>CM035807.1:4844179-5184179 GCA_020466095.1 Chlorops oryzae | reverse complement strand
CCATCGAATTTGCTGAGAACAATAGCAAAGGTTACTGAAACTTCAAAGGAGAATTGAATAAGCTGGTTCCAAGGAATAAGATAAGCTTAAAATGCTTGTTTTCCTTTACAGAAGCCACCACGTCTTTCGCGCCTTATCGAAGAGGTGCAGGACTCTTTGCGCTGCTGGGCTCCATTTTCGGATATTAGCAGCGAGTTATTGCGATTCAGCGGTCCGGATTCGAAATCTCCCAACATCAGTCAGCTGAAGTCAGGACCATCACCATCGTCCGAGCAACCCGAGATCGTCTTATGGAAAGTAGCCGGCGCCATGAGTGCACGCGCCGCAATCATATGGAAATTCTCAGAGCGCGGAAACCGCTTCGCGTGCACACACAACGGCAGACGATACGCTTGAATGCGATGCGAAACTCATTGGAGAAGAGCGCATAAATGAGCGGATTAATGGCGGAATTGCAATAGCCAAGCCAAAAGAGCACAGAAAAGACAGTCGGTTGTATGCATTGCTCACAAAATGCTCTTATTAGATACATGGTGAAGAATGGCAGCCAACAGACGATAAAGCCACCAACGATAATTGCCAGTGTCTTGGCCGCTTTGGTCTCAATACGAAATCGTTTCACTTGGAATTTAGCGCTTCGTTTTCCACCGGAACGTTTCTGGTCTTTCAATCCCGTTGCCGTTGTATGAGTTCCAGCTTCCATAATATGCTGATTGGGAGCTGCATTGCTGCTGCTACCACCAGTTCCACGACAATTTTCCGACACTTTTTCATCCAAATTGAAGGCTGTTTCGCCGATGTCAAAGAGACTAGTCTTGAAGGAGGCACGTCTGCCGTTGCTGAATGCACTCGTCTTGTTGGGATTAGTAGCGGTCGCTACTAGTGCGTATGGCGCCGAATGCGGTGGCGACATCATCAAATTCGTTTCGAGTACGTTTTCCGATGACGGGAAGGAGACTTTTATAGCGACTTTCTCATGACGCTGCCTATTGATTCGCATGGATGTTGCACGCTGTGGCGATTGTTGCAACGGCAAATACTCCTCCGCACCGTTGCTATTGACGCTCAATGTTGAGGACATCGAATGCATCGAAAGCGGCGTACGTTGCGGTGTTGCCGTATTGCACTGCCGGCCGCGATGTATGCGCAAAATGAGGCGGGAGTCGTCATTGCGGCTATTGCCAGCCGTGCTGCCTCCGCCTCCGCCACCACCTGTTACGTTCGTCTCATGCCGATTACCTGCAATTATTCAGAATCAAGGCGTGTTGCCAGTCGACAGTTCATGTGAGATTTCGTTGGATTTTTTTTTTTTTCTTTTGCTTACAGTTAGGAACATGGAGAGTGACGAGTGTTATATTGAATTCAAAAACGCATTCGCAACTGTGGCTATAATAAAATTTTCCTAATTACTTTACAAAAAACATGGACAGAGAAAAAAATTACGTTCACATTACGATAACGGTAGGAAATTTGATTTATGTGGTCGTCTTGCGTTTGTTACATTCAATTTGAGTGGAAACGAATATTTCTCGTAAACATATTTTTAGGTTAATCACATTTGGTTGGATGTTTTTTTTTTTGTATGTACATATGTATGTGGCATGTTGTTGGGACTTGAAAGTTATTCGGGCGATTTAGTCATGAGGTGTGTTTTCGTGGGAGCTTGAGGGACTCAAAAACTTGATGGGTCTGAAGCCTTAAATAATGTTTTGTGAAGCATTAAGATAGATTTTTGAGTTCCGAGATGTTTCATTGGGAAACTGTTGAGTTCAATTCGGCTGAACGGTGCGCTACCCACTTGAGCGTTCGTAACATGTTGACTGAGCGGAGCAACATTTTTTAAGCTACATTTTGATCAACATGTTGAAAGGCAGCTGATTCAAAATAAACATGAATCGAAAACGAGAAATGTTTCTCCAATTCATATTGAGAGTGATGTACTTCAAGTACCCATTATAATCACTACTTAAATCGGTACAAATACGAAATACTTTTCGATGAAGTGAGCATAGCGTTCAGCTCAGAACATTCGCTCACTCAACAGTTGCTCAACAGTTGAGTCTGCTGAATGCACCCATTCATATGAGTTCAAAATTTGTTACAAGCTCAATTCTCCACAAATCCGATTCGAAATGAATTTACCCCGAAAAATTTTTCCCTGTGGAAAATGAAAGTATTGAAAGCGTCAATTAAAGGGATTTCGTGACGAAATTTGCTTGAAAATTTTCGAAATCCTCGCTCCCTTTATTTGTACTTCCCCGTGTGCAAGGACGCACCGAGAGAAAGAGTGCTTTGGTAGCGCTTACATTCGCCACAGTGGTATAGTGAGCAATTATAAGACATTACCAAAAAAAAAAAAAAAAAAATTTGGGGGGAAAGAAGAAGTTTAGAGAATTTTAGACCAAAAATCCAAAAAACCAAAAATCTCATGACGTCTGATTTCGATGAAAATTTATATATAGAATAAGTGAAAAATTCGTTGAATTTTGACGCTAAAACTTTTTCAAAAAACTGATTACAACTAGTCTAGTTTTGGTCTAGTTCCAAACTGGTCCAAAAAGGACTAGTTGTAATCAGTTTTTTGAAAAAGTTTAGTGAAAAAGTTTTAGAATTTTGGCACTAAAACTTTTTCAAAAAACTGATTACAACTAGTCTAGTTTGGGTATAGTTCCAAACTGGTCCAAAAAGGACTAGTTGTAATCAGTTTTTTGAAAAAGTTTTAGTGAAAAAGTTTAAGAATTTTGGCACTAAAACTTTTTCAAAAAACTGATTACAACTAGTCTAGTTTTGGTCTAGTTCCAAACTGGTCCAAAAAGGACTAGTTGTAATCAGTTTTTTAAAAAGTTTTAGTGAAAAAGTTGTAGAATTTTGGCACTAAAACTTTTTCAAAAAACTGATTACAATTAGTCTAGTTTTAGTGTATAGTTCCAAACTGGTCCAAAATAGACCAGTTTTTTTTCAATTCAGTGGTAAAATTCTTAGAATTTTTCACTTATTCTATAGGTATATAAATTTTCATCGAAATCGGAGGTAATGAATTTTTTGGGTTTTTTGGTCCAAAACATGACGTTGTCATGTCGTAAAATCATTTTAAGAGCGTCGCTTGATCACTGTATGGTACAAAGTCTTTTTCGAAAGCTTCCATTGTTATCTTTTTTCTACAAAGTGTGATGGTAGGGTCCAATTTGTGACCCCATATATTCCCAAAGCAAGGAGAATTTCCGGCCAGAAATTGTTTGTGTATTGTTCAGTGTACCTACCCTGCAGGAAGTCTGTCGCCATATGGCCCCATGTCTATATTGACGTCAATACAGAGAAGAGAACTTGTGACAACGTCAACAGTATTTATAGGCGGTGTCATTAGAGAAACTGTACTGTCAAGAGATATAGTTCATCTCTATTGACCATGTCAACATTGTGTCTTCTTGTAAAATGTGCCGCAAAATTGAATAAGTTAGACTCGTTTTTATTAAAATACTTGAAAAACTTAAATGCAAGCTATTTTTATTGAAAGCGGAAAGTATAAATATATATATTAATTACTGGTGACTTTGTCTATACCTCGGTACTAGAGAAAAAGTACTCCTTTTGTCTACATAATAGTACCGACGTAACTAGTTCGTCATTAGTTTTTCGGTCTACTGTTGACATTCAATAACAACTCAATGTTAAATGTCTATAGCGCAAAGCATTGCGGCGGGTATACCTGGTCCTGCAGGGTAGTGCAATCGTTTGTGGTGTTAAAATTGGAGAAAAAACTCATGTGTGAATGCGGGAGATATTTTTGTGTTGAGTTGTTACGTTACATATGTATCGATTGGTGTGACAATATTCTTTAATATTTAAAATATATAAATTTACATATATAAATTATTTTAAAAATTCAATATCTAAATACACTTAAAGTTATTAAACATGGCAAAAGGAGGGTCAAAAAGGGCTTCGGACAAAATGTAAAACATGCTAGCGATTAAAAATATTGGAATATTTTAATTATTGAGTTTATTTTTTTTTTTATTATTAATGTATAAATTCGAATAAGTAGACATTCAGTTGTTGTGAAATTATTTTACATTCTTGGAATTCGCATACAAAAATTAAATTTTTTTTTTTAACAATATTGAAAGTTTAGTCATTTTGGGTGACATTTATTTAGTTGATTTAGTTTAGTACGAGCTACTTACATTTGAGTTTCTTTAACGATTTTTCATCTCTCCAAGCCACACGTAACGTGTAACCATTTTTTTTTTTTGTATTTATAAGGAACAAATGAAACGTTTTCATATATGAAGGTATCCGATGGTAGCTACTCATGCCACATGTCTGTATGTATCAACTTTTATGTGAAATGAACTTATCAAAATGCAAGGTTACCGCCGTTGTTTCGTTAAACCTGATCCTGAAACTAAATTGCAGTGCGCGTGACTTGACTGGTTGAGGAGCTCAGACAAACAAAAGATTTTTTTTTGACACTAGGCACTCATACTTGTATGTGGTTTTGTATCTTCAAAATAATGCAAGCTTAAAGCGAATAAGTAAGCTAAGGTCGGTCTATTCCGACGTTCAAATATCTCGCATTTTTGGAATGTTTTCGAAAAGCAAAGCTTCTACCCAGCCAAGCATATTCGGAGTGATCCGAAATGGACTGTAAAAGTACTCCTTCAAAAGCACCCTGACGAAGTGCTCCGACTAGTAGTGTTAAAGGAATCCTAACGGAGCTCATCGAAGTAAAAGGCTTCAAAAAATAATGCCTAGGAGCATTTAGAGAGACCAAAGGAGTCATTTAAAAAAAATTTATATTTGAAAGATAGTCCAAACAGACTCCTAAAGATCATTCTAGCAGTCATTAAAAGTTTAATTTTGATATCCAAAAAAAGTACGATTTTTCCATATAAGGCTCCGTCCTTTTTTCTCAAAAAAAAAAAAAAAAAAAAATCGGTCATTTAGAGGTTCTGTCGGGGCGTTTTAGGAGAATTAACGCTTCGGAAAGGGAGTTTTTGGGAGCTCCGTGCGGACTCTTTTGGTTGGCTGGGTATGAAGGAAAATCATGGATCCTTCAAGTGGCAATAATTTGCACCTACTGAATGATCATTTGCTGATTCATAGCAAAACAAAACATAGACGGACCCATCGATAGATGTACGGAAGGACGGATGGAAATCTTTAAATCAATTCAGTTTTTGGTACTGACCAATTGTACCTACATATAAATTTGTATATATTTACTATACACATTATATATATATGATCCGAAAACGTTGGAGGTAATTCTACCTTGTTACAAAATTCCCAAAAATATTTATACCCTGTAGCAGAGTCCGTTCCGTATGTGCGCAGTGCACATATCCTACATCCACCTATGTTGTACATCGCAAATAGATTCATGAGAAAGAAAAGGCATCAGAAGTGTAAACAGAAATATACCGACAATGACTGGTTCATTTTATGTACATACCCACTCAAGCAAAGGATAAAGTGAAAAAACCGAGGAAAGAATAAGACCATGGAAAAATATCCTTATGTGCCTCAAGAAAAGTGAACTTGACTGTGGCACATGAACTTGGCACAGTAAAGTGTGTTTATCTTGTTACGTGCTTTGAGCGCGTGAGTGACAGGTTAAGTAAGAAAGAAAAGTTTCGAACTTTCAATGTTTAAGACGCCGCTCAGGGCTTAAAATTGTTATAATTATTTTTATTTATTTATTTTTTTTTTTTTTGAAAAGTTTTAGCAAACTATAATGTACCCAAAATAGAAGATTGCTTAGATTTATCGATAGTTTCGGTCTGAAAATCCGTTCCTTTTCAGTCATCTTTTTAATTGGGAACGCAAAGGTCAAAGGCACTTTCTGGTGTACCCTCTAATAAGGTGATTTAAGCTATTCTTATCGGTGGTTGTTACTTGCAGTGACAGTGATTGAACGGTTCGTGCAACTCTCATGATATACCTACATACATATCTACAGAGCTGGGTTAAAAGAAAATATCGTTGCCTCCCATTCTACTGTATTTAGATGGACAAAATATCTAGAAACGATTTGCATTATTCGAATTATTTAATGGCGATTTCGCGTTTTTTCGAAGGAGAGAAAAATGGTGGTAGAAATATACCGGGGGTCGATAGTCAAAAAAAGAAGATGTTTTCAGCAACCGAACGTGGCAGACATTTTTTTCGCATTTTTCTCCGAAGCTCTTTGAACACACAAAATGAAGCCACCGCCATTGCCGTTTTAAGCGGATTTGAGTTTGGGTCTCATTATACCCGACACACTCTGTAACGAGGGTATATTGCGTTTGTGTGGTTGTATGTAACACCCAGAACCAGTCGAGATAGACCATACAAAATGTATATAGAAATTAGTCAGCGTCACTAGGAGATTCGATCTAGACATGTCCGTTCTGTCCGTCTGTCCGTCTGTTTGTATACAGTTATCTTATCGAAGGAGTTGAGCTATCTTGACAAAATTTGGTATGCCTGCTCGCGGCAACATGAGTAAGAACAAGTTCGAGAATGGAACCGATCGGACCATTTTTAGGGGTACCTCCAGTACTAGGGTCTGTTACGAAAATCATAAAAACTCTCTAAAATCGAAGTTTTCAAGATATTTTGATGAAATTTGATATTTGAATATGTTTAAAGGCATGAAGTACGATTTCCAAAAATTGAAAAAGTGGGCGTGGCACAAGGGCGTTTTTCGAAAGATGGCTCCTACACCCGAAATTCAAATGGGACTTGAACGAAACTTGGTACTTTGGCTTTCTTTCTAGCCGTAAACGCCCTCGTAAAAAATTTCTTGATCGGTCCATTATTTAGGGTACCTCCAGTACTAGGGTCTGTCACAAAAATCTCAAAAGTGCCCCAAAATCGGATTTTTTCGAAATATTTCAATAAAACTTAGGATTAGAGCGTATATCTAAGCCTCCGATTATAATTCAAAAAAATTGCAAAAGTGGGCGTGGCAAAGGGGCAGTTTTCATAAAGAAATTTAACAAAAGTCGGTATATGGGGCCCCTTATGGCCTTAAACACTTCTTGATATTAAAAATTATTTGAACATGTGTGTATGTGTCGGGTATTCTATTGTCAGGCTCGCTGACTATAACACCCTTACTTGTTTTGCTATTGAAATTGTTGACTAGGATGTGGGTATGATGAATCTCGATGTGGGTATGTTCCATGTTCTCCAATGTCTGCCAATAATGAAAGAAGAAAATTCAGGAATTTTCTCGTTTGAGTTTTCCTGCAATTTTGGTTTTTTTTTTTTTTTTTTTTGTGTCATGTTAAATAAAGCATTGAAGTCATTTGAAAACTTTTGCTATCATGTAAAAGCCCTCAAGTAAAGAAGGTAACATTTTGGTTTTTTAGCTCAAACTCGAACCATTATTTTCGTGCCACGTGCCACCATTTTTTTTTTTTTTTTTTTTTGGTGCTTACTCTTATGTAAGTACGTACAAACATATGTACAAGTAAAAATTACATTTTCGTAAATGCTTTTTATTCATCCTCAGGAGAGATAAACTTTAAAACTGAAAGCACTTGATTTGTCTGTTTATATTTCGATCAGATTTTTGTGTGAGCATAAGTTTTTGTGACAATCTCCCACAAGAACACAAAAATCTTCTAATACTTATGAAAGAATTAGGAATCATCCTGATGAAGGCGGAAGCGAATTCGCCGAAATATGTATGGAGCAATTGTACAAATAAAGCGATTGAAATAAAAGTTAAAATTCCGAAAATTCTTATTTCTTGAATATGAAAGCAATTTCGAAGGCATTCAAGATTTGAGAGAGTCAAAAGTAGGAAATTTGATTGCTGTCTAATACAGATAAATTTGATTTAGAAATATGACAATGACGTATGGTTTTGAGGTTTTTTTTTTTTGCTCACCCATTTATGGAGCTGTAATTATTATTTCATATTTTCATATGCGAGAAAATTTGATTCTTGAGGCACAAAGACAGGTCCATAGGCGTTAGAATTTACGTATTATCCTTTCGATTGTTGCTGAAATTGATGACAATTTCATGTAAACTCTTCTGTTTGTGTGTAGAATCTTATTCAAAATGGCACAGTACAGGATCAGGATTGAGATATCCAAAATACGAAAAAAGTCTGTAGTGCTTTGGCAGGGAATTGCCATTGTGGATATAATACATCTCGCGGGGGCTGTGATATAAGCAACCTCATTGGCAAATTTCCTCTTTGAAGATTGACCCGCTGCAGCTGACGTGGTCTAATTTTAACATTACAATTGACGTGGGATCTAACAGACATCTCACCTCAAAACCGATTTTCCTCTTGATATGCCTGACTGGCGTGTTCGTGGCCTTATTTCTAAGAAGATGAAATAGTTTTCAAGTGAAAAATAGATAAAATTTTGAAATAAAATACATTTCATTAAAAGGATTTTCTGTTTTACGTGGCCTGTCAGACTACGACGTCAGCTGCAGAGGGATAATTTGGTTTTAAATTGGAAAATTAAGAAGAATTAGGAGGAATTAAGTGCTCAAGGAACTTAGTTGTTGCAGAGGGATATCCATATTATGATTGATAACTACATTTTCGCAAAATCGCAATAACCGTAAAGGACATTTTTCGTATTTCGTAAATCCTTTTATGCGTCGTTGTGGTCTTACTTGTTGAAGCGTTCAAGTCGCAAGGTAAGAACGTGTCTGGAGGATGATATTTGAAATTTTTTTTTATTAGAGTTGACGATATTCTTGGAAATTAAAGGATTGGGAAAAGTTTTTATTAAATACAAATTTCAGTTTAATATTTTGTTTATTTGCTATTGGATGTTATAGGTTTATTTACTTTTTTTGTTTTATTTCTACCAGGAAGTAGTTTGCATTGTGCTTCATTTGGCAGAAGATTCAATACAGGAATTATATTATACAAAAAGGATTGTTCGATTTCTAAGAATTCTTTAGCGAGCACAACAGAAATTTATTTCAATATTTTTAATTAATTGATTTTTATTATGATTGGTATGGATAATCAAGAGACACTTGTATTTAATTAGGCAATTCACAAGGTCATCTAAGACTCTTTTCTAAAATTATCCTCTGCTAAAATGAGTATTTTCTGCTACTAAAACTACTAATATTAGATGGGGATAAATTTAAAAAGGGATTTCAAAAGACCTTGTGAATTGCCTAGTTAGTTTTTTGGTGTTAAGAACTTACATTTCTTTTACTTAAAAAGGAGAAGTACTTGAAGAAATTGGCCGTTGAAAATGATAAATAAAAAAATTAAAAAAATCCGACATCTCCTTATACATATATTCCGCATAACGAGGGGGGCAAAAAAAAATCTGTTATTTACATCTAGTGGCCAAACCTAAAATATCTGTGGTTAATGCTGCGCAAGATGAAAGCTACAAGTTTAAGATACTTTTGGCTCATTGGCTTTTTTTGTTTGGTAATTGAAATTGAAGTTGAAACTCAAATACAAAGAAATGTTGAAAAAATTATTTTTGAAATTCCAAATTTAAACGGTCGTAAAGACCGGAAAGTTTCTCTTCTTTGATAAATGCTTTGAAAAAATTACAAAATTTGTCTATTTGAAAAATTTAAGATACTTTATGTTATATTTCAATTTTAACCTATATTCTGTTAAAAAAATAGCGGACATCAGGGATAAATTTTCGCCATTTTCAACCGAAGTAGAAATTATGTGCGATATAAGTCCTTAAGTCTTGATAATAAATGAAAATGCCTCGTTTTAGGTTAAAGCTTTTAGTCGCCCAATCCGCTCCGAATTTTTTTAAAATTTGAAAATATTCATTCAAGTTAATGGAGTATATACCCAGCAAACATTTGAAGTCCTAAGAGAGTCATATATGATTTCTCATCGCTCATTTTGGAGTCGGAATTGAAAGTGTTTCTTTCCAAAAGTCTATTTATACATACATCGAATTAGCCCGTATGTAAGTTCGCATAAAGCTAATGAGAATTTTAGAAAAATATTTATATGCACTAATACTTTCATTGTTTGATACAACAAAACAATCAAACAACGGTTGTGTTAATATTTTTGATGATAAATAGAGCTCGGATTTTGAATATTTTGAATTTTTTTGAATTATTTGAAATTATTGAATATTTTGAATTTTTTGAATTTTTTTGCATGATTTTTTTTTTTTTTGAATTTTTTGCACAAAAGCACAGTTTTTTTGAATATTTTATTCACTGATGTATGCTTTTTTTTTGTTAATTTGACAATTCAACATTTTAATAGGCATACTAAATCGAACTAATTTAGAATTTTTGACTGTGAATTTTTTGCATTTTTGTTTGAGTTTTTTTTTTGAATATTTTGAATTTAAAAAAAATATTTTTTATTTTTTGAATTTTTTTGAATATTTTTTAAATATTTTTTTTTAATTTTTTTTTTTCATTTTTTTACATATTCAAATTCCGAGGCATAGTGATAAATATAACAAAACAGTCAAAAAAAAGTTTGTTTAAAATTTAATATTACGAACTTTTCCAAAATTTTGTGATTTGTTTGAAATTTTTAATTGTGCCAATTAAAATGCCAATGAATCGAGTTTAACAATCACCATTAATTGGAATTTTTCGTAGTCAGTTTTTCTGAAATAATTTTGGACCCGTCCGTTCAAAAATTTTCTTTGTGTAAACTAACTAGAAGTAAAAGTGGTTATTGTGGGCAAATCTCTAAGAGAAATTTCAGATGCATTTCGGAGTCTCGTATTTAAAAAAAAAAAATCGAACTTATTTTCGGTCATCCCGAAAATGTTTACTGGGTAAATATGGAGTTTGAATGCAAAAAAGTGTTAAAATAAATCGGCACTTTTGTCAAATTTTCCCATCGCACCCCAAAAAGTATGTTCCGAGAAAGTTTAAAGCATTTTTTTTTTTTACTTTCAACGACCCAGCAGGCATTTTTTCTGAAAATTTGCTCAAAATTTCATTTCAGTCAGTATTACCTCACAAATACGTCATTTTTTGAGAAAAAAAAAAAACATAAAGATTGATGTCATTATGAGCTCATTATTAGCTCACAATGAGTTTGATTTTCGGTTTTCAATTTCAATCTCATATTTAGCTCTTCTTGAGCTCATTGTGAGCTACAATAGAAATTTTCAATTTTGTGTGCTCATTTTGCCTGCTGGGCAAAATGGTTTATATACTTAGTGAGCCCCCAAAAGTGGTAACATTAAATTCATACATAAATCAGCGTTGATATCTTTTAGCAATGGCAACAACCAATTCGATTAAAACAGATTTATGAAATAATTAAACTGGTTTATAGGCCGTTTACATATGTCGTTTTATTTGCGTTTTAGCAACTTTGCCCGTTTTAGCACTAAAACAACTTAGATTTTTCCCGTTTTATCATACAAAACTAAAACGAGAAACTTTCCTGTTTTAATTTAAAACAAGTAGCAAAACAAGATAAATCCTGCTTATAACTGATAAAAATATCGAAATCTGAGTGTCATCACTATAAAAATGCAAAACATATGTTCATTGAAATTTCTAATTTAAAAATTTTGAGGTTGTTTCCACAACCGATGTAGAAAACGAACACAATTTCAATTATTGCTTCTTTTCTAAATAACAATATTCACTCATATTTCACGTGTTGAGCAAACAAAAGATAACCACAAAATGACAAAACGACATGCGCATATGTAAACACTCCGTTTTGACTTAGTCGTTTTAGCTTAAACGAGTAGCGCTAAAACGTATATGTAAATGCCCTATTAAGCACGATGCTTTATAGAAAACTCTTAAATTTAAGCGGAATTGTTGGCATGCAGAGCCATAACGCCACTAAAGGTGAGCTAAAAATATACCAATTGGAATTAGGTAGCCAAATCAAATCATAAGAAAAGGACATCCATTATCTGTTGATGATGCCCTTCAGGTTTTTTTTTTTGTAAGTATATTATAAGAATAGTGAAAACAAGTTGTTCAATTGCTTTGTCCTTCAATTCAAATATTGCTTTGGACGAAATTTTTTTTTTTTTTACAAGTTTTACAAGTGAGGCGTATTGAATATTTAAATTCTGATTTTAAAAAGGTTTTAAATGTAAAGTATTAATTACGAATTCGCAAATCTCGAGCGTGATGATACATATAAAAAAAGTTTTCAATTTTTCTACACACAGAGAGATCGAAAATCTGACTTCTAATGATGTGAAGGGACGACACTTTGCAAAGCTGCAAAAACTGAGTTATGCATGTAAGATAGTTATAACTATAGACATTTACATGTGTATGCATGTGTCATGATTGAACAGACAAGTGATTAGGAATCGGAAATTTGTTGCATTTGAATCTTTTTCAAAACTACGATTTTAAAAAAAAGGTTGATTAGTAAACTACTGAAGTGAAAACTGAATAGAAAAAAATTTTTTTAATGAAACGAATGAATAGAAAAAAATCAAAAAAAAAAAAAATCTGTCTCTTTCCGGTTCTCTCTTCTTACTTACCTTTTGTGGTCTTGAAACCCTGATTGATGGCACGAGTTGTACGTACCGCAGCGCGGTAGATTCGCCAATAGAAGAACAGCATCACGAACATTGGTATATAGAAGGAGCCCAGGGCCGAGTAGAGCACATAACCCCGATCGTTTGTCAGTTCACACTTCCATGGACATGGCGGTACTGGCGGTCGGCTACTGTACGTGATGCCCGAATTGCCATTGTCCTCAATGGGATTTTCCGATTGCATTGTTGGGCCAAAGAGCGTATCTGGTGTTAATGTTGTCGACATTCTTGCAACTTGTGGCACTGTGGTAGTCGTCGCAACATCTGCAATCACATCCTCAATTGCATAATCATCTTCATCAAGAGGTGCAAATGAGGGATCATATGGATTGTATGGATTAGCGACTTGGGCACTCGTTGGTGCTTCCGTCGATATTTCTTCAGAGAAGCCAGCCGTAGATGTTGATGTTATTGTTATTGCTGTTCGCATGGTTGTTGAAGTACTTTTCGCATAATAAAGCGTAATATTTCCCCTTGTGTAAGTCGGCTGTGCCATAGCCTGCAGTTTGAAAAATTAAAATTCCAAGAGATTATATTATAGGTAGGTACCTATACAAAAGTATTGATATTTTAACTTCAAAGTTGAAGGCGGAAAGTCGATAAAAATACGTGCCATAATAAATTCAAACTCATTTTATCAGCATTATGTTCGAATCCTGCTCATGCCCTCAATAATAAAAAAAGCTCCCCAGCTATGTTCAGTATTGCAATATTGCAGAAATCTATTCCTGTCAGTTCACTTGCCTTTGTTCGGCTTGCAGCAAGTTTATTCCGCTCGTTTGCTCAGCTTCCAATCTCTGGCGGCGCACCGCGGCGTTCCTATATGTCTCTTTCGCAAGCAGCCTTTCAAGCACCCATATCGGGAAGCACTTTAGTGTCTGCTTTTGCATGCAGCTTTAGAAGAGCTAAATATAGCTAAAATTTTCACAAATTTTTTTCCCCTCACAACCTGTTCAAATTGTTGTTCCTCGCATTTTTTCAAAGTCATCGAGATGTTGCATAGTTGCTTTTCCATCTTTCGACTTCACACTTCAATTTATAAGCCTTTCCATGAGCACGCGGGCGAAAGGAAAGAAAAGCAACTATCTAGTTTGGCAAGGGTATCCTTGAAATAGCAAATTCCAAATGAATTGTGAGCTCGATGCCACCCAACAAACAACATTGTGGGTTTCCAAACTTTTTTGAATGTATTTAAAAGCTTTTGGTTGAAAACTTTTTTAAGATAAAATTTGCAATGCGCTTGGAAACTCTGCCGCTTGGGCGAGGGTTTAAAAAAATGTGTTCTTTTATACAGGGTGATTCAAGAGAGCTAGTACATCCGGAGCAAGGTGATAAAGGATGTCAAGACGAACAAAAAATCGTAAGGGTACGGGGGCCCGCAAAAGTACCCCTGAGGAGTTATAGGGCGTTAAAGTTTTTAAGCAGGAAGTCGAGAAAAAAAATTCTACCACGATAACGGCTTATCGTAGAAAATAAACAGTGATGGGGTTTGAAAGCCAATTAAATGGGCTTTTAGGCAAAATTAAATTGATGGTAAAAATTTGACCATTGAGCGAAAAATAAATGGTCAAAGTGAAAAATTCTGAAAAAATTTTCCATTTTTTTTTTTACTTTGGATGCCATTTTGGTATGAAAAGTGTCCAATTAACACCAAAATTTTTATTTTTTCAAAATGCTGGATCGATTTCCTTTAGTTTGGTACCCCATATGTCTAATAATTTTTTTGAAAATAAGATGAGAAAATTAAATATCTAAATGAACTTATTAGTTTTACTGTATCAAATCTAATAAGTTCGACTTCATTGATAGCAGTCGGAAAGATGTGCATTTAGATATTTAATTCTACTTAATGTGAAAAACAAAGGAGCCAGTAGTGCACTCAATTCTTTCCCATTTGGATATGTTTTTTATTCAAAGATGATTATTTGTGCTTTCAAGAAAAGATGAACAATGTTTTCCTTAATGATGTAACAGGCATTGGTAGGCATTACCAGCTGAGCAATTAGAAGAGTGTAGTATGTGCATCAAGTTAGCTTGCACTTTTTCGAATTTCGCGAAAAAAATATTGTGCTGTAATGTGCCCAGTTTGTGCTATCATGTGCCGTTTCGAAAAAAAAAATTCCTCAAGGGATGCCATTTTATGAGGAGGTCCTTTTTTTCGTGCATCAAGATTAGCTTGCACTTTTTCGAATTCCTAAAAATTATTGTGCTGAATGTGCACAGTTTGTGCTATCACTGTGCCGTTTCGAAAAAAAAATAATTCCGCAAGGATGTCCATTTTTATGAAGGAGGTCCTTTTTTTCGTGTCAAGTTAGCTTGCACTTTTTGAATTTCGCGAAAAAAATTATTGTGCTGAATGTGCCCAATTTTGCTATCATGTGCCGTTTCGAAAAAAAAATTCCTCAAGGGATGCCATTTTTTGAGGAGGTCCTTTTTTTCGTGTCAGTTAGCTTGACTTTTTGAATCCCATAAACATATATTGTCTAATTCAAGGCACATGGAAAATAAGAAAAAATTCCTCAAGAGATGCCATTTTTATGAGGAGTCGCTATGTTACGTGATCGAAAAGGATAAAGGCACTTGAGAATTTATTTTTCGAACGGCACATGATAGCACAACTGGGCACATTACAGCACAATAATTTTTTTTCGAACAAAGTCAAGCTTCAAACATATTTACCGAATTTTTTTGCTGATGCCAACATGACATTTTTTGTAGTCCTTGTCTTGTAAAAGCAACATTAAAAGCAGACAGGCCAATATATTTTCTTAAATATTCACACATGGAAATTAAGGACAATTTCATTGCACTCAGTAGATGGTGTATCAAATTTTCGTTCGTTTTATTTACGTAAGATTGTTTCTGGCATAAGGTGACAACCATATGACACTTTGAAAAGGGATAAAGCAGAGGGAAAAAAGCTTTTATCCTCAATGAAAACATATTTCAAGGACCTCACAATGTTGAACGTAGGATTCAACAGTAAAAGGCAAACTTGCAAGCTTAACTGTTGGGTGACAGATAAAAATTTAACGAAGAATTTTTTAATTCTGTTTTATCGCCTGTCAACTTAAAATTTCATCCCTCAATTTTACGCATTTTGCACTGCCACGGATCTTATCTGTGCTTCCTTGATCAATGAAACTGTAAAATCAGCTCGAAGCTAAAACTCGAAATTATGACAATTGATGGTATTATGTACATGTATCAGAAATTCGAAAAATTTATTTATATACATATATTTAAGTATCATTGTGTACGATTAGATATATGGAAATTATTCATCGTCTGACCTTTTTCTCCTGAAAAATGGCTGCCAATACGAAAAATGTACTCATATACATAAATATATTTAAATATTTGGGGTAAATAAACCACGAGTTGGAGCAAAAGAGATCGGAAACCTCATTTCACGGTTATTTTGGCACGTTTTCAAAATCATATACATATATGTATGTATGTATGTATGTATGTAGGTACATACATAGCTGTAAAGCGAGCCTTGCAGTGGGCGTTGGTACGTGCAAAGCCATACCTTGAAGAGAGCAGTCACATGGCCTACATAATGTGGCTAAAAATTTTATGTACGGTTGGCTCCTTCTGCTTCCGGTTCCGAAATATTTTTTTCGGTTTCGTTCGTTTAGGCTTTAAATGGTTAGTAGTCGCCGAACGAATACGAATGGAATGCCAAAAACCAAGTCAATGACAGCCGAGCCCAAAAAGAAAGGAAGAAAAAAATAACACAATTTTCCTGATAAGAACAGCACACATTTTCACAATTTTCTTTTAGTTTTGTCAAATGTGGTTGTGTCACCGGAAAAAAAGGCAAATGAAAAAAATAAAAAAAATAAAACTGAAAAACCAAAACTGGAAGATGGCACGAAAAGACATGAAAGTATGTATGTTAATACGTTGTTATGTTAATTCGATTCTATTTTAATATTCCTTCCTAAAGAATAAACATTTCTGGCAGTCTCGATGACGTTTGTGGGACGGTTAAAAAGTACGTTTGCTGAGCGAAAATGGGAGCCAATAAATTTAAGAAAATGATCCGCTTTTTGTGTCTGACGAGTGTTGATGGCTTACTTGATTGGACGGAAGGAAATGTCTTTTAACAGCGGAAGGCTGGACAGGTCGATATGCAGCACTGAATTTTCCCTGGAGCTTTTTAAGTGTGGGCAACAAGGCTGATTGGATTTACAGGAGAAACTCTCTATAACGGATTTTAAGGGACCGGAAAAAAGTCGTTAAAGAGGAGTTCCTTATAGAGAGTTTCAACTTTATATGTATGTTTTCATGGATTTTTTGTTGATATGGTTCTTGTAGTCCTGATTAAAGAGGAACCCAAAATTGGGACAAAAAAATTTTCTTAAATTTATTAAGGGGGTTGTCTCCATAGCGAGGCTGTTTTTGGACTATTTTTAAAAAAAATTCCTGACAAAAAATGAAGAGGTTTTTCAATTTCTTTTTATTGTTTCGAGAATTGAATGAAAATTAGTAATGAAACACTTTTTCTTATATGAAGGGCGGGTCAAAAAGTGGAGACTCAAAAAAACTTTAGTGCTAGCGGCCATGATTTCTTATTTCCAAATTGTCCGAATTGACAAAAAAAAAAAAAAAAAAAAAAAAAAAAAAACCGGGTTATAATCGGTATAGGTGTTGTTTTTGGGTGAAGCTCCAAAAAAATTTGGTTTTTTTTTTGACAAAATGGCGGCCATTGAAATATCACAAATCGATTTTGGGTATATATTTTTCTAGTTCAGTGTAAAAAAAAAATAGTGAAAAATTTTTTAAATTATGGGTGAGCTTCAGACCATAATGGTGACAATTCTGCGTCGAATCCATTTTGTTTCATTGAAATCGGTCCAGTTGAACTGGAGAAATCGTGTCCGCCGCTTCAAAAAAAGAGAGTTTGAAGCAACGCAAAAATGACTCGCCTTAGCGCAGACCTTGCTCGACAAAGAAGGTTATATCTTCTAAACTATTTCGAATTTCAAAAAATCCTTTCAGCACGATATTTTCAAATATCGAATTTAAAAAAAATAACTAAAAAAAAAATTTTTTTAAATTAAAAAAAAAAATAAAAAAAAAATAAAAAAAATCAATAAAAAAAAATCAAAAAAAAAAAATTCCAAAAAAGTTTTCTAGAATGAGATAACCCCACTAAGAAGCCGACTACAGTTGCCTTTGGGGGAGTTTTTTTTCCCCTCTTTCTTTTCGTGACGAGTGTGTGAAATCAAAGTTTTTGCCTTTGAACCAGGAAAAAGCTATTTGAATTTGCTTTGCCGCGAAATCAAACAAATAAATTCAACAGATATGCTGCATACTTACAGGCGGTCTCCGTACTAAAGTGTTCTTCTGTAGATGTAACCCTGAGGAGTTACAACGGGGAAAGAAGTACGGTGCACCCTTGAAGCTATGTGATTGAACGTTGTATTTATGATTTCCACATAAAGAAAAAAAAATTATCTTCAAAGAAAATCGAAGGCTGATATAAAACACGGCACGTGTACAGACATAGTTGGATGTGAAATGTAAATGGGAAATTGGATACGTTTTGGGGAAAATATAAAATAATAAAAAAAACAAAATTCAAATCAAATCCAAATGAAGAGGGTAACACAAACTCTGCAAACAGATACAATTTTTTTTTTGATTATTTTTCTTCTCATAAAAAGCTCTTATACAATTTGTCAGCAGTTTGACAAACTTTATCAATTTCTATAACGAGCAACTTCATTACGAATACGAGGAGTACGTTCGTCGAAAGTTTGGTTTATGGAATTTCCGTTCATCGCAGATGATTGCCAACTTGGTATACATACATACATACTAATATACCTACAATCAGTGTATCACATTGGTATGCACGTCTTGTGACATATTCCAATGGAATTCTTTCTTAACGAAACACGCGATTTATCATTCCTTTGCACTAAGTAGAGATGTTGGACTCTGTTCTGTTCGCCTACCTTTTGATCCTTCCAGCCCACAAGCGGTGGGAAGCATATAACGAACGATAATATCCAGATACCAGCTATCAGTGACTTTGCTTTTTTTGTTGACATTATGCTTGGATAAGTAACGGGGCGTGTAACAGCGACATATCTGTCAAGTGATATCGCACATAAATTCAAAATGGAGGCCGTACACATCCAGACATCAACTGCAAGCCAAATGCGACACCAGACGTCTCCGAAAATCCAAACCTGCAATAAATCGAAATAAAATGGAATACATATACGGAAAAGCTGTTGTGTTAGAATCCGACAAAAAAAAACCAATTCAAGGAATTTTGATTGTTGTATTGATTGTGATTTGCTGTTATTCTAATGCGAATCAAATAAACTGACAGACACACGCATAATCATCGTGTCACAAGATATTTATGTCAATTTTTGATTGAGGATTGCAACGGATATCAACGAAAGTGAAAATTAAAGAGCGAAGAGGATTTCTCAAATCATCTTTAAAAGGTAACGGATAAACGGAATGACCGAGCAATCTATGGCAATGTAAGTAGTTGAGCTGTTTTTCGGTTATAAACTTAAATTGTGTGGATTACTAAATTCATCCACTTAGCACAATCTTCCGAGAGCGCTTATAGAAAATCAATAGCAATCAACAAAAAGCCCATTGATGCGTAGGAAATATTAATGAAAGTTTCCTTTTGTTTTTTATTTTAGGCTACGGTAATACGGTATATACATACCTACATATGTACGTATGTATTTATGTATGTACCTTAAATGTGTACTGGACTTTGGTGAAAGATAATAGAAAAAATAGGCTTGAGTGATTGCTCAATCGTTGGGAAATTCAATACTCCAGAAGCACTAAATCGGAAGTGGATTAGTTACAATTACATTTCATATGTATGTATGCGCGATAAAACAGGACTTTTGTATTTAACATTTTACTTAATATAATGAGATGGAAGTACACTTAGCGAAATTTACCATCATTTTTTTAAAAGGGTGCATTGTTATTCACAGTCCTTTTGATTTTCGAGCTGAACAAAAATTTCAAAAGAAAAATGGTTGATTTGAAAGGACATTTTGTTTAATTAATTTTCATTACGTTGCTTATAATTCTCATTTGTTAAAGCTATAATTCATTGAATTTTAATAGGTACATATTACATGAATTTATTCATCTTAGAACTTTTTAAGTGTTGAAAACGATACCATAAATACGAACCAAAAGTATCGATACTAGGTATCTTCTATTACAATTTGTTCTGGTATATATCGTATACCATTAAATACTCGAACCAAATAGTATCGAATACTAGGTAGTACTTGCTCAAGACTTAATGCAAAGTTTTATGATCTTGGTATTTAGCACATCATAATCACAGGTAACTTACAATACTTATGTTTAAAACAAATACGGCACTTTGCACTTGTCGAATCCAAGCGCGTAAATGGATACAGACTTAGACTTGAAATTTCTTTTTGAATTATTGTTTCTTGTCAGTGACTGCCAATAATTTGGCGCAGGTTTAACCTTAAGACAATATTATAGTAAAATCCACATTTCCCTTCCTAGGAAAATCGGTTACGATATAAATCCATTTCAAAATGAAATCGAAATAAGTCCCTCATAAAAGGGAAAAACCCCCAAATTTTATCACTAATACAAGGAAAATATTATGAGTAAAACATCTGACATTAAAGTATCGATACCGCAGAAAATACTTGGTGGTAAGTATTGAGTACAAAATATACTCAGTATCGACTAAAAGTATTCGATATCAAGTAGTATTTACTCATTTTGTTTCAACACTACTTTTTAAGCATCGCGAAAGCAGTCACGACCACGGCTGCCACGGTTGGTAGTTTTCTACCAAACTTGGTACTTTTTTTTTTTTTTTTTGAAAATTTGATCGATTTTGGTAGCATGGTAGGTTTTTTTTTTTATTTGGTTGTTTACAGCTATAAATACTAATATTCAAAGTGCTCCGTGCGATTCCCGATATTTTGTATCGGTATCAACCCATCACTGAATTCATCTCAATTACTTTTGTTAAGTTTGAATGACTTTTTTTTATTTTATTAGTTTCTTTTTATGGAGTTGTTTTTTTTTTTTAATAAAAAGTGAAAAACGAAATTGGTAGTTTTTTTAAATTAAATTGGTAGATTTTTTTCAGGTTTTGGTTGATTTTTTTATTTTTAAGTGGCAACCGTGTTCACGACAACGGAGTGACCAAATCGGATTGAAGTCCATCCGATGGCTATTTTCGGGGATATGTTCAGCAGAGGCCTCTGTGGCCATTTGCTTTGAACATTAATTAAATTTGTTTTGAAATTTCTTCTTGTGTAGATATTTTAGAAATTTTTTTTTTTTCAAATATTATTTTGTCATTTCATGGTTAGTTCAAAAATTTAAATTTAAAACCATTATTGAAAATTATCATTTCAATTCAACCTGAAATATGGTTGATTCAAAAGGAAAATGTTTATTTTTCCAACAAGAAAAATTGTTAAAATTAAAAATATTCCTTGTTGAAGCCATTTTGTATGTTTTCCTTTTGATTTAACCAGTTTTCTGGTTGAAATTTTTTTTCTCTGTGTAGGTTGATTGAATGTTTTGATTTTTGTTTTGTTTTCGTTTATCTCACCTTGAATACTTCCCACGTTGCTGAGAAGGGCAGAACGGCAAGGCCGACCAGTAAATCCGCTACGGCTAGGTTGACAATAAAAAAATTTGTAACGCTACGCAATTTAGTCGAACAGAAAACTGCCGCTATAACTAGACAATTTCCCCCTATCACTAACACATTTATAAATTCGAGTATGGCTAATGAGATCAAACTCGCTGGTTCCGTCCATTTAACCGATTTAATGAGGTTCTCGCACTCTGTCTCATTCATGGCGGAATTTGATTTTGAATTTTTGTGCTTTTATAGCCGTCGATGGTGCGCAGCGAATAATTGTGGAAAACGAAGGAATATTCGTTGGACGTCTTTACCACCTGAAATGAAAATAAATATGGTCATTAGAATTAACAACTTCTACGCACTTTACGACGTATAATGGGATTCTCAGTATGGTTCTTTTGCTATGAGTGCTATCTACAGTGTACTTCCTCCCTGCGGACACTCCTTTTAAGCGGATACTCCTTTTAAGCGGATACTCCTCTTAAGCGGATACTCCTCTGAACCGGACATTTTTGGGAATGCTCTGGTATCTAGTGCTTCTCAAATATTTCCCTCTTAAGCAGACATTTTTTCAGTCCCGTAAGTGTCCGCACACAAGAGAGTACACTGTATTCTTCCCGCCCTTTAAGTTAACAATTTATTATTATTTTTTGCATGATACAAGAAAACAAGATAGTGCCACTTCAGTACCGCTATTTTGTGGCTCTCTCTGAAAGCCGAAATCTGAGTTTGTGACGTCACTGAGCGAGAAATTGTTGTTGTTTCCCATGCTATTCAAAAAAGTAAAAAGCCGGTTTAACATGGGAAACAACAACAACGAATCGCGATTTTGAGTTTGTGACGTTTCCTTTCTCAAGTGGCGCTATCTTGTTTTCTTGTATCACGATTTTATGTGTAATTTTTTGTACACCCCTCCACACCTACACCTCTCCTGCTCCTCTAAGTGTCTCTTAAGTTTTTTTAGCCTATATCGAATATGTTTGAACTCGTTTCCACTGGAAGCTTTGAACAATTTTATTGCGTAAGTCCTGTTCCATACTAGGCGACAGTCGCCGGAGACACATTTTGTTTTGATGGCGAGGGACGTTCGGAGAAGAGAGAGAACAGCACCCCTCTCTCTTCCCCGGCCAACTCTCTTCTTCAAAACAAAATGTGTCTCCGGCGACTGTCGCCTAGTATGGAACAGGACTAATCGAATGTGACAAATACTTTACGGAGATACAAGTACTTACTAAGAATTGTCAACATGAGAACAGAAATAATCCTTTTCATAGTAGCAACAGATTTCGCCTTTATTTAATTTTTTACCGAGAAAATCAAACTTTGATAATAATTTCGTAGTCCAAAGGGGTCTCCGCTTCACTTTAATTGCATTCGTTGTATTTACATTGGTCTCAGCACCGTAATTATTTAGAGAAAGAGTTGAAGGTAATTTATAAAGCAAAAACCTAGTTACGACTTTTACGATGGCAATGTTGGACGTCAAGTAATTTACCAAGTTTTTTAATCGACCTCAAAATAAATACTCATTTACGGGACAAATTAAAGTTTGCACACTTGCTTCCATTGCATGTGAAAGTAAACAAAATATGACAGACTTCCACTTGACTCGGAGGCCGCAACTTCGAATCAAAAGGCGGACACAAACGTCAATTTTAATTTTTATGGCGCTAACTGTGAATGAAATTTGACTTTTTTTCTAGGTAAAATTCAGAGCATAAGTTTGGGCGTTTGTATAAGTATATATTAGATAAATTATTTAAGTAGTAGCTCAAGTGTCAGTGAATAATTAAATTACAGTAGTTACCCCCAGGGAAAATGTTTGTGTGGTTTTCCCTAAAAATGTTAGCTTCTCAGTTGATGTTTCCAATGAGCGCTTTAACGTGCGTGTTTCAGTTGAGTTTATTTATGCAGAAAGTGCGAAAGCTTGAATTTTTAAAGGCCACGGTGCGACACGTACGCAAGACATTATTACGGGAGGGGCTTTTGGGCGTTGCAATATTGCCTTACGTCAAAGTAATGCGATTCAACGCATTTCAGAGGTGCCTTAAATCTCCAAAGCAACCCCTTGCTAACGCTACTGTAAGGGTGCAGGAATACGCCTACGGAATCTGTTTAGAAATAAACACGTCGATGGGTGGACAGCAGGAACATAGCCAGAGAAAGGCATGAGCCACAGTGATATATTGAACAATTTTAAGACATTAGCCCAAAAAAAATTTTGGGGGGTTAGAGGAAGTTTATAGAGTTGTGGACCAAAAACCCATAAAATCCAAAAATTTCATGACGTCCGATTTTGATGAAAATTTGTATACAAAATATGTGAAAAATTCTAAGAACTTTGGCACTAAAATCTTTAAAAAAAACTGATTACAACTAGTCTAGTTAGGGTCTAGTTCCAAACTGGTTCAATAAGGACTAGTTGTAATGAGTTTTTTTTTTAATTTTTAGTGAAAAAGTTTTAGAATTTTGGCACTAAAACTTTTTCAAAAAACTGATTACAATTAGTCTAGTTTGGGTATAGTTCCAAACTGGTCCAAAAAGGACTAGTTGTAATCATTTGCTTGAAAAAGTTTTAGTGAAAAAGTCTTAGAATTTTGGCGCCAAACCTTTTTCAAAAAACTGATTAAAACTAGTCTAGTTTGGGTATAGTTCCAAACTGGTCCAAAAAGGACTAGTTGTAATCACTTTTTTGAAAATTTCTTAGAATTTTTCACTTATTCTATATATAAATTTTCATCAAAATCGGACGTCATGAATTTTGCGGGTTTTTCGGATTTTTGGTCCAAAACTCTCTAAACTTCTTTTTGGCCCCTACATTTTTTTTCGGTGGCAAATATAAGCGCTATCAAAGCACTCTTTCTCTCGCTACGCCCATGATTCAAATGAAGTCGGCCAATAATGTTAAATTCGAAAATGTTGAAAGATAATTTTCATGTTGTTTCTATTTACCATGGAACTATTCCATAATCTTATCAACTATTATTGAATTACTTTGGGGAAATGATAAGAATTAATTAATTGAAGTCGATTTTCCACATTTATAATTGGTATCATCTTTAAATAAAACAAGAAAGGGTGTTATAGTCAGTAGATCCTGACAATACAATACCCGACGCAGAGAATAGTTCAGCTAAATATATATGTTTTAATAATTTTTAAACCAAGCCTCAAGAATATGGAGCCTCATATGAGGAATTTTTGCGATTTTGGTGAAAGACCCTAGTACTGGAAGTAAATCTGAAAATGGTCCGATCAAATCCATCATAATATTTAATCTTACTTATGTTGTCTCCGCCAAAACGCATAGGTAACTTAACTCCCTTGATAAGAACAATGTACACAAACAGACAGACAGACAGACAGACAATTAATGCCAGCGCAAGAGAATTTCATGAATTGTATTTTATGCGACATCAATTCATTTCCATTTCATGCCTACCCAAGAATAATAGGAAACAAGTAAACGTACATAGTTCATTAAAAGCAGATTAAATTTTTAACTCCGTTATGCTTTTTATTTCGTAAAGATGAGAGAAGGTAAGGGGAAGCCATAATCGCTTGAAGTGGAGAAAAAAATTGTCGAAAGATTAGTTTCTCATAGAAAACAACACAGCAATAATTGTCCGTCTTCGTATGGCCTATCGTGTGTGTGTGTGATATCACGTGATCGTACGATGCACTTGATTTTCGTTTACCTGCGTTTAAGTAAAGCTTGATGCTTCAGTTTCGATTTGTGCGCGCGGGCGTTCGGTCGTCGGTTTTCGTAAGTGTCGGGTCGCGGATCGCGGAGTGTTTACTGAGTTCATTTTTATGCATATATGTATGTAAGTGTATTGAACTCTCGTTTCTTTGCTTGTCGCGCGCGAATTGAAGAAAAGAAGTCGTTCGTTTTGTATTGTATTGAAAAAGCATCGTTAGCAACATGTTTATAAGGTGAGCTACTTTTTTTTTAGTATTTGCGAATAGAATACTTGGCAACTAATGCAAATCATTTAAAAATCACTATGTATTTTGTGTACATACATACATATATTCAATTCCATTAGCATTGAGCTACTCGTGCCATCTCTGTTTGTCAGGAGAAAGGCAATTTGAGAGAATTAGTTCGATCATATTTTCCATCTCTGCTGCGGTCAAAACGGTTTGTCTTTTTTGTTTCGTATTTTGCATTAGTAGAAGTTTATACACATTTTGGTATAGGTACACATTGAATGTTGCATTTGAAATGAAGTGAATTGAAATTTGGTTGCATGACTTGTATAACATGAAATGGTGACAGTTTTGCTATTCTTCAATGTTTAATGACTACATATATAACATACATATGTACATATATACGCATTTTAGGAGAAAAAGCGGATACTTGATAAGTTTTCTCCTTACTTAAAGTCGAGCATATTGAAAGAGAGTTGATGAGGATTGATTATTTAGAATTGATTACATTACGGAGCATTTCTCCCAAATTTTAATGCACTTGTAGTCGATTCAGGAGTCGATATCGTTGGCAGGGTCATTGAAATATGTTATGATATTTATAAAACAAGTCCCAAGACTACTAATATCAAGACAAGGCATCCTAGATATGACAATAAGGCACCTCACATGACGAATATTTGCTATTTTGATAACAGAACCTACTACTGGAAGTACTCTTTAAATGGTTACGATCGGGTACATTCTCGAACTCGTTCTTACTCATGTCCCTTTGAACATGCAAACCAAATAGTTCAACTCCTTTGACAAGAAAGCTGTATACAAATAGACGGTCAGACGAACAGACATGGCTAAATCGAATCTCCTAGTTGACGCTGAGCCTTTCCATAAATATTTTCTTACGTCTTTCTCGACTGGTTGTTGGTCTAACAAACAACCACACAAACGCAATATACCATCGAAACATAGTGTGTCGGGTATAATAAACGATCAAATTTATGGCAGGTGGCTTCAATCATATGGATTTGTAGAACATTTATTGATCTCATATGTCATTTGCCAATTGCTGTCACCATTCAGAGCATATGGCAAGCGCAGATTTCAGCGTATATTGCTGTCCGTTTTAACTTTCTCTCACTATATTTTGTCCTCGCATACATCCAAAGCAGTCATTCGTGTTCCGCTTTAACTTATTGTCCTGAAACTCAAATTGCACCATTTGACCTTTTGTGCTTTGCTCTTCCTATTATTTTGCTTGAAAGCCTTAAACCGAAATCCTATTTTATCAGAAAGCCACGTGACATTTCGTTAGATTTTCGGCTTATGCTTGCGACAATTGCCTAAAACGTTGTTGGCATAAATAATTAGGAATCAATCGGATAGGGAAAAGTTCTTTCGGCTTCATTTTTCCAAATTACAATTGCCTATAGTATAGGCAAGCCTGATAGGTAATACATACTATAGGGCGTTTCAGACGTGAAAAGACGTGTTGAATTTCGAAGGCGGCGGCGGCGGTCTTAAACGAAAGATAAGGTAAAACGAAAAACTTGGGCATGAATTAAAACTTATTTTATTAATGTTAAGAGCTCCCTTCGTTAGCAGGAGTTGGCTTTTGCTCTTTTTTACAAACAATATTTCTTATTCTTATTATAAGACGTAAATGTGAACTTATTATTAAGCGATGGCAGGCCGATATGTAGCACACTTTCAAAATTTTTGGCCACAACGAAGACTTACTCAATGCGATACAATGCTAAATTACAGGATTTTACGTCATGGCATTCTACAAATTAAAATCTGTCCATCGAGTAAGATCCTCAAAGTCACAATGTGTTGGCGTGTTTTCATCAGGGATTTGGCCTAGAGCAAAGAGTTGATACGATTGTCATGACTGAATAAATTTTCTGATAGCAAAAATATGTAACGAGCGCAAGAAAAACAAAATACTCAAAGGCATTTAAAAAGAAAAAAAAAAATACTAGAAATAATACATTTGTGTGTGTCTGTGTGTATACATATATTTCGCCTCAGATGAAAATGACATCTGATAAAGCAAACGAGCCGAGTGACGCCATGATATGCTAAAGCATGGCATAAGAGACAAGCCCTCTAGCTTGAAGGACGCTGGCGTATATGTAATCCTTCGCTATAATGTGAAAAAAAAGGAATATGTAACTGGAAATGACGCATTCGAGCTGCTCTTTCGGGCACGCTTTGCAGGCGGAAACGTCATAAAGGATCGTCGTGAAGTACACGGGAAGCTGAAACTGTGATTTCTACAGAATTTTATATTAAAAACGGTATAGAAACTGTACTACTAGAAGTTAGTACTGGTGACTTTTACACTAGTAAAGAACTAGTAAATCACCAGTTGCAAGGTCGTTACACAACTAAGACTTAGGCGGTGATGTTATAAATGTAGACGACTACTTGATAAATACTATGAAAATAAATAAAATACCCGTCTGTATTTATAGAGTATTAACAAATTCCACTTCTTTTTTAGGGGAAAAGATTAAAGCAGAACTGAGCAACTCACAGGGCTACCTACATACTAACGCGGAACTTGCGAGACGAATTGTTACCAGGTGAGTCCTTTTCTATCAATTATTTCGCAGGGAATTTTCTTCAATGGGAAAAACTTTCCTTGTTACAAAACAATTGCCATCTGGTACTCTACGTGGCGCAGTTGATTGAGCCGAAATGTCACATCAATTATTCCAATTGTTCCATAAAAGAGAATAATAAAGTTTAAAGAACTTTTTCGAAAAGCTTCCTTGAAGTGAATATTTTGTTCATACTCACAGTCTATACTATTTTAGAACGTGAAATATTGTTAGTTTTAAGTATTGAAGGCGATTAATCGGAAATAGGAATTAGTGAAAAAATATACAGAAACCCTGAACCTATTTTTACCCGGCTAATAGCTCGTCGAACAAAATCAATTTAATTTTGTTGTGGGACTAAAATAAATGAAGGCCATACAAGAATTGAACAGGTTTAGTTTTGTCTTGACTAAGTCTTGTTTTGCTACGCTCCCTAAAAACTTAACCCTTTCTGTTTTATGATGTCTTGTTGTAGAAAAGTTTTCTAAGAAAACATAAAACAATTACTTTTTACTATATTCAAAGTCTGAAAATAGTATTTAAACTGTTAAAAGGATATTTTATATTGAACCTATGAACATTACAAAATGATAACTTAAAATCATCAAACTTCCTTATGGCTCATAATCTATCAGGCGTCAAAAAAACACATTTGTGAAGACTCTTTATGAAAAGTTTGCTTTAGAAAGCCTGCAACTTAATCTTAAGTCTTAAAAATTTTCAAAGAGAAATACGTTATAATTTTTCATAGAAACAAACAGCTTCACTTCATTTTTCATTTTTAAAAGCCTCCCACTTGTCTTGGCACCTTACACCAGTTTCTTGATGCCTCTAATGTTTTCAATGATTACATGTTCAAATTGACGTATGATTATGGCAAGCTGTTGCCATCGTACAGCACAAGATAGATTTCTTCTAACAGCGAATCGAAAAATTGTCGTTTTATAACACTTCTTCTCTCAAAGTTTAATGGCAATGCAGCTCGAAATCCCAATTCAAATAAAATATCCTCCAAAAATTCATATTTATTTTAGTGAGAGCTATTTTGTATAACACGAAAGTTATGTTCTTCTTCGTCCTTTGAGAAATCTTACCAAAATACTGAGTTTTCGGAGTGTTTGCAAACATGAATAGAAATTTCTTGTCCTCGAAAATGTTGCCGTATAAGTCGCCTTTGTGCTTCTTTCTTGTATTCTATCCATGTTGATGAAATTGCTGCTGTTGCTTTCGACTCACTTTTGGCACGTAAACGCCATTGATGCCATTCATAAGCCATTCAAATTGTTGCGATGATATTGAATGAATGATTTTATGTTGATAGAACGCCGGATAAGCGTGTACTCATTACCGACTTAGAGGAAGTATTTTTACTTCTTTCATTCAATAACTCAATAGAAAATCAAAGCAAACTGTCATCGTTGAATCTGTATTCTGGCACAGTCAGACGATTGGTGAAGAGGTCCTTTTGCTCTGCGCAATGAGAAACATTCAATTATCTTGTACGATGCCTACGGAAATCGATCTGAAAAGTCAATAGAGAAAACAATTGTTAGACTTGAATATAGAATGATGTCTTATTGGAATTGAATTTAGATTCATGGCACAAATTGAAAGGCCATTCATTCTCAATATTCTCGCTTTTGTTCAACGAAACATTGCATTGGAGAATAGCAAGATAGCAACTCAAACTGCAGGCTATAGTAATTTATGTATATTAAAAAACATTTCATTATTCGAAGGGAAAATCAATAGTCGATTCGATTTAAAAATGTATAAATATTTACATATTGTATTAAAGCTGCTATGGCCAGGAATGGTATGTAGGGCGTCCTATTGTTTCCTTTTTCTCTTCAGCAGTGAATGATAGAAAAATATTTCATAAAATATAGGAATATGAAGAATATCAAACGGTCAGCTTCATAGAAGCTCCGCTGGGAATGTTAGAGTGCACTTTAAATTTCTGAAGGAAGAATGTACTACGCATATATCTTTTTAGTGTAATTTCATATTACTACTTATGCATACCTAAAAATTTTGGAGGACAATGCCCAAAAGCATGCATAAATAGATAAGAAAAAAATCAATCTTTTGTAATACCAAGATTAAGATTGGTAACTTTCAAGCACTTAAAGTTATTGAGAACATTGTCTCAAGTCTGTGTAAGTTAGACGAAGTCGGCTGACCTTAAAAAGGAAAATCTGTAGGAAAGAAGTCCTACGTCAATCTATATTAACACATAATTTGGCACTTTTCAAAAGCCAATTGAGATCGGTGGAAATGATCCCTTTTTGTCTTAAGTTCTCTCCAATCCAACGCATGAAAGCATTAAAAAGCTTAACTCGCGGAGAAAGTTTCCATGAAGATTTTTTCTACTTTTATTCCCTATTTTGTTTTTTTTTTTCATTTCCATAAAGTTGCTGGTATAAGAAAAAAGTTTGCGACCAATAAAGTTGCCTTAGTTGCCTTTGTTAATTACACTTTATTCTTCAAATTCGATTCTTTTGCCATCGCAACCATCGTCTAAGGACCATTCATCAATCAAAAACAAATTACGTTTCACAATTTCCTCACTGTCACTCTAACTTTGACTAAAATATTTAGATAATATATATATATAGGATGTATGTATGCAAATCTACCGACCCCTGAACTTTTTCTCCCAACCATGTCGCTTAACTTTTATATTGCATGATATTTATATTGACGGGCCTGTGCTCGAATGATGTACAGTCGACTCGCGATTATTTGAAACTCAAGGGATCAGCGTTGAATTTCAAATTATCAAGAGTTCAAAATAACAAGCGTTTTAAATAACGAGTAGGAGGAAAAGCACTTAAGTAAATAAGGGTTTGATCGAAATTCTTGATTGATTCTTTTTGTGAGTGAGCCAATTCAGTCCATATGATTATAGGGTTAGGTAAGACATTTCCTTACCTTACTCAATGCGACTAACGCATATCTCATTTACTTATGTACATAAATAATCGAAATGTCTGTACATTCATGTAATTAAAGGACAGGCTTGTGCATAATTAACGATTCAAGTTCTAACTAGGCAAGGACGCCCCGACATCAAATTATAGCATGTTGGCAAGCAAGATAATTTTCGCTCAATTTCAAATTACCAAGGGGACCAATTAAAATTGATTTTATTCAATTTATCGAGCATTTTCCAAAGGAATGGAAAAGAAAAACCAAAAATTTAAAATTTTATATAAATAACGCACGAGTTTTAAAGAAAATTAAATTAAGAAAATTGTAGGTATTTATAGAAACGATTTGGAATAAAATATTCATTTCGCGTACACAGAACAAACTAACTACGAAAAATTCCAATTAATGGCGTTTGTTATACTCGATTCATCGGTTTTTTAATTGCCCCAATTAAAAATTTCAAACAAATCACGAAATTCGGTAAAAGTTCGTAATATTAAATTTTGAAAAAAAAATTTTGTTGATTATTTTGTTGTATTAAATACCAAAATTATTAACACTTGACGAAAATTTTGTTTGAAATTTTTTAAAGTGCATAAAAATATTTTTCTAAAATTCTCATTAGCTTTATGCGGACTTACATACAAGAAGAGACAAAATAATCAAAAATTAGCTCACATATGTTTATGATGTTATAATGTATAATTATCTTCCGTAAACTGACTTTCCAGACTCAAATTTTTATTATGGAATATGTAGATGAGGCATTTTTTCCTTTTTTATTTAAGTATTTAAAATAAATGTTTGATTTTTAATACGTTTGGTTGTTGATATTAGAAATCGTTAATTGAAAATGTTTATTGATTGTTAATACTTCGAGTAATTGTCCCAATTAAACGATTTTTTAATATAACAAAAATTGTGATAGGCTGAGTTTTAACAAAGAATTTGTTATATTGATTAAAAAATTGGTTGTTTTTACGCACAAAAGTCTTTCTGTGTAGTATGGGCTTACATTTTTGTTAATTTCTCCTAAAACTACCATTTGATTATGATAATTTTTCTTTTAGTTAAAGATCATACTCAGAGGTATTTTTGAGAAGTAGCGAGAAAGTGGCGCGAAAACGGGAATACACTGAAATTTTTTAAAATTTTTATTTTCTTTGTTGTGAAAGTTTTTTTCTCAGTGTAAAATTAAAAAATTTTTTTTTTAATTTTTCCGTTTTATAAGCTATCAGCGGCATTTTGTTTTATATTTTTTCTTAATTCGTTTTTGAGATATAAATTTTTGAAAAAGGGCTTAATAAAAAGGGTTTTGTAGGGATATTTCAAGGACACTGGGAAATAGAAACCTAAAAATCGGTTCCTACAGTGTGTTACGGTAGTTTCTATTCAAAAATCAACAAAACTTTAAAATCCCTTGCATTGGGCCGCAGTCGGCAAGATCCATTTGAAGATACTGCTATAGAATTTTTATTCAATAATACAGTAGACTCCCGGAAAGGTTAATCGATTTTTCCCGAAAAACCAACTTTTCAGGATTTTCAAAATGTTTCAAATCTAACAAATGGAAGGATATAAACGTTTCCAATTTCCAAGCTAATGCATCTTTTTAAAGCGAGGAGGCCATAAAATTTAAAATTAAATATTTAAGGCTTTCAATGAAAGAAAAATGTTGGTTAACTTTTCCCAACGATCAACTTTTTTGAGCCTTGACCTTTCCGGGTGTATAATGTATGTCAAATCAAATTAAGTTCAAAGGAAAAATTTATTTAAAAACCCTTTAAATCAAACCGAATACGCCATTTCGAACATTCATAAAAAAGCATTGAGTGTCTTAGGATCCTTTTCGATTCTAGGGCAGAAAATTCGGATGAACGTCTTATCAGAAAGCCTAGAGGATCTTTAAAATAACTTTAATGGTATAAAGATTCACAATATATAGCTTTTGACTGCACGAAGCTACTGCAATAAAATACAATCAGAGCTTAAAGCTTTAAATGTTCCCTTATACGAAGTATAAACTTCACTCAGTCCATTAAAGACTTTATTTCGTGCATAACAAATGTGGCATGTAGCCGTGTCCCAGGGATTGTAAAACATTGTTTTTAACATACATACAATGAACGCTTTTTCTCATTGTTCTCCTATTTGCTCGTAGGTATATTAATTATTTTTGAAAAGACCACAAACTGCGGTGTGTGGGTTGATTAACATATCATTACGTGTTGTTACCGCCATTAAAGATTTCTATCGAAATTTGTTATTCATGCAATGCGCCATTCATTAACTTAAATGTCGTTACAATTGTTGCACACTCATGCGATATAAAATAAGAGAGAAGCAGCCTTTCTGGATTAATGACCATAAAAATGTACCTTCAATTAGTACATACAGCCGTGCATGAAAACGCAAAATTGGAAACTCTTAAAGGACAACATTTTTTTTGGAATACCTACTATGTGAAGTTGAAATTGTTCCAATGTAGCATTTTGAGGACATTGCCGACGATTTGAGATTTTATCAAACAGGCCGAGCAATGTTTTGCGTTTTCAGATTACTTATGTATGTGATTATATGTTGTTTGATAGAGTTTCAACATTTTTAGCTCCTATCTTATCAAATCAATGTTAGAATACTTCATAAAATTGGAACACTGATTAAAAAATTGGAGTATTTTCAAACCGAAGGATATGAAATTGGTGTGCTCGCATATATAGGGTTAACCGTTAACCCTGTAGCCGGCAATGGCACCTAAAGGCGGGATTTGCGAAGTAAAATTAAGCAAAGTTCTAACTGAAATGCGTGAATGTGCTTGTAAGCACATTTAGTATTTTATTTTTCCGTCTAAAACAAAACAAAGAAAAAGACATGGAAAAAAATAAACAATTATTTCACCTCTTTTTATCATTTGTGGCCTAAAGCATTTAAGCCGGTACGAATTTTATGAAAATTTTTTGTGATTCGGATTAAGAAGAAACAAAACTGAGTTATTTCTGGAGGCACACTAACTGCATTCCCCTAGGCAGTTTCAATTTTGGACGCCTCAGGCAGCAGCTTTACTGTTATTGATGAAAATACTGGCAGAATTTGCAGCTGCCATTTTTTCCCATACAGGTACATCCGCCACTGCCAGTACCCACATATACCTATGTATAAACCCAGCGGAAAATTATCTCCTGCATCACAAGTCACCAATGATGTCATCGATGACATATAGGTGACATTGTCATGCATGAAATCTTGGAGGACATGTCATCGTAGAGGGATGCTGTTCATGTGCTTGACTCTCATTGGCTACTGAAATTTAAATAAGGTATTAGCGTCAGTTAAGCGTTAGCATGAAGTGGCGTAGTGGATGAGTGCTCGACTCAGAATCCGAAGATCGCGGGTTCGACTCCTGGCAGAGGCGAACAAAAAATGTTAAAAATTGATTTTTAAAAATTTTCGAAATATTCAAAGAGAGGGCAAAGAAGAGAGTTATCAAACTGGTGGTTTCTATAAATTGACATTTAGAGAGAAAAGAGCAATGTGCTGCTCTGAAATGCTTTTTTCGCCTTCGCATCCCCCAGCATGACCAGTGACATTTTCTAATATTCCGGTGATAATGTCACCGCTGAAGTCCCTGTCAGCTCCTGTGTAAATGTCATACAAAGTGTCACCGGAAATAGCATGCATTCCGGCTCCGAAGTCACTAGGACATCATCGGGGATGACCGCGGGACATTTCCCGCTGGGTATATGTTTGAAAATTTTTTTTTAACAGGCCCTAAGACAGCGCCAATGCGTTCTTATGCCGACTTCGACACGCCACTTTTCCAATTGTTGGAAATCATATTTAATATGTTTGAAGGTCATACTAAATATGCTCACTTATCAAATTTTATGAAAATATTTCATAGCAGCATCTTTTGCTTTCATTAAAGACTCCAGTACTGGTAGTAACTACCTAAAAAAAATAGTCTACTTTGGTTCATTCTTGGACTTGTCCTTTTTCATGTCCCCGCGAACATGTCTAAATCGAATCTCCCGGTGACGCTGATAATTTCTAAACATGTTTTTTTTATGGCCTATCTTGACATGGTCTGGGTGTTACAAGTAGATAACCGAACAAACGGAATATACCCGTGCATAAAATCCCCTTTAAATATGCTTCAAGTTTTTTACTCACTCACGAAAGTAAGATTCCAATTCATATGTTAAGTTTCGTTAGGCTTACTGAACTCTTTCGATAAGAAAACTACATACAGACAGACAGACTGTTAGAAAAACGGACAAGCATAAGTCGATTCGCAGAAAGACAGACAAACAGACATGATGTATCGAATTGGCTGGTGAAGTTTATCATTTCTGTGAAAACGTTGTATAGTTTCTCTCGAATAATTCGGAATGCTTCAGAATGTACCTAGAACAAAACTTGTTTCGAGTGTAATTATAATAAAAAACTAGTAAAAACTAATAGGCGCTATGAGACCTTTGAGGTTTGCCTAAAATAAATTTAATTACATTGAATTTTGCGTGGTGTACTTAGTTCATAGCTACCTTCTTTTCTTAACCCACGCAAAGTTTATTATTTCTAAAATAATACTGTTAATGCTTCTTCTGCTTTTGTGGAGCGGTCAACGGTGACCTCCCTTGATTACAACTTTTTCTTTGATTTATGCTCTTCGCTAAAAAGATGAACTACTGCGAATACAGTTCATACAATCGGAATATTGTATATATGTATCTATGCTATATGAAATTTTTTAAAGCTAACATTGGATATCCTGGGCACCTGAGCTTAATTTAGAAGGGGTGAATGTTAAAGTTTCAAATAAGGTAAAAAAAAATGTTGTATTGAAGAATTCTTCAAAACTTTTCATAGAACTTATCGTTTGAATTAATTTCTCTTGCATATTCTTCTATCAAACGAAAGATTGAAACCAGTTTTTAAATGAAAGTTAATCGAAGACGGCTTATTTGTGCTAGGTTTTTTGTTTGTTTGTTTGTTTGTTTGTCACGTCTTCCACATTAAAACAGATTTTCATGTTTTTATTCCGCATCATAAAGAAGGCAATGTTGAAAATAGCAATGCTATGCTCAAGGGTTAAAACTTGGATTATATAAGAACCAATGTCACGTAGCTCTTATCACATAACGCAACCATATTTATTCTCAATAAAATGAGAATTAATAGAGATTATTTTGTTCGAATATAATGAATTTGGGGCTCCAAAATTTCGGGAAATTTTTTATTAAGCATTGTAAAATAAAAAATTTGATATTAGCAGATTTTTCACTTGTGGATATAGGTAGAGAATATAATTGATTTTGTTTTTTCATGAGCAAATATCACAGGACAAAATATTGCCCAAACTATATCAAAGTACAATTGGTTATGTAATTGCTGTAGCTACTCTAAGGTGTCAACTTTTCATATCCCTTACAATAAATAGGATCAAGTTTATTGTATGCATCAGAAAATATATAATTCACGACTGGTTAAGAATAAAAGGCGATAATTTGAATGAGAGCTGAATTAAATGTCGCACTCATTCATTCCGACATCACGAACACCCATCACATTTCGACATTAGAAAATTTTTGAAAAATTTTTCCCCACAAAGCAATTGCCACAGTCGGAAATTTTCCCAAGATACAAAATGAGCACGCTTACTTAAATAGCACTAATGTTGGTTTTGTTATATTTTATAAGCTTAATGTTTGAGTAGCTACTTTTCACGTACCACTACAGCACATGGTGGACATGGTGCGTATGAGTAACATATTCGTCCGTACGTATACGACGGGTGTTTAGGGCTTTTCAGTGAAAAGCAGTCTTTCAAAAACCTTTTGAAATGCAATATTCTAAATGGAAATATAAATCTTAGTTAAGATGACGGAACACGTGCTTGTGTAGCTTGCAAACTAGAACGTTTGTTCCTTAAAGGGTGGAAAGCTGTACTCAGCTGCGTTCGTTTTTATGCAGAGAAAGCTTTATTTTGTTTTAAGCGTTCGGATGTAAATGAAATCTTACACTTTTTACTGTCGTAGCACTATGTTGCCAGTTAAGTGATGACAAAAACAATGAGAAAATTTTCCATAGGAATTTTTAAATGTATGTATGTATACAGTGTCGTGGAAAACAAAAGCATTTTCATTAGCAACATTTTCAGATTTTCATTTCCAACAGATCTTGTTGAAATGGTAAAGAAGATTTTGGAAATACAACAACAATAACAACATATATAGATAGGTTAGGCTAGGTAAATGTGACTGCCACCATGAAGGTTGACACACTTAAGCCTCATGGGAAAACTGAAAACTGAACAACATTCAGCTAGGAGTCAAACCCAGGGCACATACTATGTATATATATAAGAAGAAAAAAAAAAACGATTTGGAAAGTGATTTTAATTGCTATTGTTTAGCACAGCACTGTATGTATATACATATATGTATCAAATATGTGCATAAATATATGAAATGACAGTAACTGACGGTGTTGAACGCTTTCAACCATTTCAAACATTTCAACCGCCTACAAAGTATACGAGACTGTAAGCGACCTCCCTATGATAGCTACAAAGTATACGAGATTGTAGGCGACTTGCCTACCAATAGCTTACAAAGTATAGGAGATTGTAGGCGAACTGCCTACCAATAGCTTACAAAGTATACGAGACTGTAAGCGATCGGCCTACCAATAGCTTCCAAAGTATACGAGACTGTAAGCGACCTCTCTATGATAGCTACAAAGTATATGAGATTGTAGGCGACTTGCCTACCAATAGCTTACAAAGTATACGAGACTGTAAGCGATCGGCCTACTAATAGCTTACAAAGTATACGAGACTGAAGGCGACCTGCCTACCAATAGCTTACAAAGCATACGAGACTGTAAGCGATCGGCCTACTAATAGCTTACAAAGTATACGAGACTGTAGGCGACTTGCCTACCAATAGCTTACAAAGTATACGAGACTGTAAGCGATCGGCCTACCAATAGCTTCCAAAGTATACGAGATTATAGGCGCACTGCCTAACATAGGTTACATTATGTGGTGGTGGTAGGCGTTCACTCTTAAAAAATGGCCACGCTCGAACAAAAGTATACTAGGATGGTATATGAGGTCGTATGCATTACCACCTACCGCCTACAAAATGTGTTGCGGTTCATCGCTTCTGTAAAGAGAATTTTGGCCGCTGGGAATAGCCTTACTTCTCAGTATATGTGAAGCATACACAGGAAGACTTCACTAAGCCAGCACTTCAATAGACCGAAAGGCCGAGATGATAAATGTGGTGATAGCAGCCCACAAGAAAATTACAAGTTGCTCAAAAGAGACCTAAAGCAAAGATTACTTCAAACTATACAATACAAACGCATAGATTCTTATCGCTCTTTGAATTCTTCTTTTTTCATTCAAAATGCCAACATTCCACATTTGGGCAGAGAGATTTTCTACTCTGAATGCAGAAAGTGTTAGCGAGAAAAGTCTTGTTCAACATTGAATTGGAAATACATTTATTGTTCGAAATCAGTCAGTTGATTGCAGTTCTCAAGAAAAACAAGTTAGGGGAGAGAAAGGAAATAGGCAATTGCTTTTTAATTTTGGTGCACTCATGAATTCCTAGTATTAATCTTTGCATACTTGCATGAGCAGACATAAAGAAGGACTTAAATCAACGGGTATTAAGGGCGTTTTTGCACTGACCTGTGTTGCATTTAACCATATTTCACTGTATCGAGAAAGAAACGAATCAAAAATTATTTTGGGTTTTGGGAAAATCTGCCCAAAAATCTCTGAGACCCTTCCAGGCTTGAAAGATTTTCCACAAAAAAAAAAAAAAAAAAAAAAAAACTTCAACACTGATTTCGAGCATATTTAAAGGGTAATTTTCGTGGGGAACTTTTTCGTTTGATAATGGGTAAAAATTGTCCAGCTTTATAGGGGTATTTTGTATTAAGGATCGCTTAAAAGCAGTCCCTGAAGAAGTTGTTTACTTATGACTTTTCTACATTTTAATTAAGAATTCTTACCGGCTTGAGAGATATAGGCCAGAAATGTTAGAAAGATAGTGAAAAAATCGTAAAATTTTCGAGATATTTACAACTTGTAGCTACTAAATTGAAATTTTGCGGATAAGTTACAATATTACTAACTAGAGCTCGGATTTTGAATATTTTGAATTTTTTTTTGATTTTTTTTTGCATTTTGAATATTTTATTCACTGAAGTAGCCTTTTTTTTTTGTAAATTTGACAATTCAAGATTTTAATAGGCATACTAAATCGAACTAATTTGGAATTTTTGACAGTGCATTTTTTGAATATTTTGAATTTTTTGCATTTTTGTTTGAATTTTTTGAATATTTTTTGAATTTTTTGATTTTTTATTTTATTTTGAAATTTTATTACTGATAGTTTTTTTTTTTTTTTGACAATAGATTTTAATAGGACCAAATATTTTTGAATTTTTTGTGAATTTTTTGAATATTTTGAATTTTTTGAATATTTTTTGAATTTTTTGAATTTTTTCAATTTTTTGAATTTTTTTTTTGAATTTTTTGAATTTTTTTTGAATTTTGAATTTTTTGAATACTTTTTGAATCATTTTGAACTTTTTTACATATTAAATTCCGAGGCATATTACTAACACTGTTTCGTTCGAGCCCAGGGCTACAATTTTATCATATGTAGATAGGTACCCAATAGGCCACACTCTCCGAGCACTTTCAGAAGCAGCAATAAAATTTTTGTCAACATTTTATGTGTTGCACAGTGTAATCGTCTAGTTCGGAGTAGACAAATACCTTAAGCTTACCTAAAAATATGATATTCCCGGCAATCCTATATCGAAATATTCCTTTTTCTTACACTTTCGATGTGAGTTTACTCGTCAAAAGAAAATTCCTTTTTGAAGTTCATGAAAGCGTGACATTAGCCAATTGATTTTTAGGTCCTGTTGCACAAATTTAAAATATTCGCCGTGTTCCATAAAGGACAAAAAAAAAAATCCTTTTATTGTAAAATGTGTCTCTGAGAAGCGGTTGTTTATTTTCACATTTCACTTCAAGTCTCCAGACTTCTCGACTTATAATTTCTAATTCGAAAAGATTATCTCGATTGATAATACAGAAATACGAAAAGTCAAATGGCGAAGCAAAGGACAGTTTTGAATCCTTGAATTTCATATAAATTTAGAGAAAATGCAGTAAAATCAGTTAAAATGTTTCTTCGCACGCAGAGTCGTAAACTATGACGAGCTTTGTTGAGGAACTGAATCTTTTTTGGTTCTCGAACTTCAAACCTTGCTGTATATGTATGTACATCAACAGCTCATTGTTGTGTTCTCAAGGATCCAAAAGGGCATCAAAGCATGTACTGAGAACATTATTTGTCAAATTAGCATTTGATGATCTGGAAGTGCCTTTTAGCACGCAATTTTTTAAACTTTGAATACATAACTAAGGTCGTTTGGAACAGGACATAAAAATGTTTTTTTTTTTTTTTTTTTTTAAGTCCTCGAGGTTGACAGAAAAACGAAATAATGGAGGCTTTTGTTTGATTACCTATAGCCACCATGTAGAAGATTGGAGTACTAAGTCTAAGAGTACTAAGAGTCTAAGAGTCTAAGAGTACTCGTAAATTCCCCAGTACTACTCGCCATTAATTTCCCCCACAATGCATTCAACAGACGATTTTATCATTGTGCTGTCATTGAAAAATCTCTACTCTCGTTTGAAGTAGTGTAGAAGTAGAGATTATGTGGCCAATCAAGTACATTTTATATGTTACGTTACTAGCAAAGACAACGGCTCGGGCTAAAGTAGCGCATGGATAGAGCATTCGACGACATAGGGCACGTCCCAGAAGACTGGGGTTCGATTCTCGCCAAAGCGATTTTTTTTTTTTTTGGATTAGTTATTCAAAATTAAATATTAAGAAGAATAAAATGGAAATAAAAAATAAAAAAGGGTTCTAAATTCATTGAAAAATCGATTAAAATTTAAAAACAAAATTAAATTGAGGCTTCGACCTTCGACCGAGGATTTAAAATAGGTCAACTCATTTGTGTGTGTGACTCGGTGTAGAGTGAACATAATTTTTTCAATTCATCGCACTCAAGACATGCCATGTTTTCTTAAAACGCTTCCCACAGCGCACAAAAATTAATTTTGAAAATCTTTTCTTCAGTGTTTATTTCTTCTTCGTTCTTTCTCTTTTATTGTACGAAATCTCAACGGAATTCATCTTTATTTATGGCAGACAAACGTGTTCTCCACGAATCCTCTTCAAAGCTTTAATGAAAATAAATGTTGGAACAAAAAGAAATTTTTCAACAAAAGTTTTCAAATCTGACAGCATTAGATTTTGGTTATTTTATTTTTTTTTTCTTTCGATATGGACATATTCAACCCCCAGGCGTAATGGGAAAAATTGTAAGGTTTTCTCGCTTTTTATTTCGTCCATTTTTGTCGTTAGCTCCGGTTCACGTTGCCACATTAAACGAGACGTATTTTGTGGTCCGGTCGGCTATTTAACACTTATAGAATGAAGCCTTTGCAAAGGCAAAAAGCGAAATTAGAAAAAGTTTTCAATTGAATTAGAAATTTCGTTGGAAATTAATTTTCATGCTCCAAGAGCTCAAGGAACTGTGATTTAGGGCGGAAAGAGCGTGTATATTCTTGTTGCCATCTGATTCCTGGAAACGACCCTTCGACGCTCATAGGCGGCTATGGCTGAGATATGGGTATGGTAATAGCATTTGCTTGACACACTCTATGTCGAGTGATAACTGCATTTGTGCGTCCGTGTGTCCGTATGTCCTGAACTATTCGAGGGTGACCAAACAAGGTTTGTAACTAAATTATTCAATTCGATTTATCGATTCTTATGTGTCTCTCGTGTTTTCTTGTCGCAAAGAATTGAGCAAACTTGGCTAAAGCGGGTACACATAACATTGGAAGGAACATAGGAGAAAAGGGCGCCATTCTAACCAGTGCAGATTTTTTAAATTCGGTTTTATAAGATATTCAGATAGGATTTAAAATTTGAGGTATCTTTGAAATTTTTGGGAGTGACCAAAAACAAAAAATTTAATTTTGGTCGCTTAAGTCATTTTTGCATTTATGGCTCGTTTTTTTCCGGTGATGAATTTAACAGAAACGCGTTCACAAGTGAAATTGATAAATCAAAAATATGCATACATAGTATAGGCTTGGCCAAAAAATATCGATAATATCGAAAATATCGAAATATCGCAACGATATTTGTACTCGATACTTTATTTTTTGATATTTCGATGTATCGATACTGATTTGGCAGTATCGAAATACGATATTTTTTTGTCAATAAGAAAACCAGTGTTGCCAAGTCAATGCTTTTTATCACAAAGACGAGATTTACACAGTAAGACTTTCGGATAGAAAAACATTTTTTTTTTGTCAAGAGACGCACGGGGAAGAAAGAAAAATGCTTCCATATCACATCCCCATGAGTCCCTTATTAAAAAAAGTAGCTATGTGTTTTTAAGTACTGGTGGAGTTGGAACTAATAACCCAGCGAGAAATGTCCGATGATGTCCTAGTGACTTCGGAGCCTGAATGCATGCTATTTCCGGTGACACTTTGTATGACATTTACACAGGAGCTGACAGGGACTTCAGCGGTGACATTATCACCGGAAGATTAGAAAATGTCACTGGTCATGCTAGGGGATGCGATGGCGAAAAAAGCATTTGAGAGCAGCACGCACATTGCTCTTTTCTCTCTAAATGTCAATTTATAGAAGCCAGTTTAATTAACTCTTTTCTTTGCCCTCTCTTTGAATGTTTTGAAAATTTTTAAAAATCTATTTTTAACAATTTTTGTTCGCCTCTGCCAGGGATCGAACCCACGATCTTCGGATTCTGAGTCGAGCACTCATCATCTACGCCGCTTCATGCTAACGTTCAACTGACGCTAAAACCTTATTTAAATTTCAGTAGCCAATGAGAGTCAAGCACATGAACAGCATCCCGCCACGATGACATGTCCTCCAAGATGTCTCACATGACAATGTCACCTATATGTCATCGATGACATCACTGATGACATTGTCATTCAGGAGATAATTTCCCGCTGGGAAGCCACTAGAGTTTAACTATACGCGTTTTCTACAGGGTATGTACTGCCAATATATCGATATTTTTTTCAAATAATAATTTCTCGATATTCGATATAGTTTTAAAATATCGAAATATCAAATATCGATATTTTTTAAAAATCTAGACCAGCCCTAATACATAGGTACTTGTCTATTATAAACTCCCCAAATGTGTCGGGTCTCTCCTTTCCAAAGAAAATTTGAAAAGAGGAACAAATTTAAAATTTATCCCGAGCTAAAAAATCGACTTTATCAATGTCAGACAAGTTGGAAAGCTAAAGTCAGGGTTGCCCAACTTTGATATACCCAACTTCAGGAAAAAATTGGCTTTGCTATGTTTTCACTTTCCCTGCTTAAGTTACTAAAAATCAATTTTTGTGGGCGGAACAGGAATACCTCTCCCATACACCTCTCATATATGTACGTTGGAAGTCTTTGTGTAGAAATGAAGCTCCTACGGTTTTTTCACATTCAAGTTAGGATAAACCATTACTTGTTGGCGCATTCGAAGAAGATCCGATCACAGATGGAAAGATGGTTGGACAGACGGACGGACAGACGAACTCACCAAAATCTTTTTGCAAGGCTTCAACTGAAAACTGAACCTCTTGTCATTGGGCCAGAGAACTTGTGTGAGTGGAACAATCCCTGATATTGTATTTCAATATAGAATTTTAATTCACAAATCAGAAAGCTCCATTAAAACTTCAAACTTTTATGTATTTAAGTATAAATTTCCGAAATACATAATTCTTATTTGGCTTAGTCACCAGGGTAGCGCAGTATTTGATTGAAGATAAATTTTTGTTTTTGCAACAAACCGCAGAAGCATGTTTATCGCTCATCTTCCCACATTTTCACACCAGCGGAAACATTCCATTGAATTCAGCATCAAAATATTTCGGGTATTTTCGGTATATTAAAAATGAACAAATTTAAAGGGGCCGTAATTGTCTTTAAAGAATACTTATACGAAGGCATCGTAAAATTTATTGCAGCACTCACGGCTGTTGTAAAAATCCGAAAAAGTAATGCAGCTTAAATTGAAAAAAGAGCGCAGTACACCGAGAGAAAAAGGTAGTTATATTAACTGAAAAAGCAGGTTAAAATAACCGAGTTCACCGTTAACTTATGTACAGTAACGGTCAATTCAACAGTACAAACACAGTCAATAAGGATATAACTACCTGATGGTTGATATAACTGTCTGGCGGTTAAATCAACTGTCACCAGCGACTGGGAAAAAAAATTTATTTTTTGCTTTGACTTTTTTTTATCTTCTTTTATTAATATTTTTTTTTTAAATTAAATTATTTTATTTTTTCTTTATTTATTTTTGTTTCTATTTAAATCTTTTTCTCTTTCATCTCTTTAAATTTTCTCGCCTCGGCCGAGCCTTGAACGAACCGCTGACCTCCACTTCGCTGGTCGAACGTCTCAACTATTACGCTAAGCGAACGAATTTAATTTGTTGGTCAAAATGCTCACTTGAGCTTATGGTCTTTTTTTGTCTTCCAAAACAACTACACTCTGAACAAAAAAAAAAACTGTAATTAAAAAAAACAAGGGGGCTGCGCCCCCCTGCTCGCGTCGCTTCGCTCCGCTTCGCACTCCCCCCTTTCTTTAAATATTTTTTATAGTGCACCCACGATAGTTTTACGTTTCTTCATCAATGAAGAGCTAAATATTGCGATTAAAATGAGTCTCATTAAATAATAAAACAATACTGGGGCATAATTATATTATTACATTTTATTATGACGTCATCAAAAAGTCGGGGTAGTGATTGGACATTGTTATAAGTTTTATATATATAAATATATATCGATTTTTGATTTATCGATTTATCGATTTTTGAGTTATCGATTTATCGATTTTTGTGTTATCGATTTATCGATGTTTGAGTTATCGGTAGTTATCGATTTATCGATTTTTGAGCTATCGATTTTCTATGACGTCATCAAAAAGTCGGAAAAAAAAGGGGGTAGACAATATGCTCATTTTAATCGCAAAAAATTCAGAAAAATTCCCGCCGCCAGCAGGGACAGAACCCCGAAGCTCACGACTGTCGAGTCACAGCTTAAACCACTGAGCTATCGAAACCTCCGGAGACGGTTGATCAGAATGCGAACTTTTACGTCTAAGTGAACGAAAGCGAATTTGAACATAAAAAGTAACTGTTTTTCAACTGTTCATTTGACTGCCTTTTTCAGTGCATTTAACGCGGAATACAGTTTATTTGACCACTCTTACTTTAACTGTTCTAAGTAGTTGATTTAACTGTTGTTATTTCTCTCGGTGTATCAATAGAGCCAAATGGGAAAATAAAAAGTTTGAGTATAGTAGAATATAAATTGTTTCAAAAATTAGAAGTTGCGGTTTGAATGATTTTTTAAAACCCGTTGTGCATGCATTAAAGTAACCTAGTTCCGTTCATACGTCTGGAAAACACGAGATTTAAAAAATTTTATTAAACATCATACGTCAATCTGGATAGACAATGTAGCATTAAATCTAGAGGGCAGAATGAGAGCTTTTAAAGCATTACTATTTCTTAATAAAATAAGAATTTGTGTATAACCATCCCCTTACACTTTTCCTTCTCAATTACTAAATAGTTTATGCAAAATCAAAAAGATTCGATCTTAAAATGCATTCATGAAATTCAAGTTATCGCTCTCTCTTTCTTCCTCTATCGGTCTCGTTCCCTCGCTCAACCTTAGGTTCCCTCGCTCCAGCTGTCATTCCGTCACAATTACTAAAATCACGTATGAAATTAATTTCTTACAAAACAGTTAAATGAATTTATTTTTAAAAGTACATTTTTGAAAAATACTTAAGACGCATGCGCAATGTAGCTGTCTTTTTTTTTTTTTTTTTTTTGAAATAAATTCCTCATCCTTCGGGTACTAAAACTATGAAATTCTTCTGAGGACCATCCTTATCACTGATTCCCAGACCTACCCTAAATCCAAAAAAAAAATTCATTAAAATCGGCCGAGTCGTTTCGGAGGAGTTCGGTAACAAACATAGCGACACGAGAATTATAAATATTACATATAAAATATGCATTTCTTTAAACGCCTATAATTGGATTTCATTTGATGAAATTTGAAGTAAATTGTTATAATTTATTCATTCATATTGTTTCATTCAGTTGACACATCGAAGGGCATGCCTTATATTAATGAAAATGTTTTGTAAGGAGTAATCTACTTAATATGAAGATTTATAGAGCAGCTCGTGCATGTGAAATCGTGTGATGCACAAAAACAACTGCTACCAGAGACGATGCAAATCTTGTTTTTAAAATCTTTTTTGCCCATAATTTGTCCATACATTGACTTAAGTAAAGATAACGAGCTTTCAAAAAAAGCTCATTATTTCTTGTTATTGTTGTAATGTCGAGACAAGCCAAAATGAAAAACTGCACAAAATCAATCTGAAGTAAATTGCTCTATTGATCTACAGCGCCTGCGTATCGATTTTATTTTGAATTTTCGAAATTTCGCGGCCGATTAATTTTTTTATTAAATTTTGCATACGCACAGTGCAAGCCATGGCAGTGTGCCGCTTGCGCTCAAATGCGAAGCAAAGCAATTACGACTATAGATAATTGAAATCGCGAACGGATTGATTTAAGTTTTTGCGATTTTTGAATATAGTTTCGCTTAATGAATTGACATCGAAATTGATATGTGGGATTAATTGGTTTTTGTGTAGCTCCTCAGGGCAATTTAAATATTAAGCTAAAGATTTGTGACACATGATGCCTATGGGATGTGTGGCCAAATCATTTCAGCTCGCGATTTTATGATGCTGCTGGCCTTCAGTTGACTCATGACATTATGGATTTGAAATTTATCAAATGTGCTTCGATCTCTGTTCAACATATAATTTTCCTTTCAGCAAGAAAATTTCAATTACATTTGATTCATACTCTGCCTTAATTTATTTTGTATTTCCTCGAGAAACTGTGCAAAATAGAGTGCCATAGTTCCGAAAGGCCTTGCAGGCATGCAAAATGGCTCCGCGAATGCAATGCGTTAAGCCTAAACATTTTTGCCTTGGATGCATGTGCCTAAACATTTTTGCCTTAGATACATGTGCCTACATTTTAACTAGCTCAGCATTTTGTTTATGATTGAATAATTGACACACATTTGGCATTATTATTCATATCACAACAAAATATACAATGTGTTTGATTAGCAGCAATAGATTCTGTTCCTTTCGGAATTTCATTTAATTTTTCGCATTGTTCTTTTGAATAAATATTGCGTCCATTGATCTAAGAAGTTATTCACTCGACATCAGTTTTGTGAATTTCAAATTTCATATGTACATATATATGGGTACCAAATTCCAGTTTGTTTGTTTAAATATCGCTTCTAAAAATATGTTGAGTCGGTAAAACCGATTTCGTCGGATCGTCAGTTCCGAATGTGAAAGCGTCTTTAATTATCGAAAACAGATACAAAAGTCCAATGATTTATTTTCATTGCAATTGTCGAAATTCGTGCTCCCAATGAAATGAAATCAACGAACTGTAAGCGTATCGCTTCATTTATTTCCGAACGAAAAAATAATGGCAATAAAAGCCTTTTTATGTTAGCACAAATAAAGTTTTCAAGGCTAAGAAAATAAATATTTGATTCGATTGTCAATGGCATTGAAAAAGAAAGCAGCGTGATTGGAAGGCCTATTAAATCCCAGCACTGAATAAGAGGGCGAGAGAGAGAGAGAGAGAGAGTCATTCGATGGCATTATTTCATGTTGAAAAGATTTAAGACCGAGCTTTAAGCAATGAAAAAAAGGTCGAGCGTTCTTGAATCAATGCATCTAATTGATGTGTAACACTTTTTGTACATAAATAAAAAATTTTTTTACCTTTTACGACCGGAAATGCCATTCGCATTGAATCCCAGGGCAAAGTTTATTTATTGTGCTTACTTTTTGCGAATTTCATGGCTAAGGGTATCTTTAACATTTATATAACACTCACGTCAAATCAATAAAGCGATCAATAAACTTTTTTAATCTATTAAGATATACCTACTTACGAAGCGGGAGGCTCTGGGTGTCTTTGATTCAACACATCACTCATACGCCAAGTTTTAAGTATAAAAATATGGTCTTATGTTTTCTTAAATATCTCAAAAAGCTATTCGTCAATTTAAATGAATATTCTTTTAAATAAAAGTTTAAGCTGAGAGGTATGTTTTTAAAGAAGCAAAAAAGAATTACAAAACCCGGAATACACTGAATAAAATAGCCAAACTTTTGTTTTCTTTTTTGTGCAAAAATTTTTCTCAGTGTAAAATATAAAAATAAGTTTTCTGGGTTCCTTGTTTTGTTAGCAATGATCCACCTTTTGCTTCATCTTACTATCTATATTAGTTTTTGAAATATTTAGAAAAATAAACTGCATACTTTTATACTTAAGACTTGGCGTATGAGTGATGTACACATTTGTACTGGATATCAGTACTGGGAGCATAAAGGTGCACTTGCAATTTTTTGAATCTCACACTGCTGTGCCATCTGATTGAAATATTTTTTTCTTTTAAATGAAAGTAAATACTAAGGAGTATTTCTAAAAGCAATTAATAGAGCAGCGGGAAACTGGAAATACACTGAAAAAAATATTCAAAATTTTCTTTTTAGTTTTGTGGGAAATTTTTTTTTAGCTTCCTTGTTTTATTATCTAACATAATCTGCTTAGATCGTCTCTCTATCTAAATTGGTTGTTGAGATATAAATATTTAAAAAAAAATCTTAACAAAAAAGGATTTTCAGAGATATTTCAAGGACCGTTCAAAATAAAAATCTAAAAAGTAGTCTCCACAGTGTTTTTAGATGGCACCTATCGAAAAATCAACAAAATTAAACAATTCCTTTCATGATGCCGCAACCAGCCAGACCCTTTAACGGCAGCACCGTCTACTTCCAGGGCTTTGAGTACATTTGACAGCTGATTAAATCGTTATTTTTAAAAACGGATTCTTTAAAGAGCCATTCTAACGATTGTTTCGTACTCCAAATTGCTGCCCTGTGACTCCAAAGCTTTTAGTCCTGTCTATCATATTTCCAAAACTGAATTTTTTTTTTTTTAATAATTTCTTTGAATTTTTCCAAACAGCTGGTTTTTAAAAATCGAACTCAAATTTGATATCATATTTAAAGGCAGTGCCGAGGTGATTTAAAATATTTTTAAAATTTTTTTAAACATTAAAATGGTAAAAACAAAAAACCGGATTTCCAATTAAACAAATTTTTAAATATGCTTGGTAATATTGGCCCTAAGTGTGTGACCCATATTGGTGGCTGCCACTCTTATCAATCACCAACCATGTTATACCTACAATGTTTAAGATATTTGAAACAGTTTCTTTTGAATTCCCCCAAAAAGCGATTGGCCTTTCGTTTGCTGCTGAAATTCTGAGTCACTATAGGGGCTCTCAATTTAATACATTAAGATATAAGACATAGTCATATATATGTAAATATGCTTATGTTCTTATAAATTGCAGCAGTTTAATTGGCTTTGAGCCGCTTTCCGATTGAATCATTGCAAATGTATCATTTTTATTACACATTTGTGAAAATAATCATCGCAAAAGGGTCATTAAAGGGGCATTGAGTGATTGAGAAACATTTGAGTTAACCTTATGATTATTTAGCCAAATTACAGGAAATACCTGTTGCTTTATTGCTTGTTAATTTCTCAAAAACAAAACGGCAAATACTGTTAATGTTTATTACATCAATTTCATCGCGAGCTATAAAAGTCATTCGCAGTTTTTCCTCATGTGAGAAAAAAAAAACTCATTCAGCTAGAAATCGACTTAGCTTCTCTCGATCGAAATTCGATTCAACAAAGGAAAGCATACTTTGGTAACTATAGTAAGGCCTATCGAAACGGTAATTAATAATTTCTGCTTCGTTGCAAAGAATGACTTTCAACAATGAGTCGTCCATTCAGGAATAACATGTCAATCAACTTCAAAAGTGATTCACATATTGCGATTCTGTATTGATGTCGAAAATCAAAAAAAAAAAAAAAAAAAAAAAAAAAAAAACTGTATGTAAAAAGAACATTTTGCAGTTTTGTTTTATCAAAAATTCAAAGAGGATGAATTCTCCGTGCCCAGACCGACTTTGTTTCCTAGAAAAAAATAACTCTAAATAATTTTTTATTTATTGGTCGATTTTTTTTTTTTACACAGAGAAAAAAATCAACCAGAAAGCTGGTTAATTCAAAAGGAAGAACATACGAAACGGCTTCAACAAGGTATATTTTTAATTTTGACAATTTGTCTTGTTGGAAAAAAAAAAGATTTTCCTTTTGAATCAACAATGTTTCAGGTTGAATTGACATTATAATTTTCAAAAATGGATATTAAATCAAAATTTTTGAACTAACCACAGACAAGAACGAAACGACAAGATAATTTTTAAAATAAAAAAAAATATTTCTAAAATACCTACACAAGAAAAAATTTCAAAACAAATTTAATTAACGTTCAAAGAAAATGAGCACAGAGCCCTCTGCTGAACATAACCCCAAAAATTAGCCATCGGATGGACTTCATCTGAGTTGGTCACTCCGTTATCGTGACTGCTTTCGCAATGCTTGAAAAGTTCTTAAATGAATTAATATCTTATACAGTGGCTCACTAACCATACACGCAGAGAAAAAATATCACATACCTAATTATATTTTGTAGGCATTACTCATATGTAATTGGGTATGATGTAATTATATTTTCATAATTACGTCCAATTAATATTTTTCATTACCTCCAATTAAATATGTAATTGTATCAAATGATAATAAAAATAATTTCAATTGCATATATAATTCCGTCCAATTAAATATCTAATCGCCTGCAATGATATATGTAACTGTATCGAATGATATACATACAAATATATGCAATTACATACACATAATTGCGTCTAATTAAATTTGTGATCCCCTGCAATTTAAAATACATTCTATATATCAATATAAAAAGGGGCATTCTCCACGATTGGGCGGAATATATTTCACCACGTCATATTCGTGGTCCACCTGCCCATTGGAGTGCCTAAGGATTTTGAAAATTCAAACACGTTATATACGATCGAAATTATAAACCATTTGAGAAATATAAGAACAAACTGTAAAATAAATACAATCATATATATAATTGCATCAATGCTTTAAATTGTAAAAGTAATCAGATGTAATTACATATGTATTCAGAATGTAATATAATAGAATGTAATTGGCTCCAATTAATAATGCAATCGGGACAAGGCTCCAATCACATATGCAATTGGTTCCAATTATATTTCGGACACTTATTTCTCACCGTGTATAGACAACATAGGGTGCTGCATATGGCAACAAATTCTTCTTAATTCGTCACTGATCTTATATGTCCTATTTTATAAAACAAATGAGAACTATACCGAAAGAAAAGAAATGTAATGAAAAAATTTTTCCTTTCAAATCAACCAAAAATGTTTTTGACTCAACCATTTTTCTTTTGAATTTTTTGTTCTGCTCGAAAATCAAAAGGACTGTGAATAACAATGCGCCCTTTTTAAAAAATCATGGTAAAGTTCGCTCAGTGTACCACCAAGTCTGAAATATGAATTCCTCAGTAGGCTTTATGGAATTTTATTGCGAAAAATTCGTAAAATTTTGGTTTCAAATTCTGAGTCAAAACATGTTTATTTGCAGTTCTTAAAGTTAATACATGTTCGCTGCTTTGATTTCAAAAGCAAACAAACGCGGTGACACAGCGAAACGTTTTGATTTAAGAATTTTAAAATTTATAAACCACAAGGCGATACGTTCGTAATTGATGGTGCAAGTCGATTATTTATTTATTTAAAAAAAATTTTTTTTTAAATAAAAAAAATTTTTTTTAAAGTTAGAAATAGATAAGTTTACATTTTAGCATAAAGATTTTTTCTAAACTTACAGTTTTTTTTATAGAAGCGGCATTCCCCAAGGTGAGCATTCGCCAAAAAAAAAAACCAAAAAAAAAAATACTTTTAATAATTTCTTTTCTGTGAATTTTTCATAGAACTTTAGCGCAGCTAGTAACACAAACTATTTTCAATTTTTCACAATTATTTCATATTCATTGGCTTACTATTTATAGCAAATGAATTTTACACAAAAATCACGTTTTCAAGATATTTTACAATCGAACTACTTTTGTGACATCGAAGCACTTTTGCTTTTAATTCTCACTCATGAACAATTTTTTTTTTTTTACATTTCGGTGAGTTTATATTTTTAAATAAAATTACTTAATTTTTTTTTGTAATTTTGGAAAATCTTAGTTTTATCCACTGTCACTTGTCACACTGTTTGAATAACTAGAGAAACTGTGATTTTGCGACGCGGGTTTTCAACAAACGACAATTGTCGACGACGTCCATCCAGCAACTAATTTTGGGCAGACTGTTCTACCGTGGTATACTCTTCACTTTCACTGCGACAACACTTCCGCTGCCGGCTTTTCCGATGCCCACGATAACGTCCAGCTACGAGTTTCCGTCCGGACGACGTAAGCAGCCTTTTCGAAATAGTTTTCCAAAGACAGTGCTTCTGCAATGTTTTCGATGTTTTTCGGTTTTTCGGAATTTCGAATCTTTCGAATTTTGATATTTTTAAGCGCCGGCGCATTCCATTTTCCGTCGACGAAATTGCCGCACGTCCGACGAATCGGAATAATGAACGTCAACTGTTTTCAATTTTTCCGTTTACATTAGATGGTGAGACTTAACGTTAGAAGCAACAGGCGGAGACTTTTCATTGACTCATTGATAGAAATCTACTTGCAATAGTGTTCGCCTAGAGGAAAAACATCGCACAATTAGCTTTTGAATGTGCTCGATAGTGAATTTGAAGACATTCTTAAGCTTAAGCATAGATGATTCAAGATCAAGTTGAAGACATTAAAATATCTATATCAGTCCATTAGCACTGAAGAATGTTAGACGATTGACTATCAAACTAGTCGGCGTAGTTGACTCAGATGCCAACCTACGATGCGAGAGGCTCTGGATTCAACTCTCGGCTGAGGTTAGTTGTGTCCTTTTTTGATGTTTCGGTTCTTCTTCGTTTCCCACAATGGACAAATATATAGCTTATGTGTATCACCCATATTGGTGGCTGTCACTCTAACCAATCACCAACCATTTTATACCTACAATGTTTAAGATATTTGAAAAAATTTCCCCAATTCCCCACAAAGCGATTGTTCTTTCGATTGCTGCTGAAACTCTGAGTCACTATAGGATCTCTCAATGTAAGACTTTCAGAGATATTAAAGTGTAAGTTCTACTTTATGTTCGAGTAAAGATATACTTTTATATCCTAGACAAGCCAAAACGGGTCTGTCATCGCGAAACCTCTGAATTTAAGGGCGCTCACATTTACTTACTTTGTAGATTTTTGCCGAAGGTCCACATGAAAACTTTAAGGTCTTCCGTTGCATCACGAAAATTCTTGACGAATGGAACTTCTTGTTGACTTTATTAAAAGGTATACATACATATATGTTATGCACCTATATATAGAAAAGATGTGCGCATTCCAAAAATGTGTCATCATAAAAAGTCACCCAAGCAAAGTTCATTTCAATGAAATCATTTTAATCTTCTTCTTGCGTGTCTAAATTTCCCGGTCTATCCCGGCGTCCGCAAAACGCGACCGACGTTCCTCCATCTTGCTCTGAGATGAAATCATTTTATAACTAATAAAAAAGAAACCATATGGTTCCAAATATTTCGAGAAGACTGGTCAGACAAACAGGCACCTTAAATAGATTTATGTGGTGAATATAACGAACAGAATCGAATCTAAACCAGATGTTGAATGAGATTCAAAATGACGCGGACATCTCTCAATTTCTAAATAACTCAAAAATAAAAAAAAAAACAAAAATTCGAACACATGAATTTGACAAATTTTATATTCTTTAAGAATTCTTTTGCCATATGATGAAAAGAAAAGAACACAAATGAATTTAGCACTGCTCAATTATGACAGAAGCCACAGCAGTGGCTTCAGTTGTGAGTTCTCATATCAAATTAACACCGAATTGATTTAATTGATGAAGGGGTCAAAGGCTCAACTGAAAAGTAGAAATAAATAATTTAAGAAAAAGTATTGCAAAACTCAACTTTTGCTATCATTTCACGTAGATCAAATTTTTTCTCCAAATTCTTACTTTTATATCCCAGCCGGAAATATTCTCATAAAGGACAAATTCATTAATTTTTTCATCAAGGATTTCAAGGGGAAAATTTGAGTACTCCTCAATTCCAATGGCATTGTCATCTAATGAAGGTGTTATTCGTCCTAATTCTAATGGCAATGTCATCGAAAGAATATGGTATTACTCCCGAACGATGACATTGGCTTGCAAAACAGGAGGTATCGATATTGCGGAGTAGATGCACTTTCGATGACCAACTCTTGACATATACTCTTATGACGGCTAATGCCGCCGCTTGTGTGTAAATTTCATTAGAAAGTTGGTGTATAATCAGGAGGAATCGCGGCTCTAATGTCATGGTGAAATCATTGATTGTTTCACCGGGACATTTCCTGCTGGGATTTCATGCATAAACTGGTCGCGACACACTCCCTGTTGAGAGTATATTGCGTTTGTGTGGTTATTTGTAACACCAAAAACCACTCGAGATAGATCATGCAAAATATAAGTTGAAATGATCGGCGTCACCAGAAGTAAGAAAGTTTTTTGTACTAGTTATTCCAGAGGCAATGCAAAAAGTTGCTAGATCACTTTTTCGCCTACGGAAGCACTCACTGAGTGGCAGCTTATCTGCACTAGAAGCATTTGAATATGAATTATTCAGGTACTCACAATGAAAGTTCATCTCGCGAGACATTGGAATGAGCAGGTGAAATTCGCAATGATGCCCACAAGTAATGAATATAAAACAATCTTATAGTGTCACTTAATAAATCCAAGCGCGACAGAATTACTCACGACTAATCGCACGCCTTTGGCAACATTCAAATAATCACATTTATTTATTTATTTTCATTTTCGTACAATTGGTTTGCCTCTCAAATGTGATATTCTGTCTGCCATCCCATTAACATACACGATTGTCTCGTGGCGTTTGTTATCGTATTACCATTTCGAGTGACTTAAGCTTTTTTTTGCATATATCCACCTTATTTGGTCGATTTGTTTAAGGTGTCAATGTCAAAGCTGCGACAAAAACAAGTACCCATGTAATTTGATTTATTTGAATAAATGCAAAAAAAAAAAAAAAAAAAAAAAAAAAATTATGAGAGGAGTAACAATTTATTTAACCGTAGAAAGGGGCCTTAGTACACAGAAAGATTTTTGTGCGTAAATACAACCAATTTTTAAATCAATATAACAAATTCGTTTTTAAAACTCAGCCTATCACACATTTTGTTATATTAACAAATCGTTTAATTGGGACAATTACTCGAAGTATTAACACTCAATGAAATATTTCAACAAACGATTTGTAATATCAACAACCAAAGGTATTAAAAATCAACCATTTATTTTAAATAATTAAAAAAGGAAAAAATGCCTCATCTACATATTCCATAATAAAAATTGGAGTCTGGAAAGTCAGTGTACGGAAGATAATTATACATTATAGGTAGGTAGGTGGGTTGAAGTGGCTGCCACTTAGGCCGTTAATCGGTCCATTGTGATACCAAGGAGGTTTTCTTGTGTTTGTGTGAGTGTATATGTCTTTTTATGTAGTGTGCCCCTAACATGCGATTTTTGAAAAACCAGTGCTAGGCTTGGAACATTACACTCCGTTTCGCCTATGCCGGGAATCGAACCTCGGACCCTGGGATCAAGAGCATAGTACGCATCCCCTACGCTATCCCAGAGCCACAATTATACATTATAACATCATAAACATATGTGAGGTAATATTTGATTATTTTTTTCTCTTCTTATATGTAAGTCCGCATAAAGCTAATGAGAATTTTAGAAAAATAATTATATGCACTTTCAAAAATTTCAAACAAAAGTTTTGTCAAGTGTTAATACTTTTTATATTTAATACAACAAAATAATCAACCAAATTTTTGTTCAAAATTTAATTTTACGAACTTTTCCCGAATTTCGTGATTTGTTTGAAATTTTTAATTGGGACAATTAAAAAACCGATGAATCGAGTTTAACAAACGCTATTAATTGGAATTTTTCGTAGCCAGTTTTTCTGTGTATAATGATTACACATATATGTAAGAGTGTTTTTGTTAGAAAAATCTTTTAAAAAGGGTTCTAATACCATTTGAGACACAAATTTTTTAAACTATTTTCTTTCTCTCAAAATTTTCAGATTGGAAATCACATCAAGAGTCAAAATACTTCAAAAATAGCTCTCAAAATATTCACTCAGTCCTACTCAAATGGATCTGAATCTTCACAGTCGTATTTTTCAACATAATTTCCATGGTATACCCATGTATGTCGAGTGATTCTGGATGTTACACCTGGCTGAAGAAATATAAAGAGTTCACTCTTCGTCTCATCCGACACACCTTGTCAAGCCGTGTTGCTTATAAAATTTCGGAAAATAGTCAGTAATGCGTGTGTTGTAACCCAGTCACAGCACTACGAATATAAGGCACTACAATGCTCATATATGTAGTATATGTATATGCATACGAGGGCGGATTGATAATGATCCGGTTTATCAATACTAAAACGGTTTGTCCGTTTTTGCCGCACCGAGTACCTATCAGCGGCAAAATCGCACTAATTTGTGTTCTCGCCATTCAAAGGAGCATTCTCTCTATCGATCATCGTCCGTAAATCGCGAAACGTCGTTTTTTTTTGTAACTCGAGTGATTTTACCGATGAAAGTGAACCTAAAATGAACCTAAAGTGAACCTAAAATGAACCTAAAATGAACCTAAAGTGAACCTAAAGTGAACCTAAAGTGAACTTTAAGTGAACCTAAAGTGAATATGACATGCGGCGCGTTGTTAAGTCAAATCTACGTACCGAACCTGAGAAATCCTAGATTCAATATGGGTAAAAATCCTCCAGCAAACGAGCCAGCTCTAACCCCAGCAACACAACTTGAGCGCACCAGCAGCAGAAAATAAGGTAAGTGGTACTTTTATTTAATATATCCATATAAAATATGATTGTGAGCAGCAGATTTTCCGAAAAGGCAACATAGGCAGCTGCCTAGGACGAAAAAATTCTCACCGCCACTGAATCAATTAAAGAAAAGCCAAAAATTAAGCTTGCTGTCTGAGGCGGCAAAATTGTTTTGATCCGCCCCTGATAATCGTAGTGGCAGGATCGCCGTTTTTATATTTCATTTCATTTTTATACATAGTCCCCTCTTAGCTCGATAAGCTTAGTGAAACGATATTAAGTATATTATTTTATATTATATCATCATGCATTAAAGTGTTTTCAGGTGCTAAATTGAGATTTTAAGGAGGAAGGGGCTACAATTCATAGCCTTAGTACTTAGTAGAATTTAGCCATTGCAAATGTTGATGTGGGTCGCGGAAAAAAATTTCATTTAATGCCCAGAGCTATTATTATCTATCCGCCCTCGTACATACATACGAAATATGTGTTTACTGTTTTCCAATGATGACTCCGTGGTGCATGTGACATCGAATATTTTGTGCAGGCACCTTATTAGCTCTGCAGTGGTCGTTTCGATGAGGTTTTGCTTTGTGTCTGAGCGTGCTTTGATTGCATTTTGTTCATCATTCGTTTTGAAGTCTGGTTCTTGTGAACTCTGCAGGCGAAGGAACGCTGAGACAATAATGTTGAAACGGACAATGAAGATAGCAACAAAAGCAATGTCTATGAATTGGCTTAACCAAATGAATTCGCACGCTGTAAATTTGGAATTCTCCATCTCAATGTACCTCGGTTCATTTTCAATTGTAAGTCCCAAAAGATTTCAACTCGATGTGCAAAGATTGACAGCTTCCGTTTTGCCAATATGAACTTTCGAAATTTTACTAAATTTTTTTTTTGCAACATTTCTTTAATAGTGAATCTGTCAATGACATTTCACGTATTTGGTATTCGATGCTATGCGATGCACGTTGATGATTTTTCTGAATTCAATATGAGTATTGGGAAATCCAGATTTATTTGTGTTTGTATTACTTTGTCAATAAAACTGAGGTCAGCGAGCTTTTAGATCCTGCCCATTTATAAATAAAATGCAAAAGCATTTTTATGTTAAGTCTTTCTCATTCAATGCGAGACATCAACTTAATTTATACGGGATCAATATGAGGATTTTTCGGTGGTTGAACCAACATTTAAGAATTTATACAGGGTGTTCCATACTCAATGGATCAAAAAAAAAAAAAGGAGGTGATAGGGGGCACCCATACAAGCAAAAAATTGTATGGAAAGGGGGCTTCATCTTGCACTCGTAAGGAGCTAGAGGCGCGGAAAGAATTCGACTAAATTGTTGAGCATACTTTAAGGCGGATATATAAAACTAAAACACTATTCAGAAAATTTTAATTTTCTTAGATTTTCCATTTTCTCATGCTGCCTAAAAGTGTGCTCAATAAATTTGAGAACGAGAAGTGAGTCCTTTGAAGATCTTCCTCACCGGGTTTTTTTTTTCTTCTTACATTTAATTTGAGTACATAAAACGCCTAACAGTCATTTTAAGTAAAAATTTTACTTCATTTTGAGTTAAATTTCAGTTTTTCGATTTATTCTTAAATAAAAGGGTTGCCATAGTATTGACTCCTTACTAATTCTTAAAGACCAAGATGTATTCGGAGTAAGGAAATTGGAATTTGTTTGTTTGTATTTTTTGACCAAGCTTCCAAAGTTCTCTTTTCTTCGGTATGGGTGGAATATTTTTCATATCACAGGTAGTAAAACACTTCATTTAAAGAAGAAAGGCATTTGATTTCGTTTTGCGAATCGAATTGTATTTATCGTAAAAATTGCTGACCCCGGGATAGGGCGGAACACTTGAATTGAACAGAAAAACCAAACTTGAAATTGTCTTAAAAACAACTTAAAATATTTGACACGCAAATCATGTTTTAAGTAAAAGTTATATGAAGACAAAAAACATACTATTTAAATGACGATTAACAATGTACAATCGATTTGTTTGTCACAAAAAGGGTAATAGATCCTAAAAGGCACCCAATTTCAGGACATTCAATAAGTCCGTAGGACACGTAAGGAAAAACTAAACTCGATATTATAATTCAACAAAGTTGCCTTCTCTTTCTCGTCAAAATAGGACTCAGTTTCTACTTGTCAGTCAATTCGACTCCGGAGTGAAATGACTGAGCCATGTTTTATCCATAGGAAAATCCCAAATCCGTGCTTGAATATTCAGCATGTCACATCAAGGGTGATATTTTTGTTGCTCTTAGAAGTTTGTTGTGCGAACGGCAAGCTGACTGGAATTTCGTATGAATGGCTTTAGAATGCCCCAACATACATACATAGTTGTGAAGACTATTTATTTCTACGGATGTATGCATTCTACTTATATACAAAGTGTTCCTCATGACACAATGCTTCTTCATCACTGTTACGTCTGAAAGTTGGCACAGCATTTCAAATAATAGTGTGTTTGTTTTCGTAACTTGTTGATGAGACTATGAATATAAATGGCTTAATTGAATATGTAGTTCAATCGTTCAAATCGATTTGTTGTAGAATTAACTCATCAATTATCCACTCAAGCGACTATATTGAAATTTTACGTTTCGTTTAGCCTACTCAAGGCGTGGCTCAGATTTTTACTCCGAGCCTTTTTCTTTGAATTTTTGGGCTATGTGCAATGAGTGTGAATTTAATAAGTTCTAAATTGTTTGGCTTAAGGGGGTCTTCTCATTGAGCAACTTTTTTTTTCGACTTTTTTTTTTTTGCATTTATTTATAGCTTGGGTAGTTGTGAATATGCCCCTAAAAAGATTTTTTGAAATTCGAAATAGTTTAGAGGATATAGCCTTCTTTGTCGAGCAAGATCTGCGCTAAAACGAGTAATTTTTGCGTTGCTTCAAACTATAAACGCGTTTATCTCGAAACCACGTTTTTCGAACTGGCGGCCATGATATCTCCAGTTCAACTGAACCGATTTTCATAACACAAAGTGGAATCGACGCAGAATTGTCACCATTCTGGGGTGAACCTCGACCATAATTTTAAAAAATTTTTGACTATTTTTTTTTTTACACTTAACTACAAAAAAAAAGCACGAAATTGAAATTTTTTTTTGAATGGCCGCCATTTTGTCAAAAAAAATCACAAAATTAAGCTTGAGGTTCACCGAGAATTACATCTATACTGATTATAACCCCGTTTTTTTTCCATTTCGGACGTTCCGGAGACCCGGAATCGTGGCCGCCGTGACGACACCTTTTTTTTTCACCACCAACTTTGAAGTCTGATTACTTTTTGAACAGCCCACGTATCGAGAAAAAAAAAAATTTTTTTATTTACTTTGAAACTTTTGTAATACAATAAATAAAAAAAGTTTTTAATTATTCTTTGCGTTTTCAAATAAGAATTTTTTTAAAAAGGGTCCAAAAAACGGGTTTTCAATGAGAAGACCCCCTTAATGGACGTGCCACTTGTTTTTTCCGACCGATTTTGTTGAAATTTTAACCACATATTTTACCCGTTATACTCGATAGACTACCATCACGCAAAAATATAGCTTAAACAATTTTTTTGTTAATATATAATGGCGAAAAAACTGCAAGGGTATCCCTTTAAAGGTTCAAAGACGACCTTAAGAGTTTTTAGTTTCACGAAACTAGAGGTCAACAATGGATCTTTTATAACTTCCCAAAGAAAAAGCATCGAAAAAGGATTCAAAACCATCAAACATCCTCCAAGGAGTTTCTTATTATAGCATCAAAGACTTTGTGGGCAAAAATGATCCAAAAGGATATTGGTGCTTCGGTCAAATGCATCAGAAGACGTTTAAAAGTCATTATTAAAGTCAAAAGAGTCCCCAAAAAATATTAACTTCGCATTTGGAAATCGTTTCCTATGAAAAGTGTACGTAAACATTTTTGACTAACTGTATGTATGTCGTGGCCAACATGACTCTTAACTGTCGCACATCATTCTAAAAAACAATTTCACGCAATTAAGGGAAAATTTGAAAAAAAAAAAATATTTTATACAACTTTCAACTTTATTTAAAATTTTAAATAACTTCTATAAATATATAAATCATGGGCTGACGAGAAATTCCCAGAAATAGCACATTTGATGCCACAACACAACCAAGTCGACCAACCCGACCACATCTTTAAAGTGGGAGGAAACTTTTTGTTGTTAAAATCCTTCGCATCCTTTACGTTAAATAGCATCTTGAGGTTTTTGCGTTGGCACACTCCGCGCACTTCTTACTACAGCTTTCTGGAATTGGAGACCCTTCCAAAATGTCATAACTTCTTAGACAGTGCCTCGTGTGTCCTTGCTTTTCTTGTATTCTCTGTGAATTCATCTTAAGAAATTAGAGCAAAGGTAAAAGGCTCTTCTCATGCAGACTTAAATTTATTACGCTTACTGTCAATTGTGAAGAGGGTAAGAAAAGTCCTTTCTGAATTTTTCACTTATTCTTTCATGCAATTCTCACCATCTCTATCCGCAGCACAATCTCTGTGTGGAAGATATATTGCGTTTGTATATTCGTGTGAAATGTCCAGAACCACTCGAGATAGAACATACGAAAGGTGTAGAGAATATAGGTGTAGTCACCAGGATATTCAATTTAGCCATGTACGTCCTTCTGTCTGTCCGAATACAATTTTCTTATCATCGGACTTGAACTATTTTGATGAAATTCGGTATACAGATTAGCGGAGAAATGTTTGAGAACGGATTTAACTGGACGAATTTTAAGGAAACCTTCAGTTCTACCATCTGTTATGCATTAATTCTCCTGGTGACGATGACGTGCATATGTATATGTAGCGAAATCCTCTAGCTATCAAGAGGTCAAGCTACCAAAAAGGTTACTCGGAATATGAACAGTCCAAATGTACAGGGTCTTATATATGAGAATTCTCTAGACCTCAAATAGCAACAAGTGGTCCAGGAAAAGTGTAGTTAAGCATTTAGACCAACTACTACGGTTCAGTTGTCCTGTAATTGGCCATATGAGGTATACTCGTGGAACAATTAAATTCGGGAGTGGGGAAAATTCTGCCCATATTTTATCCCTTTTAATTGTCCAACAATAATCTGAAAACCATTTGGGTTTTGGTAATGCTCCTCTATTTTTTAAATGTCCATATGGACTTCTTTTATTTTAAGACACGAGATCAAGTCTCAGATCTAAATTTGACTTTAAGCTCGAACACAATTTTCAGCTGTGCTACAAGCTTTAAGCGTTCTTTGAAAAGAATGATTTGGAAAGAATTTTAAAATCAGGCTCGCCTAAATATAACACCCTTACTTGGATTCTGTTTTCAGAATTTTGGTGTTGTCCGCGAAATTAAATTAAGCGTTCAACCTACAATAAGAATAATTGGATTTTAAAGGGTCTGGCGGGTTAAGCAAAGGGGCATCATGAAAGTAATTTTTAAATTTTGTTGATTTTTCAATAGTTGCTATCTAAAAACACTCGTGGAGACTACTTTTTAGATTTTTAATTTGAACGGTCTTTCAAATAGCCTTCAAAGTCCTTTTTTGTTAAGACTTTTTTCAATTTTATATCTCAACAACCAATTGAGATAGAGAGACGATCTAAACAGATTCTGTTAGATAATAAAATAAGGAACCTAAAACAATTTTCTTTAATTTTTACACTGAGAAAATTTTTTTTCACAAAACTAAAAAGAAAATTTTCAATATTTTTTTGAGTGTATTCCCAATTTTGCGCCACTCTAAAATTTTTTTTAAAAGATGCCTCTAAGTTTTTGCTTTCATTACAAAAAAAATTCATTCAAATTAAATGGCGCAATAGTTTAAAAAAAAATTACAAGTGCACAAAGATGCTCTAGTACCAATATCCAGTACAAACAAAAAAAAAAAAAAAAAAAAAAAATGTACGAAAATGCTACAAACCACATTACTCATACGGCATGTTTTTAAGATCTTTATATCTCCAGAAATAATTAAGATAAAAAGATAAAATAAACGGTGACTTATTGTTAATAAAACAAGGAATATAGAAAATTTATTTTTAAATTTTACACTGAGAAAAAATTTTGCACAAAAAATAAAACAAAAATTTAACTAATTTTTTCAGTGTATTTCAGTTTTTTGTAAATTCTTTTGAATGCTTAAAAAAATATTTTATTTAATTAATAAGGAAAACAACACTTACGATATTTTACGTTACGTTTAATCCTGTGAGCGCTTTCAATCTTCCAACAATATTTATTCGATTTCCCTTTTTAAAAAATGAAATCTATTGTCCAAAATTTTTCGCTAATATTTATAAAAAATTTAAACACTTAGGCTCATAGTCTCCAACCTAGTTTTCACTATTTCAAGGTTTAAACTTTCAAATGATAGTCTTCAGGAGAGTTTAAACTAGGTTTATTAAATTTATATGAAAATTTTTTTAAACTTCAAATATAGCCAAAGGATTTTTTTTGACTTAAACTGGCATGAAGACTAAGGTAATATATTAGAGAATTTAAACATTTGAAGCGCTTAAACCGAGTCGAAGACTACGACCCTTAAAGACCACGACTAAAAAGACAAAGTTTTCATACAAAAGGTTATATTACCAACATCCCTACATCTTTTGAATGATTTTCAAACATTGCACATTTGGAATACGAAGCGATAGTTTTTTCTACATCGAGATTTTTGTCGCAATAATGGGAATGTATTGTGTGGCTCTTACAATGGGCATAACGAATGCTTAGATAAAGAAGAACAATATAGAGGTGTAATCTATTCAGACCCCTAACTTGACTTTTGGCTTCCTTGAGGTCATCTGGAGGCAAAAGCGTTGAACTGAAATGAAATGAAAACAAAAGAGGAGCCTTCTATGTTTGGTTTTATATAAATGTTAAGGCAACTCAATATGTAATAAAAGGTTTTTGTTCTTTAAGCTCAACAGTTGTAATCCAAAGAATTGGTTTTATCGATTTTATACACCATTGAACTTGAACTAATTCTCGTATTGAAGGCTAGGCGTAGTATGTTAACGTTTTTATAGGTACTTGCAGGAGAGATGAATAAATAGAAATATTTAGGCAACTCACAAAGTCTTTTAAAATCTCATTAAAATTTTATCCCCAGCTAAAATTAGTAGTTTTTTTTATATAAGGGGCATGGTTATAGTGTGTAAATAGCTTATATGCTATTTCTTAGTCTATAGATTTTCGTTTTTTTATAAAAATGCTTAAATTTTGTGAGAGAATCTGATTTAATTTCTTCCGAATCGGAATTTCGCAACGCGAAACTGCTCTCATCTAACGAAGCTAATGACTGAAATGAACGTGACCAGCCAAGAATTCATGACACCGATGGTCTTCATGCTCTGGAATTGAAACAGTGGAGTCCTTATTCCTAATATTGCAAAGGACTTTTCATTTTCATGGAATTGCCGCGTCAGCGCTTGAGTTTTTCAAAATGATTTTCATTTTCAAATCCAATCAAACTTCGTTTTCCCCAAATTTTCAAGAACAATCTTGCAAGGCCATCTGTTGAAATTTGAGAGAAAAGCATAATATGTGCGATGCCTTCCGTTTGATTATTTTGCACGGGATTTCATTGAAATTATTTAAATAGAAATTTGGATATTTGTATCGGGCGCACGTATGGAGTTGCGCATATGGAGTGCTTTTACTACCAAACTATAAGCAGAAGATCTTCACATATTAGGGGTATTTTTTCGAATAGTTTTGATGGTGAAAAAAAAAAATTAAAAAATCTTTTTTAAAAATCCTGATTTTATCAACATGACTTTGTGGAATCAAATATCCCATCGGTTACGGTAATTTGAAAAGGGCAATTAAAAGGACTATCTATAGCCAAAACTCACAACCAATGATACAATATGCCCCACTTCTCTATCCAATGGGATATATAGTCTCAAAATAAACTGCTTAACCACAATTTCCTTAAAAGTTCTACTCTTCTAAGAAGAAATCACGCTGACATGATTCTTTTTGAATTGATCCCTAAAATGTTAAAGGCCCTTATTCTGTCGAGTACCTCACAAGCTTCCCAAATATGTACACCTTCCTTTTTTCAACCCATCGCAGTCCTTATAAATTATCTAATCAGTTATGTCAGTCATTCTTTTGACACAATTAAAATTTTTTTTTTTTTTGGCAGAAATTTGAGCACATTATACCAAATTGAAAAGAATCGCGCGCCACACACCATAAGCACAAAATGATTAGCCATCCATCCGAACGGAAGCTTCTGCCAAAATTCATCAGTCACAATTCATATACTTATGTGACATATCAACAGTTGTGCGTCTATTGTGGAAAATGCAAACATTTCTGGGCTCCTGTCTCATGAAAAACAATCGCAGTTTTACAAAATTTACCTCGAAAAACCGTTTCAAGAAAGTCAGAATTAATTGTGAACATTCCAAGAACGCTTAAGATTTCAAGTCAGCGATTTTGGGTTTCAAAACAGTGGGTTAAACCTCCACAACAAGCAAATATCTTGCTGTGATAGAAATGTGCCTCCATACACTGAAAAAAATTATAGCACCATGTGCTATATTTTGTGAGCGCTAATTGCTATAACTATAGTAGAAAATGGGATAGTTGATCTTTGTTACTGCGTCTGCTATATTTTATACGAAACTTTAATAGCTGCTATTGCTATAATTTAATATAACCCGTGCTACACCAATAGCAGTTTATGCTATTATTGGTCATAGTTTTTGCTATATGAACATAATATCTACAGATATAAAATATAGCTACTCCGTGCTATAGCATTTGGTAACTGGCCTAGCACAAGCGACTGAGAAAAAGAAAAATTTTTTTTGTGTTTTGACTTTTTTTTTATTTATCTTATTAATTTATTATATTTTTGTTTTTGTTTATTTTTTTTTTATTTTAAAATTTCTTTATCTTATATCTCCTTAAATTTTCTCGCCTCCACCGTGCTTCGAACCGCTGACCTCCAGTTTGCTGGGCGAATGTTTTAACCATTACGCTAAACGAACGAATTTAATGTCTTGGTCAAAATGCTCACTTGAGTTTATGGTTGCTCAAGTCTCGGGAAACGTGCTTAAAAATGTTTTTCACTCCAAAAATTAATTACTTGAAAATAAACCCATTACAAAAAAAAATAATAATAGTAACCTTAAAAATTTAGGGGAAAATTTTTGTCTTCCCAAACAACTGAGCTTTGAACAAAAAAAAAACTGTAATTTATAATATAAAGTACAAAAAAAAAAAACAAATTTAGGGAATATCCCCGCCGCCAACATGGATCGAACCCCGAACCTCTCGGCTGTTATTTTATAGTTTGGACCGCCAAGCAATCAAACACTTTTCGGGGAGTTGATCAGAATGCGAATTTAAAGCAGTCAACAGGGTGGAGCAGATAAAAGGGAGAATTGCGAAAATGAGAGCAAATTTCAAGGCATAGTAGAGAGCGAGAGAGAGTAAACGAGAGCGAATTTGAATAGAGAGAGATTGAAATGAATATAATTTACTCATTATAGCTGCATATGCTATGCAAATAGCCGCAGATGCTTTAAAATCATTCTCCTACAGCTATATTCATTTACTAAAAAAATATAGGTATGTTGGCTATGTTTGTTTGAAATCAAGACATTTCGCTAGCTGAAATTCATATAAAATATAGCAAATGCAGTAATAACGCCGTTGCTATAGTTTATAGCAAGCAAGTAGTAGTTCTGTTTTTTGAGTGTATGTTAAATGTAATATGGAGAAAAAATGAAGGTGTGCAATTTGATCGAACTTTTCTGTATGAATTTCATTAATTTCTTCGCAAATCATTGTTAAGCACGCAGATATTTCGACTTTTTTAGATTAATTGAACCCGATTGGGATTTTGTTTTACAAGATTATGACCCGTTTTTATTTTCCACCTTAAAGTTCTTCTTCTTTCAAGATATCCTCCAACATTTTTATACAAATTTTTTGTTTTTCGGAACTGAACAACTTTTTTAATTTTGAAAAGCTCATAACTGAGCAACAAGGCATCATACGAAAACGAGATCGGACGTACACATACCTGTCTACTAGAGGAACAATTGACCAATTTTCTGATTGGCGTAAAATGCCCCATATGTATGAATAAACGCCGTGGTATCCAAAACAAAATGAAAAGCCGAACCCTCAGTGAGGCTTATACCTTTAGCTTTCTGATATAGAATTTCGCATTATTAGAATTGGTCGTTAGTGAAAAATGGCTGTGGGTGGGATAAGTTTTTTTTTTTCAAATATCTTCGCTTGTTATATGGAAACGATCGTGTCAAATTCAGTTTTTCTTTTACCCCTCCTCCTAACTTAAACAAAGAAACGTTTGAGTACGAAACTCTATACACCGCGATTAATATAATTTGAAAATAAATTAAATTTTCTTTATAAAATGTAACGACTTTTTGTTTAAAAAAAAAACTATTTGCGGTGGCGCAAAAGCCACTATTCAGATTTCAAAAGTCCATGAAATCGCCGACGGCCTCTTTATTCTGCCTATTTCATTTTATAAGCGGAAAAGGAAACCGTGAACGGGAAACGATGGCAGAATTGCGCAGAGAACCCTGCAGCGATAAAAATTGAAGCAAGCTAACGGAGAAGGCATGATTGTAGTGGAAACGGATGATTTGTTCAAGGTAAAATAATCCTCGACCTTATGCAATCAAATTTAATGATTCAACTCGTTATATCAATTTTCTTTAATGCCTGCGCAAATGAGCTGCATTTTCTGCTTTTAATGTTTCTAGTTTCAGTCCAAGCAAAGAGAATAAAAGACCAAAAAGTTAGCATCCATTTTTGGCATCCTAGCGTTTGAAAACGAAAGAAAATTAAGAGCATTTATCAAAGAAGACAATAAATTTCCTGTAATATCTTTTAGATATTCTTAATTGTTTAAACTCTTTTTGTTTTTTTTTTATTACGTGATTATATAAAGTACCGCATTGAAAAGTCATCACCATCCTTGGCTTATAACATTTATAAAAAATTCGCATAGTAAAAAAAAATATATTTTATTACAATGGACACCTTTTTTTATGGGGCTTCAAAAATACTACACTTTTTTTTCAAGATTTAGAATAGGACTTCGATATTTGTATGTAGAATTTCTCTATTGAACACCCAAATCAAAATAAAGGCCAAAGCCAGTTACTCATTCTGGCTTATGTCGACTTAAGCTACTCTCCCATTCAATCTATGTCTATCCCGCTATGACTTCAGTAACTCAACGACCTTATATTCATTGCTAGTTCTAATAGCTTCACAGTACCATAAAGTAACAGAACACATAAGCAAGTGAGAAAGCTAAAGTTGGGCAAGCCCGATTTAGTTATTCAGCTTCTACGCCTTTCCCCACGCAAGTTACGATAAACAACTATGGGTGGGCGGAAGTGTGGGTTTGACGCGCATTTTTTCAAGGATATTTCCCACATTTCACTTAGGATCATCCTGGTAGCCTGACATACCCTTATATCAAATTTCGTCGTGATTGATCTAACCGTTTTGAAAGAGATCCCACCACTGATAGACGCAATGAAGGACGAACAGATAAACATTTCTAAATTAACTCAGTTTTCTATCCCGATCGAGAATATATATATTTATCTATACCTGGCGGAACTTAGTTATTTTAACTAACATCCGAATAAAACACCTAAACCCTGCTGAAAATGGCCAGAAAAATAATAAAAAATGTCTCTATACTTGTAAGTTTCAGTCATATTTATCGACTGTCCAATCTTGTTCTTTGCTCGTTACTTTTGCATATCGCTTTTAAGGATATATATGAACAAAATTCAATCACATTAATTACATTATTTTGCTTCAGCAATCCAATTTTCTATTTTTGCTTTTAATTCATTGACTTTGTCAGCTGCTTTTGGGGTTTGGAGCTGGTTGAATTAAGTTCGATGCTGGTGTGTTCATCAACTAAAGGAAAGTTCATTAAACACCCAATTTAAAGCACACCAACACAAGTTTCAACCATTGAAAACAAGGTTGAAGCAGAATTAGATTTCAATTTGTTTGTTTCTAAGAAAACTTTTAATTCAATCCAGGAAGGAATAAAAGGAGATCATGACTTGGTCGCTAATTTTGGGTGTTGTTGCAAAACAGCAGTGCCTTTCTTTTTTGAGTCACTTCGAAGAAATTTAATTTCAATGTGATTTGGAGAAATGTTTAAAGTAGATGCGAGAAAGGGCTTGAAAAACTGGCTCCTAGCCCAACAACTTAAAAAATAAATGGATTGAAAACCGGCATATGTGGCTCTACAGGGTATGATCAATAAGTAGTAAAAGTATATTTAAACTTTCCTTGAAATAGTAGCCTTCGGCTCCGACACAACGCGTATAGCTGTGGCACAAATTTCGACGTGATTGGTCGAACCGTTTCAAAGGAGATCCGACCATAGATTTACAGACGAACATGTCTTCATTCGATCATGAATATATATTATTGTATATTCCTATGGAGGTTGGCTCTAGCTGTTACAAGTTCCGCGCTAAATTCATATACCCTGCTGCAAATGTATATAAAAATTATCGTAATTCACAACAGGTCGTATGTGTAATGTGATTTGCTTCTCAAATCTTTGAAAATTACATTACTCATACGGACAGGTGGGCATTCAGCTCAAAGCAGTTTTTTAAACATTCATTGATGAATGTTTTCTACATTCCAGTAGTTGATCTGCTTTTCGTAATGGATTTCCATCTTGATATCTTCGTAAATAGTCCAGCCATCCATGATCTCTAAATCTGTCTTATAGCTAGTACTTCCACAGATTTACAATAGCAATTTTAAAACAGAATTTTTCTATCAATTTTTTTTTTTCGAAGATGCCACAACTTTTCCAAACAGTCGAATTTTTGAACTTTTTAGTACCTAAATTGAACTACTACATAACGAACGAGAATATGTTTGGACAGTAATACATATCAAAATAGTTTTTTTTTAGGAAAAAATGACGTCAGTGTAGATTTCTTTTGGATGCAGCCATTTTATTTATTTTGATATTCACTCCTTAAAAATCGAAGCTAAATATAGCCAAAGTACCTTATTTTCGCATAAATAAACATATGTTTAAGCAGAATTTCTAGTTCATTTAAGGCAAGTCAGCTTGACAGACTTTTACATAGTTTCTGTGAATAAAAAGCAGAATTGCATGGTACAAAACTAATTGGCAAATGCAATTTCAAAAGTCATAAAGTAAAAATCGAGAATTGCCTTCATGAATGTTTTTGATCCGTTTTCTCTTCGAAAGCATAAATTTTTATGGGCTTAAAAGAAGAAGTTATTTTTAGCTTCATTCTGAAGACATGTCACTATGATAAGTCAATTTACTTATTTTGTCTATAAGCCTAAGCATTCTAAGGATAAACGGTGTTTCAATACGATTATGTCGATCCTGATTGATAGTTAAAGTCAAATAGTGGAACCAAAAACAGCAATGAAATTACATTTACGCTTGTATACTGTCATGCAGGGTAACAGGGAAAGAGAAAGAGAAAGAGAGAGGAGAGAGAGAGAGAGAAGAGAGAGAGTGAGAGTGGAAGAGAGTGAGAGTGAGATAGGGAGGACTAAACAGGAAAAAAGTTGAAATGGAACTAACATAAAACAATTAATTTATTTTTAAAAGTACGGATGTCAGTAACGATTCAACGAAATAGAAATGCCCGCATTTTTGGCAGGTGCTGCCAATCATTCGACTTCTTACACGTGTTTTGCTTTAATTTTTGTTAGCTTGGTAGACATATCAATTTCAGTCCTGAACTTGAGCTGCTACTGCTTGGCTATATTCAGTAGCGCTCTTGAAATACATATCTTTGTTCCGCAAGATATAAATGGTCTTTTAAAATTTCTGTAGCCATGTTAAACAAGAACTCAAGATCAAAGTTTATTCTTCTGTTTACTTTCTGTATTTTCACATTGTGTGGTATGGCAATACCCATAATGCATGCTGTGACACGTATTGTGATAAGATTTCTTCCTCGTATCGCTTTCATTTTGTTCTTATGTTCGTGTAATATTCTCCAGTTTACTTTCTATACTTAATCCATTTTGGTTTCACTGCAAGAAGGAAGCCGTTACGAAAATATTTAATTATTTACTTGAAACTTTTTGTTTGCGTAGAGACACTGATGCCTTATCTTTGCGATTAGGCTAATAGGCATTAAAAATGTGAAGTCAATATTATATATTCTTTTTCTAAATTGAAAAGATATCTGCATCGTGTCACGTTTTGTTTCTCCATTCGATTAAGAAAATTTGCTGAAATAAAAGCATATCTGTCATGCAGGACTGGGAGAAAAATAAAATAAAATTTACATATTGACATAAGTAGAATGGACAATAAGGTTATTCGCTTTAAGGGGGTCTTCTCATTGAGCAACTTTTTTTTTTCGACTTTTTTTTTTTTGCATTTATTTATAGCTTGGGTAGTTGTGAATATGCCCCTAAAAGGATTTTTTGAAATTCGAAATAGTTTAGAGGATATAGCCTTCTTTGTCGAGCAAGATCTGCGCTAAAACGAGTAATTTTGGCGTTGCTTCAAACTTTAAACGCGTTTATCTCGAAACCACGTTTTTCGAACTGACGGCCATGATATCTCCAGTTCAACTGAACCGATTTTCATGAAACAAAGTGGAATCGACGCAGAATTGTCACCATTCTCGGGTGAACCTCGACCATAATTTTAAAAAATTTTTTAATATTTTTTTTTACATTAAACTACAAAAAAAAAAGCCCGAAATTGAAATTTTTTTTTGAATGGCCGCCATTTTGTCAAAAAAAAATCACAAAATTAAGCTTGAGGTTCACCCGAGAAATACATCTATACTGATTATAATCCCGTTTTCGTTTTCCATTTCCGACGCTTCGGAGACCCGGAATCGTGGCCGCCGTGCTGGCACCTTTTTTTTCACCACCAAGTTTGAAGTCTCATTTCTTTTTGAACAGCCACGTATCGAGGCAAAAAAATTTTTTTTTACTTTGAACCTTTTGTAATACAATAAATAAAAAAAAGTTTTCAATTATTCTTTGCGTTTTCAAATAAGAATTTTTTTAAAAAGGGTCCAAAAAACGGGTTTTCAATGAGAAGACCCCCTTAATAATGAAAAGATTGAAAATGGCGGAAAAGTGTAAAATTTTTCATACAAAATTTCAATCATTCAGTTTTTTGCTTTCTTTTTTTTCCAATTTTCGAGATTTTTCACAGCTTGCATTTTTCGAAATTTTTGATCAAAAAAAGTCATATTTGATATCATTTGCGAGTCATATTTGTTACTATTTTCGAGTCTTTTACGACTCATATTTACTATCATTTTGGAGTCTTCTACGACTCATACTTATATTCAATTGCTTTTCAAAAATAAAAACAAATAAAAAATTTTTTAAATTAATACAAATTTTTTGGCTTTTCCGTGTATATGTTTTATATGTATTATTATAGATTCAACATTTTTGTTTTCCTTGCTTAATGTGGGACTTGAACCTAGGAACTTTCGTTTTCTAGTCCTGTGCTCACCCGTCGACACCAAGCATTCCAAATTGAAAATCATAGACATTTTTCTTTTATAACTTTAAAGTCAAATTCCATTCAATTCAATTTTGAGTCAAATATTGAGTGAAATATAAGATAGAAACAATTTGAATGATCATATTTCAATCTCATACGTGATTAATTGGCGATTGCTCTACATTTTGTTGTTGCAATTTGAATACGACTCGCTTTTGAAACATATTGGAGAGTCGTTTTCGAGTCTTCTTTTAATCATGCATGTGATCAATCAATTTCTAATCATGAAGGGGGGCTCGAAAAAGACTCATAAATGAATCTTCTCATAAAACAGTCTTCCAAATGTTGGATGGGAATTGAGGCAAATAAATGATTAAGGGAAAACTCCTAATGTATTGTATAAGTGTAGTTTCATATATATACTCCAATATTGAGGATATAATTCTTTCAATTCACTCTGTTTTGATTCCTTTGTGACTAAATAAATTAAAATAAAAATAATAAAAAATCCTACACTTCACTGAAACTCCTTTTTAATGCTTTTCTTAAAAAAATTCGGATTTTTCCTGAGGTCTGAAAGCTTCGCTTGTGCAGGATTGCAGGAACGGAATGTGGTCTTAATTGTACTAATTAGTTCGGATATGTGTTGTGAATTGGGACCGTTGCTTACGATCGCAGTTATAAGTTCCCAAATTTTCAAGAAAATCTATCCAGATGATTTTGACAGAATCGTTTCCTATGCTCATAATCGGTCATAAGATCGTAAAGCTTTTGAAAATGCATACCTGGCATAAATATGTTGCACAATTCGTGATATGATGCTTTAAACCTCCTCTATCTTTCATGAACACTTTCGTAAAATTTGGGTGCTTCAAAGAATCAAAATCTCTAGAAATATTCAGGGCAGGGAAACAAAAATAACCCAACTTTTGTTGAGCTGTAAAATTTTCTATCATACAATTCACAAGGTCTTCTAAAGTCCCTTTTAACCCTTTCAGACACGCTCCCAAACCGATAGCATTAAAATGTCATAAGCTCTTGTCCGTTATAAGTTACGCTGTGTCTCAAAGGGCTAAATTTATCCGCTGCTAGTTATAGTGAGTATTTTTAAAGCTTAAACTTTCCTATATGTAATCAACAGCAATAACAATTTGATTTATTTGCTATAATATTTTTTGTACTTTGATTGCCAATTGAGCCTGAGGCAGTGTTAAAGCATATAACATAACTGAATGGATTCCTTGATAGCACGAATATGTTATGAAACCATGAAGAAAGCAATGAAAAAAGTTAATCTATAAAAAAAAAAAAACTAAATAAAAATATATAAATACATGTCGCTTTAAGTAAAAACGACATTTGTTAAAGCAAACGAGAGGAGTGACGCCATGATATGCTTAAGCATGGCATAAGAGACGAGCCCTCTAGCTTAAAGGACCTTCAAATGCTGGCATACATAAATATATGTAAGCCTTCGCCATAATGTGAAAAAAAAATCCATTTATGTAGCTGCAAATGACGAGTTCGAGCTCCTCTTGTCGGCATACATACATATGCTCTGCGGTTGGAAACGTCATCAAGGATGATTATGAAGTGGACGCTGAATTTGTGATTCAAACTGACCCTGAAATTAAAGTTTTTCGTAACCACATATCAAGTCCATTCAAGATAAAACATTGCACAAAGCTTCAGTAAACTAAACTTAAACACCTGAACAATTTGAAGTAGAACTCTGCATATGACTAAGCCTTAGAAAGCTAAAAAGGCTCTGTCGATGCGTGTGCACTGGATTTGATGGCGTAAGTGCTCTTTCGTGATTGGCATTGGATTTCCAAGTTCTCCGCACTTAACGTCTCTGCCGAAAATAATGAATACGCAAACACATATTAGGCGGAGGAGCATTTTGCTTATCTTTATGGGCTTGAGTGTATTTTTCGCACGCTTTACGGCCTCCATGCGATTACTTGATTTAATTATTTATTTATTAAGCGTGAAATGCCTGCATCAAAGAGACTTAAATGGCCCTTGACATTTTTGTTTTTCCTCTCGCTTCTCGCTCTATTCATATTTGGGGCCTTTACGCCTTTATTTATTCATTAATTAAGCTCATTGGCGTCGTTGTTCTTCTTGTTGCTGAATTTAATTCCATTGTAATGCTGCAGTGATGTGCTGGCCTGGCCCATTCGGTCTCATCGCATGGGTCATCTTGAATGTGTACCTAATTTCGGGCCGTTTTTTGTTTTTTTGACCCGGACAAAAGTGTTTTCGACACATCAAGATATGAAAGCGGGGTATCTTGTAAGTAATAATAAGTTGAATGAAGAATGAAAACCGGGGGGGTGCTGCTTCAAAGGCTTGCAGAGCATCAAATGGGGCTTCCATTAACGCCAGATATTCGGCTGCCCAGAAAGAAACAATTTTGCCCAAAGGGTGTAAACTCCCTTAATTTAAATATTTTGTGACTTTAAGCAGATTGCTGAAATTCTTACACCATGCAAAAAATGAGCATAAATTTTTATAAAAATAATCTAAGGAAATGAAATTTTGCCGTTAGGTCGAATTTTTGTGTTACATTTTGTTAACTTGCATAGGAATTAGCCATTAAATTGAATATTTTTTGTCCGACTTCACTTTTTCTTTTTATTACGTAAAGGCATAAAATACACTCAACAGAAATAGTCACTCGAAAATATCAGTCATATTTAAATTACAAGCTCATTTTGTCCTTAAAAATAAACGTCTGAATTTTTCTTTCAGTTACAAAAAAATTCAACAAAATTTTTCAGTTACGTTTTTTATTTTTCAAAATTATTAGCCTTTCACTAGTAACCTTATACCATCTTCCTCTAGTTTGCTGGTGCCTCTAACGTTTTCAATGATTACACTGCTTAACAAATTTGGAATTTATAAAAAGCAAATGAATATTTGTACAATTTTCCTGTAGATCTCGGCCTCCTAAGCAAGAAAAATTTTTTTTTAATTTTTCTATGGAAAGAGTTTTTGAGAAAAAAATTTTGAAATTTTTTTCAGTGCATTTCGTAGGTGCACTTGCTATTTCAAGCATATCTCGGGCCCCGATCTACCGATTTTAATATATATTTTTTTTAATTATAGATAATTAAGCTCCCTACAACTTTTACAAACAAAGTTTTTGATTTTCATGAGTAGTTTTAGTGCTAGAGATGAAATTATACAAGAAAATTGTGTTTTTTTCTAAAAAATCAGGGTACATTTTTCATATAAAAATCTGTAAAAAATAGAAATCGAAGTGGCAAACCCATTTTCAAATTTTTTGCGTATAGTTAAGTATTTCTTCTAAAAAATAAGCCCTGTTTGGCTAAAATCGGTGGAATATTTACGGAGCTATGATTTTTTTTTTTTTGCCAAAACACTAAAAAATCGATATTTCACAATTTTTGCTTTGTTCACAAAACTTGTCCATATGAGCCGAAATTATTTTATGAAGGTGCAATTGAGTACATTTTGCTTGAATTAGCAAGTGTACCTACGAAATGCACTGAAAAAAATTGCAAAAATTTTTTTCTCAAAAACTCTTCCATAGAAAAATTAAAAAAAAAAATTTTTTCTTGCTTAGGAGGCCGAGATCTACAGGAAAATTGTTCAAATATTCATTTGCTTTTTTTTTTTTTCTGACAGTGTTACATGTTCAAATTGACGTATGATTATGGCAAGCTGTTGCTATCGTACAGCAAAAGATAGATTTCTTCTAACAGCGAATCGAAAAATTGTCGTTTTATAACACTTCTTCTCTCAAAGTTTAATAGCAATGCAGCTCGAAATCCCAATTCAAATAAAATATCCTCCAAAAATTCATATTTATTTTAGTGAGAGCTATTTTGTATAACACGAAAGTTATGTTCTTCTTCGTCCTTTGAGAAATCTTACCAAAATACTGAGTTTTCGGAGTGTTTGCAAACATGAATAGAAATTTCTTGTCCTCGAAAATGTTGCCGTATAAGTCGCCTTTGTGCTTCTTTCTTGTATTCTATCCATGTTGATGAAATTGCTGCTGTTGCTTTCGATTCACTTTTGGCACGTAAACGCCATTGATGCCATTCATAAGCCATTCAAATTGTTGCGATGATATTGAATGAATGATTTTATGTTGATAGAACGCCGGATAAGCGTGTACTCATTACCGACTTAGAGGAAGTATTTTACTTCTTTCATTCAATAACTCAATAGAAAATCAAAGCAAACTGTCATCGTTGAATCTGAATTCTGGCTCAGTCAGACGATTGGTGAAGAGGTCCATTGGCTCTGCGCAATCAGAAACATTCAAATATCTTGTACGATGCCTACGGAAATCGATCTGAAAAGTCAATAGAGAAAACAATGGTTAGACTTGAATATAGAATGATGTCTTATTGGAATTCAATTTAGATTCATGGCACAAATTGAAAGGCCATTCATTCTCAATATTCTCGATTTTGTGCAATGGAACACATTTTTTGCAGTAAATGTTTAAAAACTTGGAGATCTGTATTCCAATGAATTTATTAATTTATGACTGTTACTTATTGTACGTATGAGTCTTGAGTCTTTGAGTCTTAACTTTATCTTTTAGGTAAAAAAAAAAAATGTTATTTCGAATTTCCATAAAAAAGTTTTCACACCTCATTGCCGAATATGCACCCAGAAATTATATTTTAGTTAATATGAAAGAGGTATGAAAGAGTATTGTTTTTTGATAGGATTGGAAATATTTTAATTAAATATGTTACATCAAATAGTTTGAGCCTTGAGGAATTCATAGATTTATACCCCAATTTGAAAGCCTTCTTGTGATTCAACACATTCTGAACATTATGAATTATTCAAATGTGGCAAATCGACACATTGCCCACACTGAGAAAAGTTACTTGAGGATGTCGCTGAAGTCAATTTGCCTTATCTAATTAAGCGCCACCGACATTGCTTGGAATCTCTCCCAACTTTTCCAGCAACACATTGTCTCTGATGCGAATGAGTTACGATGGGTATTCCGCCTCAGATAATTGAAAGGAAGTCTCACAAAAAATTTCCAAAAATAAGCACATGTGTAGCTTGAAGGACGAGATATCCTTCTTTCAAATAAGCATTTTATTTTGAAGGTTTGCATTGGTTTTTATGCCTTGAAAATTGGCTTGAGATGACAATGAAGCAATCGAGTGATGATAGAAAACCATTAAAAATTGTGCATCAATATTAAAATAGGATTTGTATTGGGGATATTTATCACAATTTTTGAATGTCGTTTTCCTCATCTTAAATTGGGTAAAATTTAACTGTTCAGCATTTCTCATTTTCTCCCCCTCAAGTAAAATGTTTACGATAAGAATTTTGTTGAAAATGTGAGTTTATCAAACAATGATATATGATGATATTAGAGCTGTAAAAATGCTAAAATTTACACTACTCGAGTGTATTCGGTATTTTTCGTGAAGTAATCGTTACTTAGTACTCGTTACTAAGAACTCATTATATTTTGTCAAATATTTTTCACGAACGAATGACGTTGCATGAATAACTCAATGTTAATAAAGTAATCAAAAATCTCTCATGCTCTTTGAATCTTCACCCAGTATTTAGTAACCAAATATCAACTCAACTCACTCTACTACCATACTGTTTTGTGCACCCATTAAATTAGTACTTTGTTACTCTGTCACCATCAGCTGGCATGTGTGCAAAAAAAATTCTAGTAACGAAATACTTCCATCACTAACGAGACGTTCTTGATAATCGTTACTTTTTACCGAATAGTAAAGATATTTTACAGCTCTAGATGATATATTTATATTCTTAAGACTTCTTCATCAACACCATAAAAATAAATAAAAAAAGGTTTACATGAGTAGAAAAATCGAAAAATTACCAAAAAATTGAAACGTTAAATAAAGACACTTTTTGACCCTGGAATTCTTGTTCAATAATCGCACTTTTAATTACTGAAGGCAAAACGTTTCTACCTCAGTACAGTTCATTGCATGATAACAAATTTTGATAGCCTCTAAGGACTAATTGCTCTATAGAATGATATATATTTTTTTTTATTTATTTTTTTCTTTTATTCTGGATAAATAGTACTTCAAATCAAATGTTCTTAGTTATTGATAAATATTACTTTAAGTAAACTTTCATGTCAATTTGCTTTTCCTTATTGCTTACGTTAATCAATCATCACAAAATCAATGCCATGAAATGTGATTATTTGTCGACAAACAAACCATTCCCGTTTGTTGAATACGCCTTCGGGCCTGTTTATTGACTTAAAGCATTTTCGTATTTAATCGTAATTAATCACGTCTTCTAGAGGACTCAAGAGAAATATTCACAAAGCCCAAAATGAGGCAAATCAAATAAAAGGTTAATATACAAAATTTCTAGATAAAGCTGTCATTCGAAGTCATTCATTAATCCCCCTTTAGTTTTGGTGGTTGAAATTTCGAATGTCGGAGATAATATGATTAATTCTTAAGCAAGTAAAATAAGTTTTTTTTTTTTTGGGTTGATATCGAAGGGGTTATTTGTTCTTGACTTTTATCGTTCCTCAACCGAAATGACTAATGTCCATGGAAGACCATTGATAATGGTTAAAGCTTTTAAATAGAGAGTTGGAATTTTATAATAAATTTTCACCAAATATTATCCTATCTTAACCAAAAATTATATCTCTTTGATGAATGTAGGTAGGTATATTTGGCAGCGAATTTTTTGAATTCAATTGTACAAAAGTATCCTGCATCTTTGAGCGCATCAGCAACGGATATAAAGGTACATGGTCACTTTACAATTATATTTGAAGCTAGCACCAGCGGTGAGCTTTCGGCCATGCGAAGTTCCTCTTTGTATTAAGGGGACCTTCTGGTCTAGAGCACGAAAATTTAGGGTATTTTCATGATTTTTTTTTGGTATTAAGCCAAATAAAAAACGATTTTCTAAGTATGCAGGCTTATTATATTCTTTATTGACAAAAAATAAAAAATGTTGTTGTAATTTTTTTTTTTTTTTTGGGTTTTTAAAAGTGGCGTTGAAGTGGACCCTCTTTGAAAAAGTACCTCCGTGGTGTGAAAGATTTTGGCAGTTCTGGTAATCGAAAAAAAAAAAAAATATGTTATTAATCAGAATGAATGCGGCTATGGCAGGAACTAGAATAACAAATTTTTTTTTTAAATTGACAAAATGGCGCAATTTTTTAATTTCAACCATAAATTCTACACATACCTCCTATTTGACATTTTGAATTTTGATGAAAAAATAATGAAGATTCGCAAGAGAACAAATTAACTAAAGCAAGATTGCACTGTAATAATAACCGCCACTAAATTAGATTTTAAAGTCCTTCTGAGCAAGTATAAACCAAATGGCGTATGGTCTAATTGTATGGATATGCAAGCCTTCAAATATTGACATTCTGCAGAGAGCACAATCCAAAATCCTAAGACTATTACAGGAGCTCTTGGTTTATTACAAATGAACGCATCCATAGAGAGCTCAACGTAGAACTGGTTAAAATGGAGTTCGCCAAAGTCAAAGAAAAGTATTTTTGTAAACTGCAAGCACACGTGAACCCACTCGCGCGTAGACTATCAAATCCAACTCACCATTCGAGGCTCAAAAGAAATGATCGGCCAGCGGCCCCAAGTCATACTCTACAACAGGTGCAATCCATTGCACATTCATCAACACAGCTTTCCTAGCTGATCGTCATCTCGGTGGGTGCACTCCATGCACCCTTGCAATCCATCGCACACCCTAGCTTCTTAAAATCGTCGTTTCCGCAAACAACAACGTCAATACTACATGTGTTTCTTCACACATCAGCAATTCCTGTTTGCAATTCTCTGCCTTAACCGTTTCATCGAGCTTCTTATGCTCTCCAACACCGACTCAATTACATGTGATCCTACACACACATCATAAAAGCCCAGTCTTCTTAAGCCGAGGCCGTAATTATCAAAAATTACATTCATTAACGTTTCTATAAGTCGGAATATGCTCTGTGATATGTAATTGTGTTAAATTAGGTGTAAGATTTTATAACTTATTGATAGACTTCCTATCCTAAAGGAGTGATCCAATAAATAATATATAATGTTTTAAAAAAAAAAAAAAAATATTAAAATAGGATCGTTTAAGTAAATTTGTATTGGGGATATTTATCACAACTTTTGAATTTCGTTTTCCTCATCTTAAATTGGGTAAAATTTAACTTTTCAGCATTTCTCATTTTCTCCCCCTCAAGTATAGTGTTTACGATAAATATTTTGTTAAAAATGTGAGTTTATCAAACGATGATATATGATGATATATATTCTTAGGACTTCTTCATCAACGCCATAAAAATAAAAAAAAAGGTTTACATGAGTAGAAAAAACGAAAAAATACCAAAAAATGGAAACGTTAAATAAAGACACTTTTTGACCCTAAAATTCATGTTGAATAATCGCACTTTTAATTACTGAGGGCAAAACGTTTCTACCTCAGTACAGTTCATTGCATGATAGCAAATTTTGATAACCTCTAAGGACTAATTGCTCTATAGAATGATATAATTTTTTTGATTTATTTTTTTCTTTTATTCTGGATGAATAGTACTTCAAATGAAATGTTCTTCGTTATTGATAAATATTAGGTACTTTAAGTAAACTTTCATGACAATTTGCTTTCCCTTATTGCTTACGTTAATCAATCATCACAAAATCAATGCCATGAAATGTGATTATTTGTCGACAAACAAACCATTCCCGTTTGTTGAATACGCCTTCGGGCGGCCTGTTTATTGACTTATAGCATTTTCGTATTTAATCGTAATTAATCACGTCTTCTAGAGGACCCAAGAGATATATTCACAAAGCCCAAAACGAGGCAAATCAAATAAAAGGTTAATATACAAAATTTCTAGATTAAGCTGTCATTCGAAGTCATTTATTAATTCCCCTTTAGTTTTGGTGGTTGAAATTTCGAATGTCGGAGATAATATGATTAATTCTTAAGCAAGTAAAATAAGTTTTTTTTTTTTTTTTGGGTTGATATCGAAGCGGTTATTTGTTCTTGACTTTTATCGTTCCTCAACTGAAATGAGTAATGTCCATGGAAGACCATTGATAATGGTTAAAGCTTTTAAATAGAGAGTTTGAATTTTATAATAAATTTTCACCAAATATAATCCTATCTTAACCAAAAATTATATCTCTTTGATATATGTAGGTAGGTATATTTGGCAGCGTATTTTTCGCATTCAATTGTGCAAAAGTATCCTGCATCTTTGAGCGCATCAGCAATGGATATAAAGGTACATGATCACTTTACAATTATATTTCAAGTAATCACCAGCGGTGAGCTTTCGGTCAAGCAAAGTTCCTCTTTGTATTAAAAGCCTAAGTGAATTTCTGTTTCACAATCGATGCCACTCATTCTAATGTACCCGGTTAGCCGTCCGAATTTCAAAACAAACGGACACCTTGGACAGTTTTCAGGGCTTATCTTTATAAGGAGCCTTAACGTGTCATACAAACCCAATGAATTTATATAATCCACAGTCCGAATTCCTTTTAAATTTCTGAAATCCAAAACCTTCTTTTACCTTATAGGAACCCCAGTAAAATAAAATTAAAGCCTCTTTAACGCATTCGAATCTAAAATCGACAATTATTTTCAGTATGTATGCAGCACCAATACAAATATATTTATTTGCAATCCCAGCAGGAAAAGTCCCGGTGAAACCATCAATGATTTTAGCATGACATCAACTTTCTAATGAAATTTACACACAAGCGGCATTGGCCGTCATGAGAGGACATGTCACCAGTTGGTCATCGAAATTGAAGTGGATACCTCCTGTTTCGCAAGAAAATGTCATCGTTCGGGAGTGATACGAAATGAAAATGAAACACGGTTTTGTGTTTTGGTTTTGTTCTTTTATTTTTTGTTTTCTTTTTTGTCATGGGAATTGCGATGAATAACATCTTTTTTCGATGACAATGTCATTGGAGTTGCGATTAATAACACCTTTTCTCGATGACAATGTCATTAGAATTTAGAAGTACTCTATTTTTCCTCTTGACATCATCGGTGAAAACATTAATGAATTTTTCCTTTATGCGAAAAAGTCCGGCTGGGATAGTAAATTTACGTACATACATATGCAAAATGCAGTAATTGTGCCCATTTTATGTCTGCCATCGGCGTAAACAAACCCCTTAATTTGTGACATAATTGGATTGATCTTGAACCAAACCATAAATTGGTTCGGCTTTGGAGGCATGAGTGGCAAGCTTCCAATGGTATTCGAATTTAATTATTGCTGTCAATCGTGTTGCAGTATGCAAATTGAGAACACCGAAACATCCAATGGCAGAAATTGCAAATCTAGCGATCACAAATCGCTTTTGATTCAATCGTCAAGCTACACTGATGGCAGCAACAGGTACCTAAATACATAGTACATGAATTGTGCGCTCAACTAAAATATCGAAGTACTCGTATTGGATTCCTCGATGTGGCATGACTTGAGGGAGTTTGAAATCAATTAGTCAAACTTCATTAAGGGTGCGAGAGAGAACTTTTGGGGTTGATAGTTACAGTGGTAGTTTCAGATAGAAAAGTTTTTCGTCAACATTTTAGGGAAGAAATAAATTTCTTTGCTTTCGAATATTTCGATTCTAAAACAATTAAGGGGACCTTCTGGTCTAGAATTTTTTGAAAATTGATTTTTTTTTTTTTATATATTTCGGAAGAATAGACTTTTAAGAATATGCTGGCAAAGTTTCGTGAAGATATTGACAATATTTGTTTTCCTACAGCCTTTGTAGAAGGTGGAGACAGCAGGCAGCGCGCTTGATCAAAGCAACTTTGAACGCGTTTATCTCAAAACCACTTTTTTTGACCTGGTGTGAATGAAAACAAAAAAAACCATCGAACCGATTTGTCTGGAATTTTTATATATTATTCATAACATCAACGGCTATGGCCCGAACTAGAATAGAATTTTTATTTCAAGAACTTCATATTTTTTCATAAAAAAAATGGTCAATAAAAGGGGAGTTTTTGATGGTTGAAATAAAAAATTGCGCCATTTTGTCAATTAAAAAAATATTTTTTTTATTCTAGTTCTTGCCATAGCCGCATTCATTCTGATTAAAAACATATTTTTGTTTTTTTTTTCGATTGCCAAAATCTTTCACACCACGGAGGTACTTTTTCAAAAAGGGTCCACTTCAACGCCATTTTTAAAATACCAAAAAAAAAAAAAAAATTACAACAACATTTTTTATTTTTTGTCAATAAAAAATATAATAAGCCTGCATACTTAGAAAATCGTTTTTTATTTGGCTTAATACAAAAAAAAAATCATGAAAATACCCTAAATTTTCGTGCTCTAGACCAGAAGGTCCCCTTAAGAAATCACAAAACGGCCAAGCCTGCATTTCAGATACCCAGCTTAACGATATTATTAGCAATTGTGTATTGTTTTTCTGTACGAAAAAAAAAAAAAAATAGAATCAATGTTTATGTCCGTGGCAATGGGCGGATATTTCCCAAGAGAAAACATCAAAACGTAAAATTTTATTCATATTCTAATTGAAATATGTATAAATTCAATTATTGTGTAGGTATTTAAATTGCACTTCATCAAAACGTCACTCTTCGAATCTGTTTATGAATAAAACTTTTTTGGCCTTATAACCTTTACGAATGATTAAGAGCTTTTGAGAGAGCTTAAATCTGTCAACTCACTCACATTTCATGTCATGTCGGAACAAGTCGAAACGAAAAAAACTTTTAAATTGCACAAAATCAATCTGAAGTAAATTGCTCTATTGATCTACAGCGCCTGCGTATCGATTTTATTTTGAATTTTCGAATTTTCGCGGCCGATTCACTTTTTTTTTTAAATTTGCATACGCACAGCGCAAGCCATGGCAGAGTGTCGCTTGAGCTCAAATGCGAAGCAAAGCAATTACGACTATAGATAATTGAAATCGCGAACGGAATGATTTAAGTTTTTGCGATTTTTGAATACAGTTTCGCTTAATGAATTGACATCAAAATTGATATGTGGGATTAATTGGTTTTTGTGTAGCTCCTCAGGGGAATTTAAATATTAAGCTAAAGATTTCTGACACATGATGCCTATGGGATGTGTGGCCGAATTATTTCAGTTCGCGACCTTATCCCACTTTGCTTGCAGAAACAGATAAGGACACCTAGGAGGATCCTACTTTGCTATACCCCACTTCGCGATGACATTAGGGCACTAATTTCAATTAGTGGTTTATGTTGTGAAAGTGTTGTGCTGTTTTGAAGGCTGTGTTTCATATGTATGCACAAAATATATTTGATGATTACAACTTTTCGTAAGGACGTTATTCAATTTTTGGGCGTGGCATTTTCGCTTAGGATCACCCGGTGCGCTAAATTTGTTTACCTATCAAGCTTTGACTTGATTGAGGATTGCAGGAAATTTGAGAAGATCCAAACACAGACGAACAGAAAGATGTCCGCCGTGCATACCAACCGAATGAAACTGATAAGCGGTTGGCAATGCGGTGTCCCTTAATATTTTAAAAGTTTAAATGTTTCTTTCTCGTCTATTATCAACTAAACTATTTGAAAAATTCCTTTTTACTGCCGAAGGTTATTTCTTCATCCAAACAGCACATTTCGAAATATTTTGTAAAGTGATGAAACTAAATTTTTCATATCGTGACTTTCGAAGTCAAAGCATCTTGAATTCTTAAAACAGAAACAAGATTCCAATATTTATTTTCACTGCCAATTTTAAGCAATGTTTTCTTAATGAATTTACACTAAACTGTAAGAATATCGATTCATTGATTTACGGAGCAGAAAATGCCATAAAAACTTTCGACACGCATCTAAATAAAATACTCAAGGCCAAGAAAAAAAATAACCAACCAAATTTTTAAGGGGCTCTTCTCATTGAGCAACTTTTTTTTCGACTTTTTTTTTTTTTTGCATTTATTTATAGCTTGGGTAATTGTGAATATGCCCCTAAAAGGATTTTTTTTAATTCGAAATAGTTTAGAGGATATAGCCTTCTTTGTCGAGCAAGATCATGCGCTAAAACGAGTAATTTTGCGTTGCTATCAAACTTTAAACGCGTTTATCTCGAAACCACGTTTTTCGAACTGGCGGCCATGATATCTCCAGTTCAACTGAACCGATTTTCATGAAACAAAGTGAATCGACGCAGAATTGTACCATTCTCGGGTGAACCTCGACCATAAATTTTAAAAATTTTTACTATTTTTTTTTTACACTAAACTACAAAAAAACCCGAATTTGAAATATTTTTTTTGAATGGCCGCCATTTTGTCAAAAATCACAAAATTAAGCTTGAGGTTCACCCGAGAATACATCTTACTGATTATAACCCCGTATTTTTTTCCATTATCGGACGCTCCGGAGCAAGCCTTGAATCGTGGCACAGCACGTGACGGCAACTTTTTTTTTCACCACCAATTTTGAAGTCTCATTACTTTTTGAATTTAGCCCACGTATCGAGCAAAGAAATTTTTTATTTATTTACTTGAAGTCAATAAATAAAAAGTTTCAATTATTCTTTGCGTTTTAAATAAGAATTTTTTAAAGGGTCCAAAAAAACGGGTTATCCAATGAGAAGACCCTTAATTGACAATTAAATTGCAAAAAATTTGCATATGTACTTTTGATAAGCACTTTTAACCAATTAAAGTATATTTTTAGGAAACGAAAAGCTTTCTTGGATATTTTCTAGCGAACAAAGAATACCCAAAGAGCCGTTTTGATTTCAAAGGGCAACAATCTAACCCTGCGATAATATTTTTAAATTACCTTTCTTTATATAAGCCGGTTTAACGGATTTATGGGATATATTTGAACACTTTTGTCTAAGAATATTTGGTACAATGATTTGTGTTTTCTGTCTAAATTTTCACGAAAAATTTTGTTGACGGTAAAAAAGTGATTTAAGGCAATAAAAATTGTTATCATTTTCACATATTTATATTTTATTTATATTATTTCAAGAGAATACTATGGGACGCAAAATTATGTAATTTGGATCTCTTGAATCCTGAAACGAATTGAACAATTTGATTTAACAACGTTGGTAGAGAAACTGATTGAAGTATTTATGGCCACGTTACTATGTAATACTCTCTACTTTAACAAAGGCAACGTTTCCCCTGCCGGCTTTTTCGCGTCGTCGTTTACACAAGGGACACCTTTTAGCGACACACGTAGCAGCATGTCCAAACCATTTTGGCATTACATCATTTTACGATGTTTTCTATGTAAAAACGCTCGAACTTCGAAACATTGAAGCTTTCGAACTTCGAAGCCACGACGTGTTGCGCTATCCGTCAATCTTTGCATGCATCCAGACCGAGAGAGACATGCAAAGACCTAAGAAACGAACGTGAAAACAGTGAATAATGCGTTTCAAAAAATATTTGTTTTGAATTAATTTTATGAATAGAAACCACTAACCGATATTAATGGTTATAGTTTTAAAAAACTCGTCATAGATTGAGGTTTGCGGCATTTGACTCGAAAAATTTATTTTTTTCTACTAGGGTCATTATTTGGCCAGTTAGGGGATGGAACCCAAAATTCAGTTTTAAAAAAAGGTAATAATTATAACATATTATTAAAACATACCAAAAACTAATCCCATATTCTTCATATTAGGCTCGTTTAAAAGGCTATTTTGTAAATTTTTCGAATATGCATACTGAACATGCTCGTTCTTGTTCCTACGGCATCTATATTATAGATTGAAGTTCGTGAGGCATTTTTCTTTAATTTAAGCCTATTTTTGTATGGGGACCCCCCTAAGGAGGGGAGTTAGAGGGTGGGTATGTTTGAAGAAAATATTTGGGGTAAAAAAATAATGCGGGTTGGTCATATATATCATCCCCCTAGGAGGGGTTTGACTGTAGTGACAGCCATTTTGTATGAAATTGTGATAAAATTAAGGTAATTTTGTTTGGGGGACCCCCTAAGGAGGGGAGATAGGGGGTCAGTATGTTAGGAAAAAATGTTAATGAGACAAAGTTAATGGGGGTCGGTCAAACATTTGACTCCTCTAGGGGCACTCTGGGGCTAGTTAGGACAGTGGGGGGAAAATTCATAAAAAAATTACTTTTGTATGGGAGTCCCCTTAAGGAGTGGATATAGGGAGAAGGTATGTTTGGATAAATTGTTGGGAATAAAAAAATAATGGTAGTTGGTCTTACATTTGACCCCTCTAGGAGCGACTCTGCTTACAGTAACTTCAAAAATTTGGAAAAAAAATCAAAAATTAAAATTTTTCAAATGATTTGGTGCATGACATTTTTTTTTATCAAATAACCTTAAAATTAGTGTTTTATTGGATCTTTAATAAAAGTTCATCGTACTATAATACAGGAAATTTTTTTGGAGAAAAAAAAACACTAAAAGTCATCAACCTATTATACACTCAAGGTTACACTCAGAGTTGACATGAACATTGGCCGATGATACAGAGCAAATATCTTTACCAAAACTAACCTTGAATGGCTTTATCTAGTCTACAAAGTAAATTCGACGAAAAACGTTAGTGGTGCCGCTGGAGAACCAAGCCAAGGCAATAACCAATTAGCTCAAGAAAAGGCACTTTTCCATCGAATTTCATACATATTGCTGATTCTTATTCTGTCCAACTTCTTGGAATGCATCTTAAAAGACGTCTTAATTGGAAATCCTACACTTTTATAAAAAGAAAGCTATTTTGTCTTGCTTTTTACCTGACAACAATGAGTTGAGTCTAAAACTTATGCCCTTTTACTAATTAGAGCAAAGATCTATAAGTCTTTTTCCAGACGCCAAAATCCAGACTTAAATGCAGCCATTAAATGAGAGAAGAGTAATAACCGATAATACGTATATGAAAATGAAAATTATCCGAACCGAAGAAATGATTTTTCCACATTTTTCCCACGCTAACACTTTTGGGAAGGTATTTCAAAAATGATTTTTAAATGTATAATTTCACCTAAGTAAATATCAAAGTTATTTTCCCTTCAAATTCAATTTAAGAAAACGCCAGTGCATATACGAGTATACTCACCACTTGCGGTTTAATGACGACTCACTCATCTTTTAGTAAGTGAATTCTCCGAAGTAACAGCTTGTGGTTTTTCCTTATGCACACGTGTCACCCTTTTTGCAGCAAAATGCTTTCAGCATTGACTTTCCCCAAAAAGTTGTGAGACAGCATGATAGAACCAGAAATCTGCTTCAAAAATTATATCAGAATAGCAAGGCTTCATTGCAAAATTTTCTATCACAGCGGGTGTATGTTACATCCCTCTCATTTTTCTTGTTTTCCAGTTAACATACGTTTTTAAAACAGGTCACTTTTCGTAGCTACCTTTCAGGTGCAGTGGATCTAAGTAGTAACACGTGCTGCCTTCCTATGACTTTTTTATCGTACCTATATCTTTTTGCTTTTCTTTTGTTCTTCGCTTTTTTTTTTTAATTGAATTACCACATACAGCTTTTTTGCTTTGTGCAAGAAGACTATTTGTTGGTTTTCCTGGAGCTCTCAAAACGTGAAACAATTTCCGGTCGCCATTGACACCAAAATTAAAGACTGCGAGGAGAATCGTTCATTTCAATTTCGATCTTGAACTGAGATGTGACCATATAAAATATTTTGTTCATAAATTGTATAACCCCCCTTGGAAAAAAAATCCCATTACTTAAGCTGCTCCATTTCCGCTGAAAAGGATGTTCACCCACTGACAAAAGTGAATGTCATCTTTAATTGCTTAAATGCCCTTTTTAACAGTGAATTTATCTTCTGTTGTAACTCGAGCATTAAATGCCATGAAAACAATCATTCCATGTAATGCATTCCCACAAAATAAAAACTCAGAACTCAAAACGCCTACGCAAATAAAAGCGAGTGGGATGATGGATGCAACACAATTCTTCAGAAGAAAAGCCGTGGGCGCTACACCATCCACGAATTAAAAAACAGTCGCGATAACCGCCCTTCAGCAGGTGTACGCCTACACTGTCATCGTCACAATTTCATCATTCAGTAAGGACAAATATTTTTTAACACATTCATTAAGAGTTGAAGGACATGACGAAATGATTGTGTCCCAGCACTTATTAAAGAAATTAAGATTAATAAATTGTTCGGTGAAATTGAAGTGCAGTACCCAATCATTGTCTATCAACCATAATATAATGCGTATGCCTTGCGTTTTAAAGTCTTTGCTGACCCAATCAGTTATATTGCTTAGACTTTATTTCATTTGCTAAAGCTGAACCTATAAAAATCGTCCGATTAAGTCCGGATTTAACTTAGCCGGTTTTCCAAAAATATTTCTTACACAGAAAGACTTTTGTGCGTAAATACAATCAATTTTTAAATCAATATTAAAAATTCGTGGTTAAAACTCAGCCTATCACACTTTTTGTTATATTAACAAATCGTTTAATTGGGACAATTACTCGAAGTATTAACACTCAATAAACATTTTCAAACAACGATTTGTAATATCAACAACCAAAGGTATTAATAAAAATCAACCAATTATTTTAAATACAATAAAAAAAAAGGAAAAAATGCCATATCTACATATTCCATAATAAAAATTTGAGTCTGCAAAGTCAGTTGACGGAAGATAATTATACATTATAACATCATAAATATATGCAAGCTAATTTTTGATTATTTTGCCCCTTCTTGTATGTAAGTCCGCATAAAGCTAATGAGAATTTTAGAAAAATATTTATATGCACTTTCAAAAATTTCAAACAAAAGTTTTGTCAAGTCTTAATACTTTTGGTATTTAATACAACAAAATAATCAACCAAATTTTTTTTTCAAAATTTAATATTACGAACTTTTCCCGAATTTCGTGATTTGTTTGAAATTTTTTAATTTGGACAATTAAAAAACCGATGAATCGAGTTTAACAAACGCCATTAATTGGAATTTTTCATAGCCAGTTTTTTCTGTGTAGTTTCAAAGCATAGCTTCGTCTCACAAAAGCGGATGCAGGATTTTCTGAATGATTTCATATGGAATTCAATTTCAAAAATACTAGCTTTATTTGGCGAAAGTAATGACCGTAGTATAGAGAAACGTAACATTTTCTGGCGAATAAGCAGTGAAAACGAATCCACGATATACATACATACATACATACCTATGTGTATTCGTTAAAAGCTGAAAAACTAACATTCGATTAGCGCTTTCTATTGAAGTTCTGCGCAAAAAGCAAAAAATTTGAGTTGATTCGAAATCGTTTGCACAGCGTTGAAGTGAGAAAGCCGCTGCCTCCTGTTCATTGCGAATAAAAATCGTATTTCCCTTACGGTTTTCATTTCTTCAAGAGCCTTTCGGAGTTCATTGGATGAACTTAGAGAATTATTTTTCCGTAACGGCGCCAAGTTGGATGATTTTTTTTTGTTGAAAATATTTACATTTAATGTTTAGAATTCGGACATAGTTCAATCCACCACATGAACTATAATTTTTTTTTTATTTAAAGAAGATTTTGCCAAATTAATCAGATTCGAACAGCTAACCACAAAAATACATAAGGCGCCCCCGATGTGATTTCTCTAAATAAAGCTCCCTTCAAAAAAAAAAAAAGTCCTGAATCATCGATTGAGGGGCATTTAAGAAGTCCCCTTGACATGGGATCGCAAAGTATTTCTTGTTAAAAGAAAAATGTCGATAAATCATAAAACCCAAATAAATTAATCTCGGATATGCATTGTCAGATAAAATTTATGGTGAAACATTTTTATGTCCGACACAATCTGTGTGGCGGATATTGGGCGATTGTGCATATGTGTGTATATCTGCGACAAAATATATATAGCAATAAGCAACATTACCAGGAGATACTACAATATTTATCAATATTTATACGCGTGTCTGTTTATTTATAGTTTTCTCATCGGAATTGTTCCGACTAGAAAAAGATTGTTTAACTTATGCAAATTTTCATTCATTTTCACATTAGTTTTCAAATAATTCTATTCACGGTGGAAAGTAGAAAGTAGGTACAACAGGAATTAAAGTAAGAATAACGATTATTCGAATGCGAATCTCATTCCTTTTAAAAATTTTCATGGCATTTATTAGAAGAACTTGCTTGAGAAGAACGAGAAACCAACAAAGTCTATTAGCTGAGATTAAAAATTCACGAAAAGCCCAAGGGCTTATATATATATTTTTTTTTTTTTTCGTCTTTCTTATTTGGAAATTGTGACCGAGAACACGGACAAAAAAGCGTTGAGAACAACGTACCGAGAACCATACAGCGTGGGACAGTTCAAGAAACTTTAAGAAAAGCTTAAAACGGATAAAATGACGTGCTCCTTGTAGAAAAACCAAAAGAAGTTTTGCAATTAAATTTAATGCATCAACTCGTCATGTCAATAGACTTAATGGTTATGCATGCAGTGTGTATATAGGAATGAAAACCCTACAAAATATCAGACCTTTTAAACCGTCGTATGAGTAAAGTTATATCAAAATAAATTTCACAGTGCCCATCACATTTTAGGGGCGGTATTTGATACTCTCTCTTAAAAGTAGTTGTAAAAACCTTAACTTCTGCATCATTATTTTTTTTCAATTTTGCTCCTAAGTAAGAAAACGGCAGCCTTGGACAGTTTTTTACTCAAATTCGACTTTTGACATAGCTGTATCTCGTTCACCCCACCGAAAATTGTTTTGGTGTCTTGAGCAAAATTGTTTGTATTAAATAGGAGAAAAAAAATACAGAAGAAACTTGCCCTAAAAAGGTACCTCTAGTGGTTAAAAACTGCAAAAATACCCATATTGTACCGTACTGCGTATGAGTAATGTGGATTAAGCATACGACGTGTGTCCCGTGGAAGAAATACGCCAGATAATCGGCTGATTTCAGATTTAATCAAAAGCTAAGAAGAAAACAGTGCGAACATATCGGAGCGAGGTTTTTCATAGAGAAATAAGTAAAATGTCATCCGATGATATATTTCACTGCAAATATTCTTACGGATTTAAGTGTAAATGTATTTTTTTTTTTTTTTTTTTTTTGATTTGTTCTTTCAAGATTTTTTAATGTTGCACACATACCACATGTCGCCCTTCGTGAGTAGAGCTTTCTATAAGAGATAATTCTCTTGTGCTCTACGATTTCATATTTCAATAAATGTTAAATGTTAAAATGTTATGAAATATGGGCAATTCCATGAGAAGCGGTCCCACCGGTGACAGTCATAGCAAGCAAAAATTTCATATTTTCAGTGCCTAACAAAAATTTTTAATAAATCACGTCCTTTTTCTTCATTCAAATCAGCTAAAACCTAAAAAAAAATAAGTATCACAGGTGGAATAGTTAAAGACGATATAGTGACAAAAAAGCTTAACGGAACCAGTAACAAACGCTCGCTCGACAGTTTCTAAGTTTGATTTTTTACTCTTATTAGGAATATATCCCAAGTTTAACGCTTTAAGGACTTAAGAAAATTTTAGCAATTTTAATCAATGGGCCTTATGTAAAGATTAGTAAGGCATCTTTTTTTTTGAAGAATAGTATTTAAAAGACTTTTTCCGATCACTTAAAAGTTAGTAATCAAGCAACCTTCTCGACCGTTGCCAAACATTATTTGATATCTACTTAAATATGAATAAAAGAACTTGGCTCTGAAAAAAATCCTAGTTTATTCCATTTTCAATTGAAATTGGAAAAGCTAATGAATTTCCTGGCAGAAAGATAATTAACTTTAAAGCAAGGTTGAAAGTGAATTGACGTTCACGCTCTTCTGGATATTCCTCACATAAATTAATCGTATTTAACAATTTGTATAAGCCTTGAGCTTTAAATGGCAGATATTATAGAAAAAGAGTACTTCAAATAGAATTCATAAGAAATACACGCATTTTTGTTCTCCTTCAATGGGATGATATGAATGTTCTCTGAAAAGGTACAAATGCTTTGAGTGCTTAATTGCCCTAAAGACACTTGAATTGTTACGCGTTAGTGGGTTTGCTTTTATTTAATTTGTTCACATATTTTAATAAGTCCATCTTGATATGCATAAACAATGATATTCTGTAACTGCATATTTTTTGGACTATTTTCCTTGTTTTTTCGAGCTTTTTATAGCGCTTATTTTTGGGTTTTTTCGGGCTTTTTTTTACTCATTCTGGTAATGATATATGGGCAACTCCACGAGAAGCGGTCCCACCGGTGACAGTCATAATAAGCAAAAATATCATATTTTTAGTGCCTGACTATTTTGAAAGGCTTTCAAAAACTAAAATTTTTTTAAATCACGTCCTTTTTCTTCATTCAAATCAGCTAAAACCTAAAAAATAAGTGTCACAGGTGGAATAGTTAAAGACGATATAGTGACAAAAAACTTAACGGAACCAGTAACAAACGCTCCTCGAAGTTCTAAGTTTATTTTTTACTCTTAGGAGATAATATCGCGAAATTTAACGCTTTAAGGACTTTAAGAATGTAGAGCAATTTTAATCTGAGCTCTTATCGCGTAAAGATTGAGTAAAATTTGATTAATAGGCTCTTTTTTTTTTACTAGAATAGTATTTAAAAAACTTTTTCCATCACTCTAAATATTAGTTTATTCAAGCAACCTCTGACCTTGCCATATACAACATTTGATATCTACTTAAATATGACATCAGAAAAACTTCGCTTGAAAATCCTCAGTTTATTCCATTTTAATTGAAATTGGAAAAGCTAATTGAATTTCCTAGGCAGAAAGATAATTACTTTTACAAGAAGGGTTGAAAGTGAATTGGACGTCACTGCTCTTCTGAATATTCCTCATCATAAATTAATACGTATTTATACAATTTTATAAGCCTTGAGCTTTAAAGTGGGCAGATCTCTATACAAAAACGAGTGACGTCAGAATGAGATTCGTAGAAATTAACGTTTTTGTTCTCCTCAATGGGAGATATGATTTTCTAAAAGGTACAAATGCTTTGAGTGCTTACATTGCCCAAAGACACTTTTTTACGGCGGTGTGTGGGTTTCGCTTTTATTAAATTTTGTTTCACTATACGTTTTTAATAAGTCATTTGTGTCATGGCCATCCCTAAAGCATCGGATTTCTGGTAACATCAATTTCAATTACTTCTATATAATGACTTCAGAATTAATTCTCTGTCTTAGTATTTCTAAGTTTATTTTGCGGCTTTGCCCAATATTTGAATTTGGAAAGTGGAGCATGCTTTTGTGGGTTTGCTAAGTAAAATTAAGAGTTAATTGTGGTTTAGTGGATACAAAAAAAAAACAAAAAATTTATGGAATTGTTAAATAATTCAAGTTTAAGAGCACCAAAAGATTGTTGATTTTTTTATTTTTTTTATTTCTGGACACATTATAACAAAGGTCCGAGAGCCGAACATGTCCTTGATAAGTATTAACATAGTGAAGCGATAGCAAGCTTTAGACTTCAATTCAAGATAATTATGTGAATGGTTTTAATTGTGGTACCTTTTTAAAGTGTTTGAAACTATTGAAATTATGGTCAGGTGAGCCTTTTTAATTTTATTTTAATTTTTTTAAACAGGCGCAAGGAAGACGCCCACTTAGAAAAATTCTAAGTAAGATTCTCCTCGGGTCCAGTCATTTCGAATGAGATCCAATCACAGATAGACGGACGCTCGGACAGATAGATTTCTCTAAATTGTTTCAGTTTTCGATCCTGATCAAGAATTCATATACATATTTATATGTCTTCACCTACGATGCTTAAAAGCTCAGTGCGATTCTAATATATTCTGTTAAAGCTATCTATTGTTATCCTTTAACGTTTACTCAAGTGATGAACATACCACCACCACGTCGAAATTGGACTTTTCAAACATTGAATGTGCATGAAAATTTCTGCAATGAAATCTGCTAATAAGTCTCTTTTCTTCATTAAAATTAACACAAGCATTCACAAAAATATTATGGGTGTGGTGCACTCACTTCGTTTGATATCGCAAATGCTTCATCCTGATTGAAATATTTATTTCCAACTGCTTGCTGTTTCCTGAAAGTCTCACGCTGAGTGTATGAGCACGCTGACATAAATTAGCAGTAACATCTTGTTTATGAGCTCGAGTGCATATTTTACGTGCTAAGGCAACTAACGCAATGTGTTGATTTAATTATTTATTTATTAACCTCATGAACGAGAGCCGTCAAATGCCTGGATGAGAAAAACACAGCGTGACATTTTCGGGTGCTTCTTCGTTCGTTCGGTGATTCCGTAATATCCTTGTGTGAGCTTTTAATATTAATTCCCGTGTTCAGCTTACTGGCTTTTCTTCATTCATGTCGCTTTAAATTATGTCGATAAGACCACATAAAGATGTGAATAGCCGATTTGTGTTTCCTTATCAGGCCTTCCTTCGGTTCAATAAAAAGAGCAAATTTTGATTTTTTTTTTATAAAGTCCAATAAAAAAAAAAATTGATATGAAGTTCTCTTTTAGAATTAAGGAGCCTATAGATGAAACAGTTGGATTGTCTAATGCTAGAGCGATTAAAAAGAAAACCAGTAACTATTGAGATTTTTTTTGGAAAATGGCAACTCTGAAAAATAAAGAAGCTAAAGAAACAAGTAGACGGTTTCAAATCAGGAAGATAAAGTCTAAGCAGAGGTACTCCGCGACCAAACGAAACCAGAGAGAGGATCTTTAACTTAACCTACTTAAGAACATTTCAAATTAAGAGCATTCAAAAATTAAAATGAGCATCCGGCAAACGCCATAAAGTATTCTAGAGATGAAATTTTGTACCAAAACTGCATACCCTGCAGAAATATGGACTGGACCAATTGTACACCGAAGAAATAACAACAGTTAAATCAACTACTTAGAACAGTTAAAGTAAGAGTGGTCAAATAAACTGTATTCCGCGTTGAATGCACTGAAAAAGGCAGTCAAATGAACAGTTGAAAAACAGTTACTTTTTATGTTCAAATTCGCTTTCATTCACTTAGACGTATAAGTTCGCATTCTAAGCAACCGTCCCCAGAGGTTTCGATAGCTCAGTGCTTTAAACTGTGACTCGACAGTCGTGGTCGAGGTTCTATCCCGCTGGCGCGGGAATTTTCTGAATTTTTTTTTTAATTACAGTTTTTTTTTTTTGTTCAGAGTGTAGTTGTTTTGGAAGACAAAAATTTTCTCCTAAATTTTTAAGGTTGTAATTTATTTAATTTTTTTTTTATGGTTCATTTTCAAGCAAAAAATTTTGGGAGTGAAACAATTCCTTAAGCACGTTCCCAAAAACTTGAGCAACCATAAACTCAAGTGAGCATTTTGACCAACAAATTAAATTCGTTCGTTTAGCGTTATGGTTAAGACGTTCGCCCAGCGAAGTGTGGAGGTCAGCGGTTCAAGGCTGCTTTTTCAGTTAATATAACTACCTTTTTCTCTGGGTGTAGCCTTCGATCAGTCCCTAATGTTACCACTACTAGTCTCTTTCTAATTCCACTTGTAATGTATTCAACTCACCTTTTTAAACATGGGCCTGGCATTGGAGAGTGACTAGTCTAAAAAACGGCTGACCGTAGGTCAGTTTTTTTTGGGTCAATTTTCATAATATCTTCTGGTTTTAGACTAGTCAAATTAGGAATAAAAAACAATTTCTTAAATATTTTTTATTCATTTTAAGATTTTTTTTTTTCGTTTTCAATTTTTTTTTTCACAGCACCAGTTTCTTTAAAAACATACGTAGAGCAAAATGGTAATTTAACATATTTTTCACCGCTTTGTGAAAGATGAAAAAAATATTTTTTCTAAGTTGATGAAAGTGCCTTTTACAGGCTACCCTTAAACCAACCGGTTTATTACCGAATTCGATGGAGCCAACTGCCATAATATAACCGGTAGGGTTTATACCGGTCAAAGGCCAATCCTTCTTATGAAATTGACCGGCTCATTGCTGCAGCGTAAAGTCGCAACTCTTCAATAACCACGTAAGCGCATGACATGACCCTAAAAATATGCAATAATATTTTTTTTTAATCATGAAAAATCTTTGAACTTTAAACGTGAATATCTTCTAGGTGGGAAATCTTATCAAAATGTTGTTTAAGAAAGAAATTCTTCGAAGTCTTAAGGGTATATTTTTAGACCAGTCTAGAATGCTCTAGTGCTCCTGCTTCTCAAATAGTTTCCTCTTTATCGAACACCTCTGTTAAGCAGACATATTTGTCGGTCCCGTAGGTGTCCGCTTAAGAGATAGTACACTGTATAATTAATTTTTTTTTTTTTTTGCAAATTAATTCCTCAGCATTTTTACTTGTCAATTTCAAATTGAGGAAAATTTGCTCGCCGGAAAATTCGATAAATCCGATTTCAATAAAAAAAGAAGAATTTATTACGACTATATTTGGTCTGTTCTTGCCTTCTTCTACAATTGGTTCAGTGATAAAATTCAGTGATGCTTCTTATTTCACTGAAATAAGTTTCAAAACGTTGAAAAAACAAGCTTACGTCTTTAACTCTTAATATGCAAAAACATGGCAAACACACGTTGGCCACATTCCAAAAAAAAGTTTCTTATTTGCATTTTATTAAAGCTTCAAAAGAAAATTTGTATAGAGAAAAATATTCATCCCCGAAGTGCTCCCTTTAGACTGGACAAGATGATATATATTTAATAAAATGAGTTTTAAAGTGAAAACCTGGTCCAGTCAGTTTGTAAATTTTGAGCAATTTCTTCTGTAAACTTTCCTTTATTTGTACCGAATTTATCCTTATTCGAGGATGAGGAAGAGAAACGTGATATCCGTAGTCAGCATAAATCTTCTTCAAACCGTTGATGGGCATAAATTCAAAAGCTTTAAAGTCTTTTGACTTATATTTATTTCCTTTTTTTTTCTTTTTTGGTGAAGATGTGTTGAAACCCCCGGGCATACTTTACAAATTTAAGTTTCCTTACCGCTTTTTATTTCGTCAATTTATCTCATTTCTGGCTAAGCTGCTCACGGTTTAAGATTTCACTCAAGGTTTGGATTGCCACTCGAATGACAACAAGTGTGTGCTTCGTGGCTCTGTGTGCGCTATTATTGCACACTCATTTAACGTTTGAGAAAGTAAGTAACGAATTTGGAATAAGTCGTCATTTTCCTCAGTCCAATGCTATATTATGGACGAGGACCAAATGAAAATTACTTCACGTCAGCGAAGCAAGAAGAGAACTTAGGGACACGGCAATTGTGCGGAAGGTGCCAAAAAATTACTTATAAAAATGAATTGTAATTTTCTAAATTTTATTTAAGGCGATTCTCACTTCTTCCATCTTCAAATAAATTCGAAACAATTCGTTTTTATAAAAGACGAAAAGAAAGAAGCCTTCTTACAATCCAACTTTTTTATTCTCATGGCAAGATAATTGCAGACAATACTGCCAGGTTATCGGGTATAATCAATTTCATGCGACTATTAAGACCGGTAAGCTGGTGAGAACACTTTGGCAAAGAGAGATTTGAGGCTTAAGGGGGTCTTCTCATTGAGCAACTTTTTTTTCGACTTTTTTTTTGCATTTATTTATAGCTTGGGTAGTTGTGAATATGCCCCTAAAAGGATTTTTTGAAATTCGAAATAGTTTAGAGGATATAGCCTTCTTTGTCGAGCAAGATCTGCGCTAAAACGAGTAATTTTTGCGTTGCTTCAAACTTTAAACGCGTTTATCTCGAAACCACGTTTTTCGAACTGGCGGCCATGATATCTCCAGTTCAACTGAACCGATTTTCATGAAACAAAGTGGAATCGACGCAGAATTGTTACCATTCTCGGGTGAACCTCGACCATAATTTTAAAAAATTTTTTACTATTTTTTTTTTTACACTAAACTACAAAAAAAAAGCCCGAAATTGAAATTTTTTTTTGAATGGCCGCCATTTTGTCAAAAAAATCACAAAATTAAGCTTGAGGTTCACCCGAGAATTACATCTATACTGATTATAACCCCGTTTTTTTTTTCCATTTCGGACGCTCCGGAGACCCGGAATCGTGGCCGCCGTGACGACACCTTTTTTTTCACCACCAACTTTGAAGTCTCATTACTTTTTGAACAGCCCACGTATCGAGGCAAAAAAATTTTTTTTATTTACTTTGAACCTTTTGTAATACAATAAATAAAAAAAGTTTTCAATTATTCTTTGCGTTTTCAAATAAGAATTTTTTTAAAAAGGGTCCAAAAAACGGGTTTTCAATGAGAAGACCCCCTTAAGGTAACAGGTGTTTGGCCAAGAGGACGACCAAAACAAAGATGGCTAGACATTTTGAAAAGGGACCTCCAAGCAACGGTTATAAGAATCGAGGATGCAGTGGATAGAAGAAAATGGAGAAAAAATTCAAAACATGTGGACCACCGGTATAAGCCGGGAAAGAACACGCTAGAAGAAAAAGAATATACCCTTAATTGTGAATGTTTAAAGTTTTAAAATTTTTTAAAAAAGTTTATTCTTTTTATGCTCTTCTTAGTAATCCGAATAGAATTTGAGGCCGTTAGTATTTTTAAGTATTTTGTCGGCCTACCACTAAAGTTTTGACCTAGACAACTCATTACTTTTCGCAATTTCATTTTGCAGCAGCTGCAGTACCTCCTCTCCACAGCCCCATGCAACAGTAACTCCAGCACCTCCATGTCCATAATTATGTATTACTATTTTCGAGCCTAGAAAATATTGATGCAATCCATATATTGTCGCTATATAAAAAATTAAGCACGAAAACCGGCATTGAGCTTGCTGCCAATTGTCATGCTGCTGCGAGACATTGCTTTACGATTGGCAACAAGTAAAAAGCCGCATAAGATATGATCGATTCAAAGACTCACCAATTTTCTCCACTTCCAGTCTTACGCAATCTCTTCCTGGTCTAAGTCCGACCCAGTCAAACATGTGGATTCCATTTTCTAAGCTCGGTTCAATCTTCCGACATCCCTTTATAATTAACCTTTTATCAACATCACTCACAGCAATGCAATCATTTTTCTGCTTTGTTCCACCCAGAATGACCGAGTCAACGCTTTGAAAAACACAAAACCAACATTGAAAGCGTTTGTTGTCAAACATCAGAAATCATATCTTCAACTTACTTCGGAATGATGTAGTTACCGCCATCACTCTCGTCTAGGAATACATAGTATAACCAATTGGCTTTGACTCGTGAAACTTGACCACGGACTGGATACATTTGATTATCATTAATAAGTTGTCTGGAACCCAGTCCTGTGCAATTGATATAAACATCATACTGACTATTCTCCACAAATCGATTTAGATTCTCGACTCTCTGCTGTACTAATTTCCCGCCATTATTTTGAAAGCGTTTCGTCAGATAAGGCAAAAGTTTTATTGGCTCAGAGGTATACGTTAGGAATTCTTTGCCGCCTCTAAAAGAGTAGGTACACAATCTCTATTCAAACATCAAGGCCCCAGTACCTACAGACAATTTCACTCACACGAAGTTCTTATTTTGCAGCCTGCTATATTCGTCCAGTTCACGTTGAGTTAATTCCCTTGCACCATAGACAATGTCCTTCCAAAAGTCCGCAGTGTTCTTCGTACTTGTTGTTATTCGAGTCGTCGGAATCAAGCAAACTCCGGCCTCACCGGCATCTTCAGAAAGCCACAGTCTTTCCAAAAAATCATGCGTGTCTTTCGACCATTTGCTGGTAACACAAAAAACAATTTTTTTTTTTTAAATCAAAATCATCAGCCAACACCAATCAATTTTTTTCACTTACAATACTTTTTCTTGTGATGTACTGCCCAGCAAATACGGACCCCATAATCCAGCCGATCCATCACCGGTTGTATTGGGACTGAATAATTCTGACAAGACCGTGACATCGACGCGTTGAACTTTGGACTTTTTGAAATGCTCCAAAATTTGGACTGCACAGCAAAAACCGTTTATACCACCCCCGATGACAGCAACGCGCATCTTTAAAACAATGATTTCTTCTCGACTTCAAGCTTTCGATTGAAATCCAATTTTAATGCGCTTTAAATTAATGGTCTTATCAAGTGCATTTTTCCATCTCCAATCGAAACTTGATAAGAATTGTTTGTCCACAATCAATGAAGCTTTTTTTAGCTTGCAGAAGTTCCCACAGTGTGAGCAGACGGTTCCACGTTGCCCTCAGTTTCCACGGCTGTTTTTACTGCTGCTGTTTTTTTTTTAGGTATTTTAAATAATAGAGATGGAAAAGTGAATTTAAGTGACATAAAGGTAGTCTTAGTGAAAAAATCACCCAGAAAGACATTTTCGCAATATTGTGCTCCTCTGAATCTTTGTGATTATCTGTCACCTTTTGGTCGTGAAATCTACTTCGATAAGAAAAGCTATATTATATTTTAGGAATTTATTATATATCGTTAAAAAAAAAATAAGAGGAGTGCTATTACCGGCTGAGTCTCTCGCGTACATAAACTTTTGTGAATTGTTTCTCAATGGGCTATACTCAAATATTCAGTAAGTAACTTGCCCACATAAGGCACAAGCAGTGAGCTGGCAAGTTATCGAAGACTAAAAGCGCAGAGTTGCATTGCATGAAAATGCCATTTTATTATGCAAATTAATTCTCAAATCAGCTGACTCCATCTCATTTTTCAGAGAAAACAACGGACACAGACGTGGAAAGTGTAAAAGATTTGGCATATTTTGAAGATTTTCGAAAATTTTTATCACTACCTTTAATGTGCAAATATTTACTGCGTACCTACCTGAATATAGATCAGTCACTGACGGACGGACATGGCTAGAAAGGGTTTAAGATAGCGCCACTTCGGGTTCCGCTATTTTGGAGTGTTTTCTCAAAGAACAGGAACGGATAGGAAGAAAGTCAGAAGTGAGTTTCCAATGACAGGCGGACTCAAACTTAATTAAAGATTTAGTACTTTTATCTTTTTAAATGCAACCCTGTGAGTTCTTCTTCCTTATTTTTACATAAATAAAATATGTTTGTTTGGTTTCGGAAATTTACTTGCTTCTTTAGAGCGTAGAGCCCTTCCAAGTCAGAACTGTTATCTCAATGTGGATTTCAGAGTACGCTAAGCTGTTGCAGTGTTTGTGTGCCCATTACGATAAGAATATAAAAAGTTGTCGAAGAGTATCTGTAATATAAGTAAAGAGCTTATCATTCTCTTATTTTTTTGACGAGGCATACAAGCCATCGCAATTGTCCGATGAGCTAGCGTCGAAAAATGAGAGAATTTTAAACGCTTCACTACCCAGTGGAAAGACTGCTTACGGCTGCGATGAACGGCAGCACATTTCGTAGGCCGTAGGCGGTAATGCATACGACACCTCATATACCATCCTGGTATACTTTTGTTCGAGCGTGGCCGTTTTTTAAGAGTGAGCGCCTTCTACCACCACACAAAGTAAGCTCCCTGTAGGAAGCCTGTCGCCATATGGCCCCATGTCTATATTGACGTCAATATAGACAAGAGAACTAGTTCCAACGTCAACAGTATTTACGGGCGGTGTCATTATAGAAACTGTACTGTCAAGAGGTATAGTTCATCTTTATTGACCATGTCAACAACATGTCTCCTTATAAAGCGAAAGAGTACTCATTTTTGTCTACATAATAGTACCGACGTCAATAGTTCGTCAATAGTTTTTCGGTCTACTGTTGACATTCAATGACAACTCAATGTTAAATGTCAATAACGCAAAGCATTGCGACGGGTATAACTTGTCAGTAGTACTGTTGACGCAGTCAGTAGAGAAAGAGTATAGTATAGATTCACTATTGACATTTCCTGCAGGGCTATTGGCAGGCTGTTCGCATACAGTCTCGTATACTTTTTATGCATTAGGCACTGTTGGCTGCTGGGTTGTAAGGTTCAGCGATTAAATTTTCTACAATAGCTTCTATGGAATATTGTGGAATCGGTTGCTGAAACTAACGTTGCAATGCCATAGAAAATTCAAGTATTATTTTTTTTTTTTAGTTTTCGGCCCGCTTTCGCCGAAATTTTCATTTGAAAATGGTCGAAATGGTCAGCGAAAGCGGATAAAATAATTTTCAATAAAAAAGGAATTCTTGGTAATGCTTACAGGATTTCTTCCTAACTACTCATGAATTTTTTCGTTCTTGTCGATATGTGTTTTACTTATGTCATCAATGAATTCATGGAAGAACCACTTCAAGCAAGAACGAATTGCCGATAGGGTATTATTATTCTCTTTGCATTTGTTCACGATACAAAAAATCTTGTGCCACAGAATTTAATGATTCATATTGCTGAAAATATTGCTGAAAATACAGTGTACTACCTTAAGGGGGTCTTCTCATTGAGCAACTTTTTTTTTCGACTTTTTTTTTTTTGCATTTATTTATAGCTTGGATAGTTGTGAATATGCCCCTAAAAGGATTTTTTGAAATTCGAAATAGTTTAGAGGATATAGCCTTCTTTGTCGAGCAAGATCTGCGCTAAAACGAGTAATTTTTGCGTTGCTTCAAACTTTAAACGCGTTTATCTCGAAACCACGTTTTTCGAACTGGCGGCCATGATATCTCCAGTTCAACTGAACCGATTTTCATGAAACAAAGTGGAATCGATGCAGCATTGTCACCATTCTCGGGTGAACATCGACCATAATTTTAAAAAATTTTTTACTATTTTTTTTTACACTAAACTACAAAAAAAAAAGCCCGAAATTGAAATTTTTTTTGAATGGCCGCCATTTGGTAAAAAAAAATCACAAAATTAAGCTTGAGGTTCACCCGAGAATTACATCTATACTGATTATATATTTTCCATTTCGGACGCTCCGGAGACCCGGAATCGTGGCCGCCGTGACGGCACCTTTTTTTTCACCACCAACTTTGAAGTCTCATTACTTTTTGAACAGCCCACGTATCGAGGCAAAAAAATTTTTTTTATTTACTTTGAACCTTTTGTAATACAATAAATAAAAAAAGTTTTAAATTATTCTTTTCGTTTTCAAATAAGAATTTTTTTAAAAAGGATCCAAAAAAAACGGGTTTTCAATGAGAAGACCCCCTTAAGGAGACACCTACGGGATCGAAAAATATGTCCGATTAAAAGAAAACTATTTATTTGAGGATCAGCAGGAACACTTGAGAATTCCCGAAAATTGTCCGCTTAAGAAGAGTGTCCGCAAAAAGAGAGTAAACTGTATAATAAATCAATTCTATCACAATAATATCATTAAAGGCAATTCGTAAATTACACAAAAACCAACGACCATACCATAAAGTAACGAACCGTTCCGGAAATGATTGTGTCCCAAAAATGGGTACTTTGTGAGAGTAAATTATGATTTATCAATGGTTTTGAGATAGCATTTCGAAAATCATAAGGCAACAAATCGTTCGCTTTCAATTCTAAATTCAGTGAAATTCCAATAAAATTGTGCACAGATGAAAAAACTTTTTCTCATGGCTCGTGAAATTTTTGCCAACTGAATCAATCACCAAATGTTTGTGAATAAATCTGAGCGAAATTGATGCGCAGACACTCGAAATCAATCCATCATCAAATTACGGAATTTCGGAAAAATCAATGGGCATTTATTCATACAAGCAAACATGCATTAGGGTGCTCCTTTATTTGAAAGTAAAAATTAAAAAATCACTAGTTTGTTTTTTATGTAGTAGAACCGAACGGCGAGATAGCCCGGGTAGCAACTTTTCGAAATTTTGCAATCTAAGGAGCACCCTAACGTACATATCCTCAGCATTGATTTCTGAATTTGTGCGGATCTCAAATAATGGAACTACGGAAACCCGAAAGAAAAGTGCATCTCTTTATAAATATGTTTATACTTAATATTTATTTTACCATAGGTACACTTAAGGTGCTTATATAGATTTCTTAATTTTTGCTTCTGCCACCTAATGACCTCATAACTTTGAATAAATTTTTCTAATTTTTTCGTATATCTATGCTTTATTCCTTCATAAATTTTTTATATCTCTCTTTCAACTACATCAATCAACAGCCTTGGCATTTCACTCCCAGTGGACCATGGCACTTTGTGTAAAAATATTTGATGAAAAGAAAAAGAGAGAAAACCATTTGATTGATCAATTCAAAACTTTAATAATAAACATTTGACAATGTAAAATGGAATGTTTGGCTTTCCCTTTAAAACGTATTTACTGATCTCATGAAATAAACAACGAATTTTACTTTTCCCCAGACAAAACATTTTGTCAGTAACCAAACTCTTTACCAAAAAAAGGGAACAATGGACAAAAAAATGGATGTCATAAATGAGCGGATACAATTTTCCGGGCTGTTAAAACTTTTTCACAGCTCGCTCTAGAGAAACAGTCTATTTATGTGTCGAGCCACGATAACAACGATCTAATTTATCTGTAAAAGCACTTGAAAATTGCAATTTCAATTTACATAATTTACATATTAAATTGGCTAAACTTTCAAATGACGACAGCAATTTCATAGTTACGCTTGTATTTTCCATTCAATGCAAACAACAGCGTTTCTTTTCGATTTTTTGCATTTTATTTTCATTTTCACTTCTCAGATTTCGGGTGGAGTGCCAAAATGCCGCATGCCGCACAGTGCAAATAATAAAATATCTTTCCTCGAATACTTAATTCATGTAAACAATCTGGGGAAAAGTATTTAAGCACATGAATTAAATTTTTTCTCTTGGTTTAAATACTTGCACTGTGTGCATTCAATTTGGTCGTGAATGTGACAAGAATTTTTCTGTTAAGCTTTCGTTTCGTCTTCTGGAAATTCAATAGAGCGTGAAGAATGAGTTAGGAGTCGATTAGAATGACTTTCTCTTAGATTTGTGTCGCCGCGGTGGTTTTTAAAGGGAGTGTGTCTCAAAAATATGTTTTTGGGCTCTAATTAATTGCCCTACGAAAAGGAAAAACTGTTCTTCTTTGTGTTTTTCCCTCCGAAAATTAAAAAAAAAAAAATATATCGCACATCCATTCAAACTTAAAAAGTCATAATTGATATTTTCTAAATTTAACAGGAGGATGCTTTGAAACTATTTTGGATTTTGTTAAAACTCTGATTACACCACTTTGCAATTTTTGGCATTTTGCCTCGGGTAGCGCTAAACACACATTAGCGGGATTCAAGCAGGTGTGCAATTTTCGAACCCTCGCAAATTTTTGCGTTTGTGCAAATTGGTTTGTATGGAAAATAAAGTCCGCGTTTGGGCAAATATTGCACTTTCGATTTTGATGGGAAAAATTTGCGCCATGTTATCGCACAAGTTTTGCACTCGTTCTTCGCAGGGTCGTTCATACAAAAGGACAAAATTTGCACACTTCAATTTCCACAGCTGCTTGAATACCACTAATATATATTATCAAAAAGAGAAAGAGTTACCCTTTAATTTGGTATATCACATGCACGTTTTAGTCGATGCTTTTAACTTTGAAACACGACGTATGAGCAATGTTATTTAGAAAAATATAGTGGGCTGTAACATTACGTATACGCACGCATTGCATTTCGGGTTTCAGATCAATGTTTTTTTTTTTGTTTTTCATTTTGCCACTGTAGGCTTTTCTTTTTAAAACAAAAAAAAAAACCGATCTATTCTCTTTGTTTAAACTTATATGCATTTAAGTTACTATTTTTAAGATTTCAAGCCTAAAAGCGATTTCAGAAGGTTGTCCACAACCGGATGCAAAATGGTTTTTGGCCAAAAACTATCCCTTTCGCAAAATTGCTTATAAAATTTTTCTGATCGACTTAATCTATGTAGTTGCTTGCGAGAAAAGTGAGGTTATTCCTTCATCTATCCACAATCGGTGACACTACCCTACGTCGGAAAGAGAAAAACACCTTTGTCACACACAAATTCCATACAAGAACTGAGAATCGGCAAAGGGTCACTACCACTATTGTGTAAATTTGTGAATGGAGCATTCCACGTACGGGACAAATAATATTCATGATATTTTTTATGTCAAAATTTTTAATTGGATGAAAAAATTATTTTAATGTACTCATATTAAGATACTTAACAGGATATAAGGTGTCCTTTCGAAAATGTTTAAGTAATTATGTTAGTTTTTGTCTGTTTTTAGGGGAAAAAAGTCTCATTTTCTGTAGAATGTTCCGGAATAGGTTTTTTGTTTTTCGGTTAAAATTTGATTTACACTAAAGAGGTTTAATACTGTTCACACTACAAAAATCTCAAAGAAAAAAATGGTATGTGTTTACAACGACAAAGTGTTCAGTGTTTTCGAGACTCTATCGTATGACCTAGGCTCGATTATTATTTAAAACTCTGCGCGTGTAGAAGCGTTTCACCCGATCCAGCAGTATTTGCTTAAACAGAACAAGAATTTCAAGGACAAAAATTATCGCTCTTGTAATCATATGACGTTTTGTAATTTTCTTTGTCGTCTCATGTAATCATTTCTAATTTACTGATTTCAATAGAAGGCAAATGACAAATACAGAATAAAATAAACATTTGATACACAAGCATTAATTTCGTTGGGTGTTGTAGATTATTATCTACAAATACGGTCTTTTTTTTCACGGACATCAAAATGCCGTACCGAAAAACCCTTAATTTCAAGCTATGAGATTTACAAATTGATAACGTACTTGAAATCAAACAATGAAAAAAAAAAGAAAGAACAAACTGAAAATAACGAACTAAAATTCGGCAAAGGCTGATTTTTATTTCATTCGGCTTTTGTGTTATTACGGCGAACTTCAAATTAAATTCATAACAAACATGCAAACTACATACGAACTACTTTGCTCAACATGTCAGTGTAGGGGGATAAAAAGAATACAACTGCAGGATGAGGATATATGAAGAACCGAGAACGCCAGTACAAAGAGATATTTGCATCGCACAGTGGCTATAGCCGAGAAATTCGATTAGGTTCTTTGATTTTTTTTTTGCTGTATGGGTTGTAATTTTGAAGCCCGAATGTTTTTCAATCGCTTAAACATTTGCTTTGAATTTAATCATTCCAAATTAATGGACTGCTTAGCAACAATGCCTTATCTGATCTAAGCTTCTTTGAAAAGCTTACATATAAACTTATAAAGTTAAAATTGTAAAGCATTCATGAAAGCTTAAACTAATGAGCTATAGGACTCAAACTAAAAACAATTAAAGGTGTTATAGTCAGGCGAGCCTGACAATAGAATACCCGACACAGACACATATGTTCAAATAATTTTTAATATCAAGAGGTGTTCAAGGCCATAAGGGGCCCCATATACCGACTTTTGTTTAATTTCTTTATGAAAACCGCCCCTTTTCCACGCCCACTTTTCCAGTTCTTTTAATCGGAGGCTTACATTTACGCTCAAATTCTAAGTTTTAGTGTAATGTCTCAAAAAAATCCGATTTTGGGGCAGTTTTGAGATTTTTGTGACAGACCCTAGTACTGGAGATACCCCCAAAAATGGTCCGATCGGGTCCATTCTCAAACTATTTCTTACTCAGCTCCCCGTGAGCACGAATACCAAATTTTGTCAAGATAGCTCAACTCCTTCGATAAGATAACTGTATACAGACAAACGGACGGACAGACGGACGGACAGACGGACGGACAGACGGACGGACAGACGGACAGACGGACAGACGGACAGACGGACAGACGGACGGACAGACATGGCTAGATCGAGTCTCCCGGTGACGCTGATCATTTCTATATATATTTTGTATGGTCTATCTTGACTGGTTCTGGGTGTTACACACAACCACACAAACGCAATATACCCTCGACACAGAGTGTGTCGGGTATAATAAATAAATAATCCGCTCTTCATTTTTACTGAGGGAAAATTGTTGGGTACGCATGTTCAATGCTTTGTATCTCCTAAATTAATAGAGATCCCATTTTGAAACTAACATGATATGTTTTTAACAGTTGCAGCTAAAATTCGAAAAAAAAAAATAAAAAAAAAAAAAGTTCCAAGTTGTTGTAATTGTGCTTTAACCATTTCACCACCATTGTTACACTGAAAAAAAAAATTTTTTTTTTCTAAATTTTCTATAGAAGCCGTTACTATTTATTTTCAAAAAAAAAATTATTTTTTATTCAAAACATTGCATGCAAAAAGACCATATTTTTCATTTCATCAATTTTTAAAAGCCTATATCGAAAACTAACCATGATATATTTTAAAAAAAATTTTCCCATCAACTCAAACTCTCTAGAGATGCAACTGTTCCAAATATGAACGATTTTAAGAACATAACTTTTTTTTCGCTGTCCTCTTCACGTGAAATGCCCCATATACATACAATATTCTTACAAGAAAGAGATTTTTTGGAAATATATACAACGCTTTTCCTTTTCCACAGTGCGTTCATGCACTACCGTGAATTTCGAATAAGCGGAGATTCAGCATGCCTGAAATCCCCTTCAAAAAGCAAAAAAAAAAAAAAAAAAAAATTCTCGAACATGATGAAGGAATCGTTAAAGCTTTAAACATTCGTTATGCGAGGGTTGAACATAAAATTGAAGAGTTCTTTCCATAGATTAATAGAGTGAAGATAAATATATAATATATTTTATTTTTATTTTTTTGTTATTAATATATTAAAAGCTCCTATGTAAAATGGCCTGCCATCATTTCTCTTGCATAGGTACCTACATACATTGAAAACAAAATATTCCATGTAAGCTCGGTGTATGTGTATATTCACCTTGACTTCTTTTTTACTGAGCACACTCATTCGAGCATTTCCAAACGAAAGCGAACCGATTGCATTAATCCTGATGATGATACATACGTATTTCGCGTGTGCGAGGGACTAAAGCAATCAATAAAGTTGGAAAAATTGTGTAAGCCTTGGGTGCTTTATGAATTGGAGATTCAATTGAAGCTCTATACTAAGATGGACCAAGCTACATCGGAAGCATTTTTATACTCGATACACGCTATGTTGAGAGTGTAACGATTACGTTTGTGCGGTTGTGTACAACCTAAAACCTTTCAAGAGAGTGTATAGAGAAAGTGATTAGCGTCGGCAGGAGAATCGATTTAGCCTTGTCCGTTCGAGTGTCCGTCTGTCTGCCTGTCTTATCGAAGGAGTAAAGTATCTTTGACGAAACATGGTATGTGTATCGCTGAAGATATGACAAAGAACGAGAAACTGGTCACTCGGTGCTCTAGGTTCTATTGGAAAAATTTCTAATATTAGTTAATTTTTATATCTTCAGTGTAAATAATTTCGACGAAATGCCAATCTTTGTGCGACACTAAGCCGATATTCGAAAATTTATTCTTGCACCTAAAAATCAATTTGGAACTGAACAGAAATAGGAGTGGAGGAGGGAGGCCCTTTAATGTTAAAAAAAAAAAACCTTAGTAAATTATCCAAATGGGCATATTTTTCGAGCATATTTCACAAAAAGGTATTCAAAGAAGTAAAGGTGTGTGTGGGCTTTTAGAGGCAGACTCTTCTGACTTAAGCACAGGTACTGGTTTCTATTTGGTAAATAGTAGTAGGTTTGGGTATAGTATTTTCACATACATGGCCACGACATAATGATAACAACAATTTCGAAAGCTCAAAAACAATTTGTTGGGAGAAATGTGCATTGCTTATAATAAAAGAACAGAGCTTAAGTTGATGCTGGAAGAAGCTTAAGTCGGCGCAGACATAAACTCTAAAAATTTAAGAAGTCTACCTATAAATACCTATAAATATATATTCCAAATACAATTTATTCGTTATAAGCCATCTTTTGCTCTCCCTAAGCTAAGCTAAGCTATGCGAAACACATATACAGGGAAGAAATATCCCAATGCCGATATCGTGCAAAAAATTGCAAGGGAATTCAACAGACCACAGGACTCGGAGCTTTCATAAGAAACAATATCTGCCGTTGAATTTCTTTTCGTAATAAAAGTTTTATGAACATTTCCGAAGTAACCAGACACACCAATTACTCCTTGAACCTCATTTTCATAAGTAAATACTTACAATGTGCCCCTTTTTCCTCAAATTTCCATGTTACTGGAAACACGTCCGAGCACGGAGCAAACTGCTATGTTCCTACATACATACATACATTCAATGAAAACGAGCTATGTATCTGATATAAAAATAACAATATAAATCTTTCTGCCGCTGAAAGGTTTAATGGAGCAGCAGTTATACGTAATGCGTTAATAAAATACCATAACACCTCTGCTAGTTGAAAGCCTGATTCAGGACATCTGTTCTTATATAGCTTTGTGAAGACTCACTTACGGATTATCTGTTGCTTCACATCAATGCCGCGAAGTCTGTTCTTTTCGATTCATTCTATCATATCTCTTTTACTTGCGACCGGAATCAAAAAATAAAGTTCCTCAGCGATTTTAGTGGAAATAATGAAGAATTTTTATTGCACAAGTATAAGTGATTTTAGGCAAGTTACTTTTAGTGTTTCGTTTTGAGAAATATTTAGTTTTCATATCTCTGAAAATTATGAATATCAAATTTTTGGCTAATATATATTTTTCATCCGAATCTCTCAATGCTGTTCTCGTATTTCATTAGAGAGAAATTCAAACTTTCAAAACAGAAGCAACATTTGATGAGTATTCCTGGAAAATACCACTCTTTATTTCAGTAGCTCAGGGGGAAAAAAAATTTTCTCTTCAAAATGAAAATGTTTTCCAAGAAAATTGTTATAAAAAAATGTTACGACTGCTGGAATTCTTTAGGCTCAGAACTTTATTTTTTTCTCGGTATTGTCTTGTTTTTATACCCGACACCATATAGTACTATAGATGGTACTTGACAAAAAACGTGTGTGTTGAATTGAAGTAGGCCCCCTGTGCATGCATTCTTATGGAAAAATCAAAAACGTAGCACGTCCCCTGAAATTTCCGGTTTCGGTTTAACAAATATTTTATAATCTTGTAACATGAACTACAATTTTTGTTAAAAATCAGATATATATTTAAGTGTTAATGAAAGGTTTCTCATAAGAACTCATTTTATTTTACAGCAAAATATGTTATTTTTATACAATTAAAAATAATTACGATAAAACTTTGCTCATTTTATTGAGGAACGCTAAAGCAGAGTACTCATGCATCGAATATGACCGATTATGAAAATGTTTGGATTCCACCACAGAACAGCTGATATGAAATATTCAGTGATATCATAACTAAAATTGCTCGATACATAACTAGTGGCTCAAGTACTTATGACATATCATGATAAATAGAATGCATAAACTATATATTTTTGGATCTCTTCTGAATGAAAAGGGTACAGAATTGCATAAACTATCATAAAAACTAAAAAAGTTTTACATTAGAAAGAAAGGATTATAAAATTTCATCGCAAGTATGTTTAGTTACAAAATTCAGTGAATACTTAAAAAGTTATAGCATCATTAGTTCACCATGGAATTCGGTTGTTGTTGTAAGTGTCCCCTATATTACTATATGCCCGACACCATACAATACTACAAGCGACACTCTCTAAATTTTTTGAATTTGCTTGTAGGTATGATAAGAATATGCGGGTGCGATAGAGACAGAGAACAATTTACATGAGTGCGACTGAAAAAGATAGAGTTTTGTCAACGACTGCTGTGGTGAACAGTTCAACAGCCCTGCAGGAAATATGAGTAGTTAAGCTGCAGCGTCTTACTAGTTCTAATTCCACCAGCACTGGTTCTTCTTTATACCCCTGGCTATGTATTACTCTGTACAAAATTAACATTGCGTGTGGGCTAAAAATCACTAATTGTACACTTGAACTAACGCTTTTTTAGTGATTTGCTAACCAATTGGGTAAATTGGGTATAGTCAAACACTAGTTCCTTTGAAAGATTATTGACCATATTTTTTGGTTAATTTTGTTCTAAAATTTTTTGCGCCTCCAATACGCAATATTTAAAAGACACCGAATTATTTTTCGTGTTTGTTTTATTTACAAAAATATTTGTAATATATAAAGATAGATTTTATTTTTGATTTCGAAGCACCAACGCTCTTTGCAACAACTTTATAATGGCAACTCTTATTACTGACACGAAAAACCATTTTTCTATGCAATACTAGTCGGAGCTCTATACGAAGCTCTACCCCCCTTTGCACTAGTTCTTTAGTTTTGGTGAAAGTACTAGTTGCATCCGGGCAATATACCTCACGCTTCCTAGAGGGTAATAAGCATTGAGTTCTGCTGTGTTGAAAGTCAAATTGTAATGTCGATGTGTGAGTTCATATGTACACAAATCGTGGTGAAAGTCAGTTTATTTTATGTGAATGTGTTAACTGTGGGCAAAGTCAGATTGTGAATGGGCAAAGTCGGTTTATACAAGCTCCCCTCACCCGTCTTAGTGATTTTGGGAAGTGTCGCTTGTAGTATTGTATGCCCGACACACTCTGTGTTAGTTGGTGTGGTTGTGTGTAACACCGAAAACCAGTCTAGATAGACCATAAAAAATATGTATAGAAATCGTTAGCGTCACCAGGAGATTCCATTTAGCGTACACAGAAAAACTGGCTACGAAAAATTCTAATTAATGGCGTTTGTTAAACTTGATTCATCGGTTTTTTAATTGTCCAAATTAAAAATTTCAAACAAATCACGAAATTTGGGAAAAGTTCGTGGTATAAAATTTTTAACAAAAATTTGGTTGATTATTTTGTTGTATTAAATACCAAAAGTATTAACACTTCACAAAACTTTTGTTTGAAATTTTTTAAAGTGCATATAAATATTTTTCTAAAATTCTCATTAGCTTTATGCGGACTTACATATAAGAAGAGACAAAATAATCGAAAATTAGCTCACATATGTTTATGATGTTATAATGTATAAATATCTTCCGTAAACTGACTTTCCAGACTCAAATTTTTAGTATGGAATATGAATATGACGCATTATTCCCATTTTTATTTAAGTATTTAAAATAATTGGTTGATTTTTAATACCTTTGGTTGTTTATATTACAAATCGTTGTTTGAAAATGTTTATTGAGTGTTAATACTTCGAGTAATTGTCCCAATTAAACGATTTGTTAATATAACAAAAAGTGTGATAGGCTGAGTTTTAACAACGAATTTGTTATATTGATTTAAAAATTGGTTGTATTTACGCACAAAAATCTTTCTGTGTATACAGTTATATTATCGAAAGAGTTGAGCTATCTTGACGGAATTTGGTATTCCTGAACATTTTTTGAGCCATCAATAACCAATCTCTTCCAGATTTCAATATTTCAATTTCTTTTTCGAACTTGCGATCTTCGGATTGTGAGGCGAGCACGACAATGTCCCCCAATGTGCCTTGCATGATAATGTCATCTGTATGACCCAGTGCAATCACGAATGTTCTTGTCCTGCTGGATAAAATGTGCCTTCTTGGACAGGTACTTTACTCCTACTCCTACTTAATTGGAGAGTTGTAGAATTTAAGCTGACTTCAATTATAAAGTCAACATGCATACTTCGAAGAAAACCTTTTGGAAAGGCCCATGTGTATTTTGAAAAATTTTCCCACAATACTAATTTATTTACACTATTTTTGTAAGCGCCTGAGGCCTTTCATAACAATTATTATACAAGCTGCACAACGAGGAGAGAGAGAGAGAGAGAGAGCGAGAGAGAGAGAGAGAGGAAACAATGTCCGATGATGCGAGAAATCAACATCCGAAATACCTACTTCGATTGAGCAGAAAAGCAACATCCAGATTCCTGCATCCTTCGATTTATGTACTTTCCCTTGAATATAAATTGCAATTGCGATTTCGCAGTGAAATAGCAATACCAACCATGGGACAATGTTTACAGTAAAATGCGGCATCAGAGGCAAAGACTGACTGAAGTATCGTGGGCACAGCATTGTCGTGTCGTGGTTGTGTCCTTTTCATTTGCATATTATCCTATCACAATGTAACAGTGTCAACAGTTTATTCCTAGCAATTCACTTGTTTTTTCTCTTGTGTGTGTGTGTGTTTGTGTGTGTGTGTATTAGCTTCTGAAATTGCAGCGGCACACATGAACGAACACAATTACAATTCAAAGAAGTTGACTTTTGCTGTTGCCTCGCTGTTAAGCTACGAAAGGTCCTTTGACACTAAAACTGATTGGTTTTACAAAATTTCTAGGAAATTTTCACAAAATTAATGGCTCTATTTAAAGTAAATATTTTTCTTAACCAAAAGCATCAGTTTCATTTAACTGAAGCTCTAGGAAGACAGAAACCTGAATTAAATTTTTGAAATGTTTTTTCACTTATTTATCTGAGGCATGAAATATTGTTCACAATGGTAAAAGAAAAGCTAAAGCCTGCAATAAAATTTCTAGAAATTTGAAACGACCTACAGCCAATCCTACTTTAGTATCGCTTTTTTACGCTCAACACAGAGTAAGCAGAATTTCAAATTTCAGGAATGATGGTTGATCTTGTACAAGAGCCTTAGTCCTTGGAAGCCAGCTTCATATCCTTTTTTTTTTTTTGAATGGGGATATTTCGGTATGCGTTGCGCATTTTAAGATGGCATTCAACAAGAAAAGTCACTTCCTAGAAGCGCTAAAAATATTGAAACAGCTGCAGGATTTATTTGACGAAGAGCAAAAATGAAGGAAAAAACGGACTTTCTGGGAGAATCCGTTCTTGGAAATATCATAAGGAACTCATAAGTGACAGCTCATCGCAAGCGATTGATACATTTGTAGCATGCTATCTGCTATGAACTGTCTCCATTTGCGATCTATCGCATACTTCCCATAGCATATTATGAACAATCGAAAGTGGAGACAGTAAGTAAAGTGCTGCGATAGATTCTTAAGGAACGCCTTCAAATGCTTTAAGCTATGGTAACAACAAAATAAATATGTGTTAAATATCACCTGGTTGTAGCCATAGGGCATTTACCGCCCTCATATAATGCCTGCACTCTCACTTTTGCCAGCTTTCTACATGATATGGTGAACTGAGTATCCATATTGCCTTTGTGTGTATATTAGGTGCTTCTTGTTTTGCTCGGATTTATTTAATTATATTCTTACGCTGTCAATCATCAGCAATTTTTAATGTGTTTGATTATACGAATTCTCTCCGTTGTACAGTGGGATCGCTCCATACATCTTGCGGCAAAAAGTAGAAGGAGTCGACCTATCGTAATGAAAATTGGTATATATTGGATGAATTTATGGTAGTAAAGATATAAACCAAAAATCATCGTAATTGCTCCGCCCCATAGATCTCCAATTGTAGTTTTTTATGGTAGCTACATCTAGAACACAACCGACACGTAACACCCTAAACGTATGCAATACAATTTTTCCCTATATCCAAAAAATATCGCTACGATTTATGTGCATCAAGTTAGCTTGCACTTTTTCGAATTTCCAAAAAAAAAAAATATTGTGCTGTAATGTGCCCAGTTTGTGCTATCATGTGCCGTTTCGAAAAAAAAAATTCCTCAAGGGATGCCATTTTTATGAGGAGGTCCTTTTTTTCGTGTCACGTTAGCCGGGACTTCATTTTTCAATAATGTAACGAGAGAGACCATAACAAAGGAGCTCTCTGCCGCAAGAATTGACCCAACAATCAGCTCTTGGATTAGCAACATCCTAGAGCTAAGACTCATTACCGGCTAACTTGACACGACAAAAAGGACCTCCTCATTAAAATGGGTTCCATTGAGGAATTTTTTTTTTCGAAACGGCACATGATAGCACAAGCTGGGCACACTACAGCACAATAATTTTTTCGGGAAATTCGAAAAAGTGCAAGCTAACTTGACACGAAAAAAAAGGACCTCCTCATAAAAATGGCATCCCTTGAGGAATTTTTTTTTTCGAAACGGCACATGATAGCACAAGCTGGGCACACTACAGCACAATAATTTTTTTCGGGAAATTCGAAAAAGTGCAAGCTAACTTGATGCACATTACGATTTCTTATGAATTGTTAGAAGAGACTCCATCATTTTTATAAACAAGAAGACGTATCACGACGTAGCATATAAAGGGTGATGCGAGTAATAAGTCACAGTTTGTTTTATCTTTTTATCTTAACTATTTCTGGACAGATTAAATTTTTAAGAACATGCCGTATGAGTAATGTGTTTTGTATCATTTTCGCACATTTGTACTGGATATTAGTACTAGAGCATCTATGTGCACCAGTGTTGCCATGACAAGAGGCCAAAAATTCTTCATTGTGGTCCAAAAAAATCTTCAAAATGAAGTTTTAAGAATTTGAAAAATCTTCTTGACCTCAAACCTAACTAAAAAATCTTCACTTAAAATTTCAAATAAAATAAAAGCAAAATTGTTTTTTCTTTATTTTATTGACAAAAATAAAAATACAGTCGAACTTCCGTATAGGAACGTCTATACAATGAAGTTCTCGCTACTATGAAATAATTTCAAACGCATAGCTTTTTCGTTCCACTTTCAGTGTACGTGTTAATAATTTCTGTAAAATTAAATTTCTATATAATGAAGTGATTTTCTGGTCCCGTGCGACTTCATTATAAGGAGGTTCGACTGTATATACTTCATGGACTTAACAAATAAGTATCACAAAATAATATGAATACAACCTTCATGGTATCACAACAAAGACGTAAACAACAACTTTTTTATAACAAGAACACAGTTTTTTCAATAAAAAAACAAATATAAAAAATTGCCATTTTTATGATTCCAATTCATCTCCGGAATTTTTGAAAAATTTACACTTAAAAAAAAAAAAATTGAAAATAATTGATATGAATTAATTTCATAAAATCATACTGAAAAACTAAATATCTTCATTTTGAAGATTTTACCACTGCAATATTTTTCAAAAATAAAAATCTTCTTTTGAAGATTTTTAATAAAAACCTACTCAAAAAATCTTCGGTTTGAAGACAAATCTTCACTTATGGCAACGCTGATGTGCACTTGTAATTTTTTGAATATCTCACTGTTGCGCCATTTTATTTGAATGAAACTTTTTTTAAATGAAAGCAAATACTTAAAGGTATTTTATAAAAAAAATTTGAAGAGCGGCGTCAAACTGGGAATACACTGAAAAAATTGTTAAAGTTATCTTTTTAGTTTCGTGGAAAACTTTTTCTCAGTGTAAAAATTAAAAAAATTATTTTTTGATTTCCTGTTATATTAGCAATCGGCCTACGTTTGTTTCATCTTGTTATCTTAATTAGTTATTGAGATATAAAGTTTTGAAAAAAGCTTATTAAAAAAGGATTTTCAAGGATCGTTCATAAGAAAAATCTAAAAAGTAGTCTCCAAAGTGTTTTAGATGGCACCTATAGAAAAAGAAATAAAATTTAAAAATTCCTTTCATGATGCCGCATGCCTTTGCTTAACCCGCCAGACCCTTTTTTGACATTGAAAGTAAGAACGCCATCATGAAAGTGGGATGGTCGAAAAATCCGATTTGTTCTCAGTTCCCAAGATTTGTTATGAAATCCCACTGTTCGTTGTCACACCTTGTTAGTTAAATGTGTGCGGATGAAATGTGAACAACAGACCTTTGATTTTTTTTTATTTAAAATGATAGGTACTATAAGTAGAAATGATTCAATTCTATAATATTATGCTACTACTTAAATTATCAACCCTTACAAGATCAAATTGCAAAGGAAACCAAAGCTCGTGATGCTAATTTGGGCTATCCAAAGAGTATTTTCATCACCAAAGAAAGCTCGATTCCCTCAACTTTGGAGGTATTCCGAGTTTTCGTATTTTCCCGCCATTTTGATACATTTTATTAAATTAAAATATTTTCAAATATTCCCCCCATTATATATTTATGTACATAGGTACCGAGTGTCTATGAAGTTGCGCACTGATTGACAACGGAAAGCAAATAAATCTGGCATTTATTAGATTCGTTTCGAATTCAGAAAATTTTCCAAATCTATTTAAAAGCACGAATACGAAATGAGGAACAGATTTGTTGACAAAATGGTATGGAGACATCTTAATCTCACATCCCCATCGAAAAAATGTCAATCAAACGTATTTTTTTTTGGGGGGGGGGAAATTAGCATTTTTAGTTAAATGAATAAAACGACAGTGAAGAGAGCAGAAAAACAACAAGAAGAGTAAAAGAACAAAGGTCACACGATTCGATGTGGGTTTAACGAAAACCATTTTGAGACACGTCCCCTCCCTCTCCGTACACTAGGCAAGCTTATTTATTTAAATTCCGAAATAGAAAATCCGTGTTCCGTGGGTCAAATCTGCTTCGAGTTTCGCAAGTGATAGACAAATGTGTGGCTTAAATGGAATTTTTCAAGAGGTACTTTAACCTTATTCAACCCATGGCAGGCACATTTTTCAAAAGTCAGGGACAATCAGTGTCAGCATTGACATTTTAACGCTTATTCATAAGATACTTGAAAATAAACACAACCGATAAGAAAGGGCAAAACGTTAACTAGACGTTTGAAAAAGGCTTTATAAGAACCAAAAATATAAACCATATGTCGCTTCGAAGCGCAAAGTCAGTAGCGCTTTTCTGGACGATGATTTCAGATCCTTTCAGTTACGCTTCAACATTGCAAAACGAAGACTATAGTGCTGATCGATCTCTCAATTTTACTATTCTACAAAATGAATCACTACGATCCTTTCAGAGGGCATATAACTCTGTCGTTTACATTACAAATAATATATCTGATTTTCTCGAGTAGTGAAGCAAGGACGAAGTTTTATGCACATGCAGAACCACGTCTGAGTTTTTCACGGACACAAGACTAAACTCCCTAAATCCCTTTTTGCCTTGACAGATTATCCAGAAAAAAAAAAAAACAGTGCAACACTTATTACATATTATTTTCATGGTTCGGAACCATTTGCGTTGGATTGAAAGATTTCGTGCATATTTAAAGGGTAATTTTGAGTTTTATCAAAAGATATTTGGTAAAAATTGATCCGGTTTGAAGTGGAGTGATCCGGTATTAAGGAGCTCTCAAATGCAGTTTGTGTGATTGAAGAATTTGTATAGTTATAATTTTTCTATATTAACATAAAAAAATTTTCAAAATATTCTTATTGGTATGGGAACTATGGTTGGCCAATTCAAATAGTCCAAAAGTAAGATTACTCGAACTAGTTTCGAAGACAGCGGCAAAAAATATGAAAACCTGCGCAGCCATGTCATTCATATCTAAAATCGGTTGACCATTTGGACTCTTCGAATTTTTCCATTCCATTAATATATCGATGAAATCATTCCTCTTAATGTTCAGCCTTTCGCGCGTTTCAATCGTTTCCCTAACGATGTCCGTCATGAATTTTTCCACTGTTGCGTCGAAACGATTCACTCCGAAATATTTCAGATTATTCAAATAGGTTTCCACGAATAAACTCCAACGTATTGAGAATAATAATTCGTTTTCCGATTTTACGAAATGAAACATTCGGGTCCTTGAGGCTATTGCATTCGATACCAAAGGCACAGGTTCCGATTACATCGGTCGTATAGCGTCCCATGAAATCCTTTACCTCAATGGTTTTGTCTTCCGTCTCATCGATAAGTTTGTCCAGAACAGACTTAAACTCATTAGCCACCGAAACAATTGTCAGGAACATAAACTTCATTTTTCCCGAGGTGAATGTCGGTGTCAATTTCGATCTTAGCTCACGCCATTTCTCTCCGTTTAGCATAAACAATTGGGTTGAAAGGGGATCTTTCTCGTTTTGATATTCACTTCGGTCGATGAAATTGTTGAAATCTTTGATAAGAATTGCTTTCGCTAGGTCCAAATCCAACACGACCGCAATGGGCTTTGCGTAGAGGTAAGTTCCGACCAATTGAGCCGTACCTTTGAACTCATCGTAGGCTTCTTGCATCAATTCCGGGAAAGTCAATGACTCATGCTTGAAGATGTTTCCCACCAGCGGATTTAACTTAACCTGTTTGACACCTCTTAATTTCCAATACGAAAACTTAAAACGTAGGAATAAAATAAATGCACAAATGAATGCGGAAAAAATTATTAAAAAAGAACTCATTTTGCTCACTACTCTCCGTGACTGAAAAGCACAAAATCTTATAACGTACTAAAATACCCTCAAACCAAAGACAATATAATAATAAGATGTACCACGATCATACATTTCAGCGTGCTATGAAAATTTTTCTGTGGACGCAGCGTCTTTGCTCACACTCACGGTGTGACATTTTTGAGGTCATCGCGTGTGCCCTAAGATTTGACTGCAAATTCTGATAGTACTCGGTGAGAATAGCAACAAGTGGGGCCAATAATAAAGTAGCGCACTTACTTATAGCTTTATCTCGTAACGCGTTCAATATTTTAATTTCCTATCTATGACAAAGTTTTAGCTCTGGACTCATTAAAAATAATTGTGTGTATAAATAAACTAACCCAAAAAAACTAAAAAAAAAGGATTTAGGGACTTTTTTCCTTGGCATATTATCCAGAAAAAAAACAATTCAACACTGATTTCATATTATTTTCATGGTTTGTTACCATTTGCGTTGGGTTGAAAAATTTCGTGCATACTTAAAGGGTGATTTTGCGTTTTTTCTTCCGATCTATCAAGTAGTGCTCGAATGCAGTTCGTGTATATGAAGAAGTTGTTTAGCTATAGTCTTTCTAAATTTGCATCAAAAAATTTCGATACAATATTTATTGCCTTGGGAGCTATAGGCCATACAAAATATAATATTTAATAAAAAAAAAAAACACGTCAAATTTTAGGAATTTTTGTTAATTTCCCCTACTAGATAGAGTTTTTTCGGGTCGGTTTGTACTAAAACTATTTAAAATGAGTTCAGAGCTATAAATTGTGATAGAAAAGAAATTAAAATATTGAACGAATTACGAGATATAGACATAAGTGAGTGAGTAACTTAATTCTCGGCCCCACTTTTTGAAGTCGATTTAAGAAAAAAGTAGAGGTAACTTGACAAAACTGAGTATGAGGCGTTGTTATACTCACGCGAGCACTCTCAAAAACAGTCGTTAAATTTTTGTTTACAAATTCTTGTCGCACTGTGTAATAGGAAAAAATTTTTAAATCTTGGCTTTACGGCCTTCTTTCAGTACAAACTCACCTCTCATATGCGGACACTCCCAAATGCGGACACTCTTTAAAACTGACAGGAAATTTTCAAATTTTTGGTCTATACCACCTTTTATATACGGACACTAAAGTGACAATAAATCTAAAAGCCTTCGTAAATAGATTTATAAAAAAAATTCCCAATGTTTTGCAATGCGAGAGCTCGATACGGGGAAAATTCGAAAATTAAACATTTCTCGTTGCGAGGTAATTTTCAAATAAAGATGTCTAATATTTCATTACCAGAATTGAAATTAAAATTTAATTATAAAACTATCAACTGCGTAACGCAGAACTCTCATTGAAGATTGAAATGCTTATTCTCTATCAACATAGAAAGATTTTTGTGCGTAAATACAACCAATTTTTAAATCAATATAACAAATTCGTAGATAAAACTCAGCCTATCACACTTTTTGTTATATTAACAAATCGTTTAATTGGGACAATTACTCTAAGTATTAACACTCAATAAACATTTTCAAACAACGATTTGTAATACATATAAACAACCAAAGGTATTTAAAATCAACCAATTATTTTAAATACTTTAAAGAAAAAGGAAAAAATGCGTCATATTCATATTCCATACTAAAAATTTGAGTCTGGAAAGTCAGCTTAAGGAAGATAATTATACATTATAACATCATAAACCTATGTGAGCTAATTTTTGATTATTTTGTCCCTTCTTGTATGTAAGTCCGCATAAAGCTAATGAGAATTTTAGAAAAATATTTAAATGCACTTTCAAAAAATTTAAACAGAAGTTTCGTCAAGTCTTAATATTTTTGGTATTTAATACAACAAAATAATCAACCGAATTTTTCTTCAAAATTTAATATTACGAACTTTTTCCGGATTTCGTGATTTGTTTGAAATTTTTTAATTGGGACAATTAAAAATCCGATGAATCGAGTTTAACAAACGCCATTAATTGGAATTTTTCGTAGCCAGTTTTTCTATGAAGTGCTTGTAGTTTAAAACAGAAAGATTTTGTGTTAATATTGTGAAATAAATAATTTAGTTCTGAAATGTATTTCTTAATTTTTTACTACCCCCTCTCATATGCGGACACCTCCCATATTCGGACAAAAAAGGCAAATACATCTTTAAGGGAATAAGTACCCTTATAATATTTGATTGCTAAGTATTAAAGTGGATCGATTTCGTAATCTCCAATTGCCCTGGCAGAATATTATTCTGTTGCCCATACTAAATAATTATGCCGAAGAAATTATAGGTCAAATGTGAAATTCAACCTTCCGCTTTTGCAAACAAAGGTTTTTCATGCTATATTCGACTTATTTTGTTCATCATTGTTGGTGAAAACATCTCAAAAGGCAGAGAAACAATCACTTCAACTCCCCCCAAAACTCAAGTAATTGAAAAAATTTTATATTTTCTTTAATAACTATCTTAAAATGGCCAATTTATGAAATTTTATTATTTCTCATGCCTAAAATTATGCTAAGAATCAAAATAAGAAAAATTCAATTAAAAACCTTTTTGATTAGGTAGAAATTTCAATAATTTGTAGCATGACTTTAGGCATGTTTAAGATGGGCTTTCTTTTTGAAAAGCGGAAGAAAAAAATTCGGCTTTGCCCTATGGTTCCCTGGGCATTCTTTCTCCAAAAAAATTTCAGAATCTTATTTCACTAGGACAATTTTAATTTTTTTTTTTTTTTTGGTCGAACAAAAGGATCCACCTTACTAAGTATAGAAAATTTGCGATAAGTTAATTTTGTAGTTGTTGGGTGATAAACAAAAAACAAACACATCTTCTTCACTTGTTTGTCTAACCAGAACTAGCGGCCACGTCTTGAGATCCCTTTCCCCGACACCGTATTTCCCCTATATAATGTTTTCATGTGCGGTAAATAGTTTTCGATAAATGACGATTGTCCGATTTACCCACATGCTCATATAGCTCCGCCATTCCCTACTAAATTCTATAAGTTCTAAGCTTAACCCGAGAGCTTCATCGTCTTTCATTCAACGCCCATAACTGTTCATATGTAGCAAATGTCTTCATTGTTAAACTCTGTCTTTATCAAACTCTCTTTTCGCTGTTTTTTTTTAAATTTTAGGTTTCATTGATAGAAAAAAAGGCTCTCGTCAACGTTGAAATTAAGGACATTCCTTTTGAAAGCGTCTTTTGTACATCAACAAGATCCACTTATGTTTGTTTTCATTGTCATTTTAGCAAACGAAAAAAAGAAATCTCGCAAAAATGAAGGACAAAAAACCGAAAAATTTTAGAAAACAATACAGTATTGTTCATTTAGCTGCCTCTCCATACTCAAAATAATATTCATTGAACATGTTCCTTATTTCCCTTACGGTGAAATTCAATTGGCAAGGTCAATGGGTTTTCTGGTTGCAAAACACAGTCGGAAAATGTTGCTTTAGAAAGCGATATTATAATTCAATTAAACGTGAAATGTAGGAAGTCAGCTTATTTTCACCAACACAAAAAAAATTTCATTGGAAAACTCGATCTTTTCCCCTCTCGCATATGGAAATATAATTTATATATATTCTTCTGATGGAGTCGTCAAAGTTATTTCATTGACAGACAAACAGTCATTCTTTTATGATGAAATCGTGTCTTTTCTCACTGTCGGTCATGCAATAAAGCTTTTTGGATGCGTGTATTTTGAATTGGAACAGAAGAGCCTAGAACTTTTGGTTCCAATTTCCTGTTAGTCCTTAAAAAGGGTAATATATATGTATTGGTGGATAGGTTCGAGCGTCAGCTGTCCGTGACACTGCGTCTGTCAAGGCTTTTGTGCCAAACATGTGAATTCACCTAGAGTAGTACTCCAGTAGAGCTTAGAAAGATTTTCACTTTTTCTAGATCCATTTCCGCCAGTTAAAAAATTCCCTGGCTAAATGTAGATCTTCTTTGTCTATGTAAGGCAGGACATTCTGTCATTAAATGTAAAGAGGTTTCTGCACTCTTCGCTGTTGGTAAGTCCCAATCGCATTTTGTGTTTGTTGAGAAGGCCGTGCCCACTAATGATCGCAGTCATTGTTCTCAGTTCATGTCTGCTTAGCTGCAGCAGATAATTCGATTTCTTTTCAATATATATGCTGGAAAGAATATTTTGGTACGTGTCTAACCAGCTGTGCGATTCAATATCCGATTCGCTCTGTTATGGAACTCTGAGTTAGTAACTTGAATGTAATGAGATCTGCTGACATTTAATATTGACTCAGGTCCAAAGGGAGACATTGCTGCTCCCTCCTTTGCCAGTCTGTCAGCTTCTTCATTGCATTCATGACCACAGTGAACAGGTATCCAGTGTATTGTCATTTGATTTTTGCTGGCTAGTTGTTGGAGTCCATTTACTGATTCCCATAATGGCTTCGAGTTCACTGTATGTGACTGCAAGGCGTTAATGGCGACCTGACTGTCTGTCATGAGGAATATACTTTTACATTCCATACGTCATTTTATTAGCTGTCTGATGCATAGGTTGATAGTATTTCTCCTTAAAGGACCGTTGCATATACCCCGAGACTCATACTCTCTCCGTAGCCAGAGCTGTAAATGCCAGTTCCAGCTCCGGTATCAGTCTTGGACCCGTCGGTGTACCAGACTTCTGCATTTTCAGGTGGAACGATTCTGTTCAAGAGGCATCAAAAAGTCTCTTTCTTTCACTCCCTTCTCTAGTAGAGAGAGCTGCCCCTTAGCAGTATGATTGGGATTATGACAGTTGTTATCTCTGTGATTTTTTCCCACCACACTAATGCCCCATAGGTAACTAGAGGCAGTGTGATCAGGGAATATAGTTTGAGCAGCCAATAGGGCTGCATTCCCCAGTTTCTGCCGCATAGTCTTTTACTGATCCAGAGTGTATTCGTTGCTCCTCTTGTTAGTTGGTCAATAAGAGAACTTCAATTTATGTAATTTGCTATCTAGGGTGATCCCTAGGTATTTTATTTTGTCTACATATTGTATATTTTCACTATAAAACATTAACTGCTTCAGGTGATGTTGCCTTTTTAGCGTAAAAGAGACAACACTAGTTTTTCCGGCGTTGATAGACAATTCCCTATGTTGACAACAGATTTCTATCAGCTTAAGTGCCGCTTGCAAATGGTCCGATATTATGTTTCCGTCCTTACTTCTCACAAATATTGCTAGATCATCGGCATAAGCTAGAGCGAGGAATTCCTTCTGCTTCAGAGTGCAGAGAAGTTCGTCTACAACCAGACTCCATAGTAGGGGGGATAAGACACCTCCCTGTGGGCAGCCTCTGGCTGTGGTTGCAGTTACTTCCGTTTGTTCTAGTTTGGATTTTATGATTTTATGCTTTCCAGCATCGCCGAAATCCATTTGACTAGGATTTTAGGAACATCAAAGAGCTCTGGTGCAGTATACATGGCTTGATATGTAGTGTTATTGAAAACTCCTTTTATGTCCATGAATGCTACCAGACAGATTTCTTTTGACTTATGGGAATCCTCAATAATTCCAACCAGGGATGATGAAAGAGCCGTTTCTGTGGATATTCCCTTCCGATAAGCGTGCTGGCCTGAGTGTAAAGGAGTTCTATTCAGGATCTCTTCTCTGATGTATCGGTCAACGATTTTCTCTAAACCTTTCAGTGCAAATGGCATGAGTCTTATTGGTCTGAACGATTTAGGATTATTTTGGTCTACTTTTACTGGCTTGGGTATATAAAAAAAAAACGATAACCGTTGGGCAACTTTTTGGTATGTAACCAAACACCAAACTGCTAGAGTAGATTCTCTTTAGGAGGGATAATAGTACTCGACCTCCATTTTGTAGTAGGGCAGGATATATATTGTCAGCTCCTGCCGCTTTGTACGGCTTGAAACTACTTATTACCCATTTCTGATTGCAGGTCCAAGGTTTCTGAACGAGGGAGATGCTAGGACCTATGATGTTGTTGGTTCTAGTGAGTGCAGCGGAGGCTGCCTTTGCCCGATGGAGGTTGATCTGAACAACCTCCATTCTCCTTGGCTGTTGCGAGGCGGATTGGACTTTGCCCCGTTCTTTCTCAGCTCCTGCTCCTTTTCCTTTCGGCTGACAGCCACTGTCTGCCTACTGGGAGTCAGGCCCGTGCTGCTATTGCGGCTGCTGTTAGCTGCCGCTCTGGCAGTTGTGCGGATGAGGGGCTTGGTCTGGGTGCTCAGACTCTTCCTTCCAGAGGACTGATTGTCCACGATCAAGACATCTGCTGTCTTTTTCGTCGACATCCTTTCTCTCGTCTGCTTTCTGGTTGAAGGTCCTACTTCGTCAACTGTTTTGGGAGCCTCGTTCTCAGGAGCTTTTTCAGGATCTGTGCCTTTAGGCTCTAGAGTCCCACTCTCTACAACCTTAGGTGACTCTTTGTTGTCTCATCTTACTCGAAACTACTGTGCCTACGTGAGCAATCAGCTGCCACTACTACCTACCTACCTACCTACTCGAAACTGGACCCTCCCTAGGTTGAAGTATGGAAGGATGTTCAGTTCCGACAAGAGTTTGACAGATCCGTCGTCCACCGCTATAGTGAGGGTAATAAGTAATTATTCAATTGTACATTTTCGATTATGTTTCGCTTGAAAATACGAAGTACGAGTACGAATGAACGAAGTAAAACATTCAAAAAGATCTTTGTACTATAAAATATAATTATTAGGGAAAAATATAAAAAATGGAACTAAAAAAGCACTTAAACACATTTCGGAGCGGGCGTTAGCTTTGCTATGGGTTTCAGTTTTAACTCTTCTTCTTTCACCCACAATTCAGACGATTTTTCAGATTTGCAAGTTTTTTTCGTTGGACAGCTATCATTTAAACCCATTTTGAAGGATACACAGCTTGGTGGTGGTGGCGCTCTTAATAACCTTTGTTTTCCCTAATTGTTCGCAACTCATCCGTAATGAAAAGTTTTGGTTGCGAGCCAATGTCCCGAATTCACTAAATTTTGGATTCATTTTGAAAAGAGTTTTGTGGGCTATGAATAATTTCATCTTCAGGATATACGAATTTATGTTAATATACTCGCACTGGCCTTCATTTTTGAAAAAGACAAATATACAAACGTCATGTTCTACCATTTTGTTAAGTTATAATTTTACTGAAACATTTCCATCCCTGCTAAGAAACAAAAGTATTATAAGTGATCGATTTTAAGCCAAACTTCCGTTGCGGAGTTAAGGACACGGCTACATTTCGATATGCTAAGCTTTTCAGGAGTTCTTTCACAGGTGCTAAAGCGATAGAATTTAAGGAGTGTTATAAGTCCAATTCGCACTTGCATCCGTGCAAAACGCAGTCCAATGCAATGGCGAGGACCGTCGCCGAAGCCAAGAAACGAGAGTGGATGACGTTTTTTCACTTCCTCGGGACTAAAACGCTCTGGCCGAAACTCTTCCGGATCATCGTATATATCAGGATCGCTGTGTATTGCTTTCATGGGGATCATGACTTTTACTCCTTTCTCCAAAACAATATTGGTATTGGGGACACGATAGTCTGCAGCAGTGATTCGTATCAAAGATGCTAAAACAGGATATTTTCGTAGAGTTTCTTGTTTTTGGCAAAAAAAAAAAGAAAAAATATTTCAACCTCTTAATGATATTCAAAATCCAAAATTTCAAATTAGAACACCTACCTGTTATAAATTGATCCAGGTATGTCATTTCCATCATAGCCTCATAGGTCAATTCTTGGTTGTGCTTTTCCAAAACATCCAGTATTTCATTTCTCAATTTGGTCTGTATGCTTGGACTTTTGGCCAATTCAAATAGTCCAAAAGTAAGATTACTCGAACTAGTTTCGAAGCCAGCTACAAAAAATATGAAAACCTGCGCAGCCATGTCATTCATATCTAAAATCGGTTGACCATTTGGACTCTTCGAATTTTTCAATTCCATTAATATATCGATGAAATCATTCCTTTTAATATTCAGGCTTTCGCGCGTTTCAATCGTTTCCCTAACGATGTCCATCATGAATTTTTCCACTGTTGCGTCGAAACGATTCACTCCGAAATATTTCAGATTATTCAAATAGGTTTCCACGAATAAACTCCAACGTATTGAGAAATACTTGGAAGCAATAATTCGTTTTCCGATTTTACGAAATAAAACATTCGGGTCCTTTGAGGCTATTGCATTCGATACCAAAGGCACAGGTTCCGATTACATCGGTCGTATAGCGTCCCATGAAATCCTTTACCTCAATGGTTTTGTCTTCCGTCTCATCGATATGTTTGTCCAGAACAGACTTAAACTCATTAGCCACCGAAACAATTGTCAGGAACATAAACTTCATTTTTCCCGAGGTGAATGTCGGTGTCAATTTCGATCTTAGCTCACGCCATTTCTCTCCGTTTAGCATAAACAATTGGGTTGAAAGGGGATCTTTCTCGTTTTGATATTCACTTCGGTCGATGAAATTGTTGAAATCTTTGATAAGAATTGCTTTCGCTAGGTCCAAATCCAACACGACCGCAATGGGCTTTGCGTAGAGGTAAGTTCCGACCAGTTGAGCCGTACCTTTGAACTCATCGTAGGCTTCTTGCATCAATTCCGGGAAAGTCAATGACTCATGCTTGAAGATGTTTCCCACCAGCGGATTTAACTTAACCTGTTTGACACCTCTTAATTTCCAATACGAAAACTTAAAACGTAGGAATAAAATAAATGCACAAATGAATGCGGAAAAAATTATTAAAAAAGAACTCATTTTGCTCACTACTCTGCGTGACTGAAGACCACAAAATCTTATAACGTACTAAAATACCCTCAAACCAAAGGCAATATAATAATAAGATGTACCACGATCATACATTTCAGCGTGCTATGAAAATTTTTCTGTGGACGCAGCGTCTTTGCTCACACTCACGGTGTGACATTTTTGAGGTCATCGCGTGTGCCCTAAGATTTGACTGGAAATTCTGATAGTACTCGGTGAGAATAGCAACAAGTGGGGCCAAGAATAAAGTAGCGCACTTACTTATAGCTTTATCTCGAAACGCTTTCAATATGTTAATCTTTCTATCTATGACAAAGTTTTAGCTCTGGACTCATTAAAAATAATTGAACCCAAACACTCTTAAAGGTTAGGCAGATTTGCATACTTGAATATTGCAAAAGAATAGAACAGTGGCAGATTTGATAAACTGACCCAAAAAAATCAAAAAAGGATTTAGGGACTTTTTTCCTTCGCAGATTATCCAGAAAACAAACTGTGCAACACTGATTAGAAATTATTTTTATGCTTTGGAACCATTTTCGTTGGGTTGAAAAACTTCGTGCTTGCTCAAAGGGTAATTTTGAGTTTTTTCGTGTGATTTTTGGTAAAATTCATCCGGTTTGAAGTGAAGAAACAGTATTAAGGAGCAATCAGATAGAGTTCGTGTACTTGAAGAAGTTGTTAGTATTAATTAAATTAATTTAATTTTTCTATATTTAAATATAAAAATGTCCAAAATATTTTTATAGGTATGAGAATCATAAGCCAAAAAAGTTAAAAAGGGTGAAAAACTCGTAAAATTTTCCAGATCTTTGCAACTTCTAACAATTTGATGGATTAATATGTACTACAAATATTTTGTTCGAGTGAAGGGATACAACTTTGTCATAGATAGGAAAGCAAAATATTAAACGCGTTACAAGATAAAGGCATAAGTAAGTGCGCAACTTTATTCCTGGCCCCACTTTTTAAGACCGATTTAAAAACGAAAAAGAGACAACTTGACTAGGCTAATAATAATAATAACGATAATGTGGGACGTTGGGGAGCCTCAGTCCTCATCAAGTGGCCCCACTGAATTGAAGGATTAGCCGAAGTAGACCACGGTAGCGTTGGGTCTTTTTTCGTCCTTCAAGAGCCTTTAAGAGGCTTCCGTTCTTATAAAGAGTCTCTGTATGATGACCAGGGCTGATCAAAATATTTATTTAAATAATAAATATTTAATTAAATATTTCGACTCTTCTGGGCAAAAATAAATATATCAGCAAATTTTGGTTTTCCGTAAATATTTCGGCTAAAATTTCATATTATATACGAATATGCAGTAGATAAACATAATTCATAACGCTGTGACGATTTGTTTTCAAAAATGCTTACACGTTGCTCTTGCGCGCGTTTCAAATTCATAAATATGATTTGTTGTCCACAAAAATACTGGATTTGCTACGTTGCGAAAAATTTCAATGATATTAAGTGGTCATAATTTCAATGAGCCAGATAAATATATTGATGAATTAACGCCAAACGAGTTGCAAGCATTTAAATACGCACCAGTCGTCAGCTGTGATGTTGAAAGATCTTTCTCTGATTATAAACGAGTCTTAGACAATAGCCGACGTTCATTCATTTTTGAAAATCTTCGAAAACATCTCATAATTTATTGCAATAAGTTTACTTAAACCAATAATATATGGAAAATACCTTTGAAATAAATTTTTATCGTAAATATTTATCGCAAATATTTTGAGTGTTTTTTCATAAATATTAAATAAATATTTTGAAGTTTTTTCATAAATATTTTGATTAGCCCTGATGATGACTAACGTTTGTCGTCTTTAATCGCCTGGGACCGATGAGGATAATTGCCGTTATCCATCCCGCGGAGTTCCCAACAAGCACGTCAGTACCGAACCGTTAACTGGTGTTAACCGTGTGATGCTAACTGGTGCGGCTAGGAATTCAGCAATCCCAGCCCCACCCGTTAGATTTAACTAGATGCGTCGTCTTGATTGTTGACCTGAAAATCGTTCGGTCTCAAGTCTCATGACAACGCCATCTGTAATTGCAAGGAGGTTCTAGATCTTAAGCCTGGCAAACTCGTCCTCACCAAACCAATGGTGTCCCGTGATTTCTATTCTTCTTCTTGCCAGTGCAGGACAGTGGCACACAATATGTACCGCCGTCTCACTGTCCTCTAGACAGAGTCTACATGTGTCATCCTCAACAAGACTCATCTTTCTGAGGGGGCACAACAAGTTGCCATGTCCAGCTATCAATTAAATCAACCACCTTAGGGCGCTTCTTTTAAGACCGAGCGCCCTCATTGCCTCCGTGACCCATGGCTCCTTCATCGCCAAATTCACCTGTCTGCACTCCGCGACACCCGAAGTGATTTTCCTCCACCCTAGTGGAATACATGACTGTGAACCATAAGGGTCCTGGCTGGCACCTTTCCTCGCAAGGTAGTCATCAGCCCTCTCAATTTGGTCTAAACCAGAGTGTCCTCTAACCCACATTAGTTTAACTTCATTTCTTGAAGTACACTCTTGGAGTTTCGTAGCACACTCCTGTACCAGACTGTTTTGTAGTCGTTTGGTTTATGCTCCTTATTAACGCTTGATTGTCAAGGCACGCATGACCGCGGAAAGTTCGGCCTGGTAGACTGACACGAACGTTCCCAGATGGATTATGTCAGCGGTGTCTAGTTCTTCCGAGAAGACTCCACCACCCGCCTACCATCCATTAGTGAACCATCCGTGAAGACGCAAATGTCATGGCGTCCGCACTCGTCATATAGACGGCCGCCCTCTATGAGCGTTCTGTGTGACTTTACATTCATACTGACTCTTCATTCATACTGACTCTTGTCATAGTTTCCAATGGCATTCAAGTTTCTTTGACCTCGCTGTGGACATTGTCAAGTATCTTCCGGTGTCCCTGTATGCTGCCAGATCTATTCCAAGTGGAATTCTTGTGCATGCGTACCGCCGTTAATGCTGCCGTTTTCATTTTATATATAAATCCAACGGCAGTAGACCCAGCAGCACTTCTAGAGCCGATGTTGGTGTGGTGCATATAGCAGCCGTAATTCCAACACAAGCCAGTCTCTGGACTCTGTCTAGCTTCGCTTAAACTGTCTTTTGTGTGGCTTTCTACTGCACACTCTTTTACACTGAAATAGAGCCCTTTTAGTCTTCTGATTCTTAACCTCCACGTATAGGTTCCAGGTCAGTTTTATATCCAGGATCACTCCTATGTATCTCACTGACCCAGCCACGAGAATATTTGATCTAAAAACTGCAGTGGCTCTACCGATAGACCCCTTTTTCTCGTTAAGAGAATGGTATTCGATTTAGCAGCATTGACAGTGAGGTCTTGTTCACTAAACCATTGTCCGACGTAATTGAGAGCTCCTCTTATCACGTCTCTAATAGTGCTTAGGAACTTGCCACACACCATCAGAGCTACATCATATGCATAGCCCACCGTGTGCATGCCTTCTGAGTCAAGTTTATGGAGTAGAAAGTCAATGGTGAAAGTACCCCTCCCTGTGGACATCCCGTGACTACCCTTCCCCTCAGCCTGTGTCTTCCGTTTTGTAAGTTCACTGCCCTCTGCCTTAGCATGAAGTCCACCCACTTTACAATAAGTAGGTTGACTCCTCGCAAGTTGAGAGCAGCTCTCAATTTAGAGAAGCCAATCTTGTCGAAGGCACCTTCGATGTCCATTGTTAAAGCCATCGACATGCCTCTGTAATAAAGCTCCCGTTCCGCTATCCTCACCACTTCGTGTAAGGCGGTTTCTGTAGATCTTCTAGCCCTGTATGCATGCTGGCATCTGCTCATAGGGCACGGTGTTAGCGTTGTATCCTCCAGATGCCCAGCTATCACTTTTTCCATGGCAGATTTTGGAAGAAAAGTCACCCTTGAGTCCCCTTTGCAAAAGCGGAAGGTTAGAATTCACATTTGACCTATAGTTTCTTCGGCATAATTATTAAGTATGGGCAACAGAATAATATTCTGCTAGGGCAATTGGAGATTACGAATTCGATCCACCTAATATACATACATCATATTCTACCATTTTGTGAAGTTATAATTTTACTAAAATATTTTCATCGCTGCTAAGAAACACAAGTATTATAAGCGATCGATTTTAAGCCAAACTTCCGATCCTGGGGTAAGAACAATGCTACATTTCGATATGCTAAGCTTTTCAGGAGTTCTTTCACAGGTGCTAAAGCGATAGAATTTAAGGAGTGTTATAAGTGCAATTCGCACTTGCATCCGTCCAAAACGCAGTCCAATGCAATTGCGAGGACCATCGCCGAAGCCAAGAAACGAGAGTGGATGACGTTTTTTCACTTCCTCGGGACTAAAACGCTCTGGCCGAAACTCTTCCGGATCATCGTATATATCAGGATCGCTCTGTATTGCTTTCATGGGGATCATGACTTGTACTCCTTTCTCCAAAACAATATTCGTATTGGGGACACGATAGTCTGCACCAGTGATTCGTGTCAAAGATGCTAAAGCAGGATATTTTCGTAGAGTTTCTTGTTTTTGGCAAAAAAAAAAAGAATGGTTTAACCTCTTAATGACATTCAAAATCCAAAATTTCAAATAAGAACACCTACCTGTTATAAATTGATCCAGGTATGTCATTTCCATCATAGCTTCATAGGTCAATTCTTGGTTGTGCTTCTCCAAAACATCCAGTATTTCATTTCTCAATTTGGTCTGTATGCTTGGACTTTTGGCCAATTCAAATAGTCCAAAAGTAAGATTACTCGAACTAGTTTCGAAGCCAGCTGCAAAAAATACGAAAACCTGCGCAGCCATGTCATTCATATCTAAAATCGGTTGACCATTTGGACTCTTCGAATTTTTCAATTCCATTAATATATCGATGAAATCATTCCTTTTAATATTCAGCCTTTCGCGCGTTTCAACCGTTTCCCCAACAATGTCCATCATGAATTTTTCCAATGTTCCGCTGAAAAGTTTCACTCCGAAGTATTTGAGATAATTCGAATAGGTTTTCTCGAATAAACGCCAACGTATTGAGAAATACTTGTAAGCAAAAATTCGTTTTCCCATTTTACGAAATAAAACATTCGGGTCCTTGAGGCTATTGCATTCGATACCAAAGGCACAGGTTCCGATTACATCGGTCGAATAGCGTCCCATGAAATCATATACCTCAATGTTTTTGTCTTCCGTCTCATCGATATGTTTGTCCAGAACAGACTTAAACTCCTCGGCCACCGAAACAATTGTCGGGAACATAAACTTCATTTTCCCCGAGGTGAATGTCGGTGTCAATTTCGATCTTAGCTCACGCCATTTCTCTCCGTTCAGCAAAAACAAATGTGTTGAAAGGGGATCTTTCTCGTTTTGATATTCACTTCGGTCGATGAAATTATTGAAATCTTTGATAAGTATTGCTTTCGCTAAGTCCAAATCCAACACGACCGCAATGGGCTTTGTGTAGACGTAAGTTCCAACCAGTTGAGCCGTACCCTTGAACTCATCGTAGGCTTCTTGCATCAATTCAGAGAAATTCAATGACTCATGTTTGAAGATTTTTCCCACCAGCGGATTTAACTTTACCTGTTTGACACCTCTTAATTTCCAATACGAAAACTTAAAACGTAGGAATAAAAGAAATGCGCAAATGAATGCGCAAAAAATTATTAAAAAAGAACTCATTTTGCTCACTACTCTGCGTGACTGAAAAGCAGAAAGATTTGTCAATCGTAATCTTATAACGTACTAAAATACCCTCACACTATCGATAGTCTTTACAAACGCGAGTGGGTTAATAAAACTATCCGGCCTAAAATAAATAAATGCATCCATATCTTTACTTAATTATTTGCTTGTGTATATTTCTATTCTTTTGCTTTGAAAAACGCTTATCATCGTTGATTTGCGTTGTACAGTCAGAACTCGTTTGATTGAATCTAAAGAGACTGGCAACACTATAATTATTGTGCAAACTGAGTTCGTTTCAGGCAAAGCAAAGTACACAAACTACACTGATAGCTGACCTACACTCTGTGTAGAGAAGAAAATTGCTGGAGACAATTTGTCTTATTATTTTTCTATTGAGAGGAGACTGAAACTTTGAGAGTTATTGCAAAAAACAATAATTGCACTGGCTGGAAATTATATTAAAGGTAGGAATGGGGTTATTCTGACGTAATCACTTTTATCTACATTTCTTTTTTCTGTCACGTTTCGATATTAAAACTTCTTGAAAATATGCTATGAAAACATTAGCCTGAAATTCCAGGTATTAAAATATTTTAAGATCATAATCGCCGAGGTGCCCTACACAACTTGTTATCTTCTTAAAACTCATTATTAGTAGCATTATTATTATTTATCAAAAGATTTCAAGATTTTGCATGTTCATACATATTTTGCATTTTCTTAAATTCTTTTATGGCTTACAATATAATGTTTTGTGCCAGATTGACTTACTAAGATATAGTATCTTACATTTTCGTAACGCGAAAAACTATGAAAAATCATGTTGTTTTTTTTTTCATTAGAGTAGAGTAGACAAAAATGGGTCGCGCGGATAATATGGACCATCAGCTTATCTCGAGTTTCATGAGCCAAACCATCCGTTACTCTAGCTTATTACGATTGTTTACTAGAAAAAGCTCCTAGGCTTTAGCATTCAGTGAGAGTGGATCATCAGTCTGTAATAATTATATGCGTGTGAGTTATCTTTGTGCTTTTGAAATAGATAAATTGAAAAATAACACGTATTCAATAACCAATCTATGCTTAGAGGAAAGTGGTCATTTTCTTGACCCCTAATAGAATTTTGATATAAATTTATACGCTGATCAATCTGAAATATATCCAATTCGGTTAGGAAATTATATAAGGTAGTGTAATGTGATGGTGAAGTCAAGTTTAGATGCACTTTTTCTGAGAGGCGACTGTAGCGATTTTACCATTGATTTAAAACTTTTGAAAATATGGCTATGAAAACTGTACTTAAATCAGGTATCTTAAATATTTTATCATAATCGCCGAGGGCCCATACACAACTTTATCATATGAAAATTATTAGTAGCATTTTAATCACAGATTTTCAATTTAATGTTCGAACATATTTTACATTTTAAATTCTTTAGGTTCAATATAATTGTTTTGTTCAAGATTGAATAGGATTATAAGTTATCTTACATTTTAGAACGTTAAAAAGCATGCAAAATCATATGTTAATTTTTTTTGACCAAAATGGTAGAAAAATGGGTGCGTGGTAATTTATAGATGGACATCGTTATTCGAGGTTCTGAGCCATATCTCCGTTACTTAGCTTATTACAAGTAATATTGTTTTTACATTGAAAACTCTAGGTATTTCTTGAAAGATTTTCCGATTTTATTTTAAAAATCATCATGTCTTTATTAGTGGTTTTTCAGCATAATTTGAGCCATTTTAATTAATATTAATTTGTATTACCTGAAATTGGTTATTTCAAAAGAAAAGTATCTTTATTTTTTTCAATTTCAGAAAATTGTTAATCAAAAATGCTTACCTTGTTAACCTTGGTGTATGTTTTCCTTTTGATTTAACCAGTTTTTTCGTTGATTTTTTTCTCTGTGCGCGAGCTGTATATATTGCTCTACCGCAAGTTCGGAAGATCGGTCGAATGATATATGGGATGATGTTTTGCAAACTGGGTAAGGCCTTACACAGAAAGACTTTTGTGCGTAAATACAACCAATTTTTAATCAATATAACAAATTCGTTGTTAAAACTCAGCCTATCACACATTTTGTTATATTAACAAATCTTTTAATTGGAAAAATTTCTCGAAGTATTAACACCAGTGCTCGGACTTCTACCACTTTAGTGGTAGATCTACCACTATTTTAACTTTCTACCACTTCTACAACGCTAGGTCCAAATCTACCCCTTTTTTTTTTACTTATTTATGCCTTTGTTTTATTTATTTCATGATCATTTAGAATAATTGAGACCATAAAAAATTTGGTTCAATGTTAGTGTTATTGAAAAATATGTTTGCAGCTTCCTATTGTCAAGAATGTTGTCAAGAATGGCAGCAGTGGCACTTAACGACATCCAATAAATATTGACACATTTTTTTAATAAGAGAAAATACCTAAAAACATGTAAGCCTAATCACTACATTTTTATTATATTAACAAATCGCTTAATACAATTACTCCAAGTAGCACTGATTAACACTCAATAAACATTTTCAAACAACGATTTGCAATATCAAAAACCAAAGTTATTAAAAAAAGTCTACCAATTATTTTAAATACTTAAATAAAAAAGGAAAAAATGCGTCATATTCATATTCCATAATAAACATTTGAGTCTGGAAAGTCAGTTTACGGAAGCTAATTATACATTATAACATAAAAATACATATGTAGCTAATTTTTGATTATTTTGTCTCTTCTTATATGTAAGTCCGCATAAAGCTAATGAGAATTTTAGAAAAATATTTATATGCACTTTCAAAAATTTCAATCAAAATTTTCGTCAATATAACAATAATTTTGAACAAAAGTTTTGTTAAGTGTTAATACTTTTGGTATTTAATACAACAAAATAATCAAGCAAATGTTTTGTTCAAAATTTAATATTACGAACTTTTCCCGAATTTCGTGATTTGTTTGAAATTTTTAATTGGGACAATTAAAAAACCGATGAATCGAGTTTAACAAACGCCATTAATTGGAATTTTTCGTAGCCAGTTTTTCTGTGATTAGAGAGAAATGTCCCGGAAAAAAATTATCGTGGTCCCCACATAGCCATGGTGAAACATACGCCCATAACTTGCGAACGGAAAGGCCAAGCTTCAGATGAAAAAGAATACAGATTGACCTGAAAGGTGCGTGGTAAAAATGTGCGTGGTCCCTTTTATGAAATTCCCAAAAAAAATTTCAACAACATGAACTACTAATTGAAATTGGTGGCGTCCATATCGTTAGACAGCTGAGAGTATCAAAGTCAATACTTGATTGATTTTAAATTTCTTACTTTTTAATTATGTCTTAATACACGGACATCGAGCTGTGACTTGTTAATCGTTTGCCTTCTTAACATTTGCCTATCGTTTTTCATTATCAACAAAAACTTTGTTTTCCCAACAATGTCCAAAGGCTATTGTCAAAAATCATTCTCATAAGAGTTTTTAAGGACCCCATTCTCCACGCACAAGCAAACGGTAAAATGCTTTTTCGCATTTTCACACAATTTACAATGTTTGAGTTGTGAATCCTTTAAAAAGGGTTTGCGACACAATTCACCCTTTTCACAAATTTGTTGTTTGCTTCAAATTTTTCAGTGTTCCTGCTGATGGCTTGATCCACTCAATAAAATCGTTTCACTTCAATTTTTTAGATTTTTATACCCGACACACTCTATTTCGAGGGTATTTTGTGTTTGTGCGGTTGTGTGTAAACACCCAGAACCAGTCGAGATAGACCATACAAAATGTATATAGAAATGATCAGCATCACAAGAAGATTCGATTTGGACATGACCTTCTGTCTGTCCTTATACAGTTTTCTTATAGAAGGAAGAATTTTGAGAATGGACTAGATCAGACCATTTTTAAGGACCATTTTAAGAACATCACAAAAACTGCTCTAAAATCGTAAAAATTTGACATTTGAAGATATTAAAAGGCATAAAATTATTGTGAGACTTGGATGAAAATTGGCATGCATGCTTAATCCATAGTCATACATAGATATCTTCTCCACATTTTAATCGATCCATTATATAGGGTACCTCCAGTACTAGGGTGTATCAGAAAAATCCCAAAACCTGCCCCAAAATCGGAGCTTTTCGAAATTTCTTAAAAATTGAAAAATCGGACGTGGAAAGAGAACCGCCCTCTCCATAAAGAGATTCAAAAAAAAATCGGAGTATGAGGCCCTTAATTGCCTTAAAAATCTCCAGAAAACCTTGTCAATGGAAGTCGTCTTAGGACCCGTTTTAATACAATGTTCGAACTTCCTGTGTCGGGTATTGTATTGTCAGGCTACACCCTTACTTGTTGTTTAAAGTTCTTTGCAAGTTTTTCGATTTGGCAGAGCAACAAGGGAAGCTCGCTGAAGAGAAACTAATTTAATGGACTGAATAATTGGCTTTTGTTTGGGGTCAAGTTAGCTTAAAATGGTCCTCGCTGACAACTTCCGCTAGCGTAAAAGCATGCTTATCGAAATACCGTTTAGAAATTGTTCTTTTTTTTTTCTTGGATTGAGATGAGAGCGTAAAAAAAAGTCGAACGTAAGGTTTCCAAGAAAGTAAAAACCTTTTAAGCGTCCAAATAAACATTTTAAGCTCTTGAATTCAAGTGGATTCTTGAAAGGCGGTTTTTGTTTGTTTTTTCATAATTGAGTGAGAATTTTTTCGAGAATAAATTTAAATCATAGGCATTACACAGAAAGACTTTTGTGCGTAAATACAACCAATTTTTAAATCAATATAACAAATTCGTTGTTAATACTCAGCCTATCACACTTTTTGTTATATTAGCAAATTGTTTAATTGGGACAATTACTCGAAGTATTACCACTCAATAAACATTTTTAAACAACGATTTGTAATATCAACAACCAAAGGTACTAAAAATCTACCAATTATTTTAAATACTTTAAAGGAAAAAGGAAAAAATGCGTCATATTCATATTCTATAATAAAAATTTGCGTCTGCAAAGTCAGTTTACGGAAAATAATTATACATTATAACATCATAAACATATGTGAGGTAATATTTGATTATTTTGTCTCTTCTTATATGTGAGTCCGCATAAAGCTAATGAGAATTTTAGAAAAAATTTTAAATGCACTTTCGAAAATTTCAAACAAAACTTTTTTCAAGTGTTAATACTTTTGGTATTTAATACAACAAAATAATCAACCGAATTTTTCTTCAAAATTTAACATTACGATTTTTTCCCGAATTTCGTGATTTGTTTGAAATTTTTTTAATTGGGACAATTAAAAAACCGATGAATCGAGTTTAACAAACGCCATTAATTGGAATTTTTCTTTGCCAGTTTTTCTGTGTATTTAAGTACACCTGACCTTTTGATTCTTTCACTGGTTTTCTCAAGAAAATCTATTTCAAAGTGAAATCAAAAAATTTTCTACTACTTTGAGTAGCTTGAAAAATGGGAAAAAATGAGAAAAATTTTTCTAACTTGTATTTTGAATTGCTCAGCGCAGCGCAAGATAATTCTATTCTACCGCGCAGCGGGATCTTACAAGCCAGCATACCAACTCATTACATCTAATTGATTAGAATGATATCAAATTGATTTGATTACGAAGCCACAGTTCAATCGCAGCATGAAGTCTATCACATATAAATACATACATATATGACAACGATATTTATAAATAAAAAGGGCATTTGGAATGATTTTGACATTTTGGTAGAAATTTTTTCAGTTGCTGATCGAAGCACAATAAATTACATTTGAGGTCGTGTTTTCGATAACATAAGGATAGCTTTTTTCAACATCATTTAAGCCGAGTTAATTTCCTTTCTTTTGGAATTTCAAAGCTAATTATTTTGCGAATCAATAATAATTAAATTAATAATAAGTAATTAACTGGATTAAAACATTTCATTTGGGTTCAGTCGCGTAGCGAGACATTTCAGCGCCCTTGGCATAATGGGGGCACATGCAAGAAATGCCGCCCCCTCCAATCGGCCTCAATAAAAATACCATCATAAAAATTGAAATATGATTTAGCGCCCGGACCGACTGCCCCACCCTCAGTACGCTACTGTTTGTGCGTGCATTGGTAATTCAAAGATATGAGAATATGTTTAAAACTCTCTCCTTGCGGACACTCCTCTTAAGTAAGCGGACACTTCTTGGGAATGCTCAAGTTCTTCTGCTATTCAAATAGTTTCCTCTTAAGCGAACACCTCTGTTAAGCGGACACATTTTTCGGTCTCGCAGGTGTCGGCTCAAGAGAGAGTACATTGTATATGTATGTACGAACCGATGGGCATAGAATTTCTTTCTTCCAAAGCCCTTTCTATAAGTTCATAGACAATTGATATTGCACAAATAAAAGACCTCCTTAGAAGTTTCAACTTTTTCCTTATGTAATTATACGTTCACATGTAAGTAATTCTGCCAACTTTTTCTGTTCACCTTGAGACTTTTCAAATCAAATTCATGAAGGGTCAACGTTCAAGGGAATCAAACCAGTTCTGATCCGGCGCAGTCCCACGGAAGAAAAAAACAAGTAAGAAAGCTAAAGTCGGTCAAGCCCGACTTTGAAATACCCAGCGTCCCGACATTATGAGCGCACTATGTTTTGCTTCTCTATTTGTGGGCGTGGCAGTGGGAGGGCAACATAGATTATTTCCCTACACCTTTCATTCGCCTTGGTGAACCTATGTTGCGAATTTGAAGCTTCTACGCCTTTTACTTCGGAAGTAACGAAAAATCTTTATTTGTGGGCGTGGCAGTGGGCGGGCCAAAAAAAATTTTTTCCTACACCTTTCATTCGCCTTGGTCAACCTATGTTGCGAATTCGAAGCTTCTACGCCTTTTACTTCGGAAGTTACGAAAAATCTTCATTTGTGGGCGTGGCAGTGGGCGGGCCGCATAAAATTTTTTCGTACACCTTTCATTCGCCTTGGTGAACCTATGTTGCGAATTTGGAGCTTCTACGCCTTTTACTTCGGAAGTTACGAAAATTCTCTTTTTGTGGGCGTGGCAGTGGGCGGGCTACATAAATTTTTTTTCCTGCACCTTTCATTTGCCTTGGTCAACCTATGCTGCGAATTTGAAGCTTCTACGCCGTTTATTTCGGAAGTTACGATAAGACCTTATTTTTGGGCTTATTTGTGGGCGTGGCTCGAGGAGGGCGGCGTCCATTTTTTGCCAAAAGATGTCCCTTTTCGTAGTTTACCAGCACACCAATTATCAATGGAATGTGTTGAGTGGTTCGCAAGTTACAAGCATTTTATTGAAAACACAAATTAATTTGTGGGCGTGGCAGTGGGCGGACGTCTCCCATTTTTACTTAGGATCATACTCGGATCCCGATATACCTGTGTGCCAAATTTCGACTTGATTGGTTTAGCCGTTTCGGAGGAGATCCGACCACGGACGGACGGACAGACGGACAGACGGACGGACGGACGGACGGACAGACGGACATGTCTAAATCGATTCAGTTTTTGATCCTGATCATTTCTATATATATTTTTCTATATATCCGGAGCTTAATTCTCCCTGTTACAAGATTTGCACAAAACTAATATACCCCGCTTACGCTGGGTATAAAAATATATAAAATATTGAAAGCTATCATGTTGGCAGCAGCAATTAAAGTCTTTAAATAACTCTCTGTGTACTGTTAGCCACCACCATTCATATTCAGCTTGGTGAAACTATGAACATATTTAAAGGTCGAGGTGCTCCGTACCATACCGTGAATTATAGTAGTGGCGGACGGTTCAATGTTACCCACATAAGCTACACATGCGTTTAAAAGAATCACGAAAGTCAGCAATATTTTTTATTGCGTGGCCCCTTCAGCTTGTGGCATATCAATAATTCATTTTAACGCTTGTGGAATTATTTCCCTTACGGATATGAAAAAAACTAATATTTTTCGCATTCAGATATAACGAGTTTCGGAAATTTTTCCGGTCTTTTTCGTTGGTTACTATAAAGAGAGCTCTAACCTCTTGATTGATTCGATTTTTATAGGTCCTTCCGGTGTCCTATGTATGCACATACATATATCTACATATGAAACCGAAATTATGCAAGGACTGTCTCAAATATGGCTGAGCTTATCCATTTAAAAATCGTTTAGAAGGTACAGTAATTGAAACTTATCAAAATTTATGGCCAAAATAAGTTTCGAAAAAATATTTGACCCTTTGATGCCTGAACGACATTTGAACGTCCTCTCGCACTCTCCAGTTACGATTCTATGGAACAGAATGGAGGTTAATTTATTTTAAGTATTATTCAACTTGTGCCTTATTCTTTTCTTTGATGTACTAGAAAAACTGTGTCCTAGTGGACTGCCGCTTTATAATAATAACAATAATAATAATAATTATAATAATAATAATAATTATAATAATAATAGTTATAATAATAATAATAATAATTATAATAATAACAATTTCATTGGTTGTTAAAAACTTCCTAGACTTTTTCAGTTTGAAGAAAACTTATTTCAGCATCTACTTATATAAAACTGTGATAGTTTTTTTCAAACATTTTCGAAGACAAGATCGGAGTCAACGGATTCCCCCAAATTTCGGGCACGAGAAATCGAACTGCATCAATCGATTTTTGAGTTATCGGTAAGCGTTCAAACGATTTTTTTTTTTTGCCACTTTTTGGTCCATATCTATGGAGGTGTTGAGGTTTGGTATTCTTAACTGACATCGCAATGTACTCTCAGATATCCCAAGTCATTCCCCCGGAGACATCGTCATGATTAAGTGCCGCATTGAGAAGCTACACACCCTTTTAAAACTCGAAAATTATCTATTATTTTTTTCAAGGCTTAGTAGTTTTCATATGAAAACCCCCTGAAGTATGCTTCGAAATGTTTGAAACTCACACAAAATTATAGATTTTTTTTTAAGTTTTAAATGGTTATAGCTCTCCAACGCGGCAGAAGAATTACTCGGGATACCTCAGAGCATAGATTATTTTAAGAAAAATTAAGAGCGGACCTTTTTTAATATAGGTTTTAATGCATTTTTTTTCATAAATTTTGTACATACTTAAACGGTATTTTATTTTAATAAAAATAAGGAACATAAATGTGTCGTTGACTAAAAAGAAAAAGAAACATAAACAAAACATTCTGTTTTAAAAAGTGTTTTATCGCTATTGACCGCTTCACGCTGCCGTAAGAAAGAGAGAAAGAATTTTTGTCATATTTCCGACGAGTTTTCATTACGAAATTATATTTTAAGAGCGTCCAATTCTGTGATTTAGAGTGGCCAATTTTACATTAAGAGTGGCTAGAGCGGCCAGAGCGGCCGCCTTAAAATAATCCATGCCTCAGAGTACATTGCGAAGTCAGTTAAGAATACCAAACTTTAACACATCCATAGTTATGGACCAAAAAGTGTAAAAAAAAAAAATCTTTAAAAAAAAATCGTATGAAGGCTTAGCGATAACTCAAAAAACTAATGATGCAGTTCGATTTCTCGTGGCCGAAATAGGGGGAATCTGTTGATTTCGACCTTGTCTTTTTTTTCGACTACCACAATGTCATTTAAATTCGTCTAATCAAGTAGCAAACAAATGATCTTTCGTTATACATAAGCCGAAATGACATTAATATTAGACAGAAGATTCAAATTCGGGCATCAAAGTGTTAATGTCGCCAACAAAAAGTCGATTTTATTTGAACACGCTTTTGCAAAAAATTTAAAAAAAACCAACAAAAAAAAAAAAACAAACAACTTTACCAAAAACTCAAATTGTGTGTCATTAATTTTAATCATTTCAATGGCGAAATAATGAATGCTTCAAATATTATATTTTAACAAAGAGCGGAAGGCTTTTATAGCGAATAAAACCATTAAAAGAGCTCTTAATGGTTTTCATGCTTTAAAATAGAAATTTAACATGAAAAAACTTTTACCAGAGATTACATAAATGCCATTTCATTCATCAAATCGAAGAATTATCGCTTGTTAAAATTCGCTGAATCGTCCATTGTTGATTTCAAATGAGCGCGAAGTGAACACAACGGCGAGATTTATAGCACCCATTAAGTAAAAAAAAAAAAAAAAAAAAAAACACTGCGCAACCTTATCCTTTCAAGTAAGCTTTAGAGCCAATCCATATTATGATGCCATCTACTCCAGCTCGTGCCATTCTGATAACAATCAACGAACGGCACTCGAAAATGTTCCATTCAACTGTTGGCCATCTATTTTAAATTCTATGCTGTTATGCTGCGTCTGGCGACCGTTGAAATTATTGGTATTAATACGGCTAACGTACCTACTTTCGCTTTTCACGATATACAGACGAAATTTTAATTGAAAAGTTTCCATTTTCATTTCCACCTTCATTTCAAAAGGATACCTACTTATAAATCGAAATTTTTCTCCATGGTTTTTCCATTAACGCTTTCCGTGGGTTATATTTCAGCTTCACTTATTTTGATACAAAAAAAAAAAAGAAATTTAAATTAAAATAAATTATTACACACAGAATTCTACGTATTCATATAAAAGAGGTATATAAGTGTTGTAGTTGACCTTATAAGAAAAAACCCCATCTTAGGATAATACCCTTAGAAAATAAGTTAATGCCAAAAGAAGTAACAAAACGGAAGCAACAAATGAATTCCTGCAAAGGCGTGCTCAAAATAAATTGATTTTAGCTGTAACTTGCCTTTGCTGAATTCTTTTTATTATTTTCTTATTTATTTTTATTTTTTTTTTTTTATGCGTTGAGTGAGAATGTAAATCGAGATAAAACGGACTTTGATTCGATGGAGGAGCCCAAATGAGGAATTCACTCCAGACGGAATTTACCGAAGATTGGAAATTGATAAATCAATATGTTAAAAAAAACGAAAAACGAAAAAAAAAAAACAGCTCGTGTGGCGCAAAAGAAAACGGGAAACGTTAGGCTTTCTACCCTCGTCAATGTTGAAGGCATCCGCTATACTCGTAACATTAAGTATACACAATGGGAGCATGACTGAGCTTTCCTTTTGATGTGTTACGTGTCGGTGTCTGAAATATTTGGGCTCGCTTGCGGTGCCTCGATAGCCTCATGGGAGGTGTGTATAGAAAAATTGCGATAGGCGAAAAAATGTTCTCTAAAGCTTAAGCAGCGTTTTTATATTTTTCCTTGTAGACTTGCATTTTCTTAAATGTTTAAATATGCGGAACTACTTAAATTGACGTAAGCTAAGCAGACATGGCCTGTGCCCCCCATCATTTTCGATCAGAAAATAAGTTAACGCGCTACCTTCTCCTTCTTGTTCGTCACTGAACGATTGCTTTAATTGTATGAAAGAACGTATGTTTGTTTGCTTAGCGATTTTGTAACCTGAAACCGATTTTATAAATTATTTTTCTTTTCGATTTTTAAATTGAACATAAATTTACAGTTTTCTTTATCATGTGACCATAGAGTTAAGAATAACATATCGCTTAGCAGACAATGTACTTAATTCAATCAAAATAGTTTTCGTACTCTAATATCTTTTTTAAACGAATATCCAACATTGATTTCTTCTAAAAACGAATAAAGCTCAAAATCCAATATTGCGATCGTCCGATGCAAGACACCAAGGGCCGCGGTATGCCTGACGTATGCGTAACGTATGCCATACGAAAACAGAGCGTTGATTTTTTCATATGAAAAACGTGAGGTTCGCTAGATGTTTTTTAAGTTTTCTCTATAAATCCTTTGTCGGTTCATAAATTTTTATACATCATTTCAAAAGTAATAAAACCAGCATGAATACAAAATTAAAACAAAAAATTAGAAGCGTCCCGGTCATTGATATATTGCCAGATTTTTTTTTTAACATAATTAAAAATAATGCAGTTACAAAAAAAAATTTTGTTTTTGCCACCATATTAAAGACCGTTTTAACGGCTTTTCAAATTGCCCTTAGTTCAAAAAAATCGAATGAAATTTGCCTACTTTATGATCATTTGAGTGTCATTAACTTCGATCAAAATTCAGCATCCTGTATCTAGAACACCTGTTACTTTTCGAAGCTAAAAATTTGGCTTTTTCATATACACTAGAGGAGGAGACATCAAAAAAAAAAAAAAAGGTTATCTTTTTCACATGGAATGTCACGAAAATGTTTTCAATCTCCAATGAGAGTTTTGCGTCACGCAGATGACAGCATAATTTCATTTCTAGTAATGCAATATTTGAACCAAGTACCAATCTAACGAATACCGAGTACTCATAAAATATTATACGTTATCACTTGAACTAAATTTTTAATGAAAAATTTTCAAAAAATTTTCAAAATGAAAAATATTTTAAAAGCTCTTTTTCACGGAACAGTGTACAGCTTTTGTTGTATTCGTCTTAAACGAGTAACCAATAGCGAGTACTCAAAAAATATCTACATCATTAACCTGTCAAAATTGTCTCGCAACGAGAAATATTCAATTTTTCAAACTTTTCTCGCTGCGAGGTCTCGCAATGCGATACATTGGAACTTGAGCCATATAATTGAATGTTTTGAAATTTGTGTGCGTCGCGTCTCGGGCTCTCGCATCGGTCTCTCGCAATATTGGATTTTAGGCTTTAGGGAAAAAATATATTGAACAGAAAAGGAAACAAAACAAATTTAATAATTATAATACACTTCAAGAGAAGAAAGTTTGATTCAAATAAAATGTATGAATAATCGAGTTGTTCATATTTTGATTTTAAATTATCCTTATGCTGAATGAACAATGAGAAACTTATTTAATATTCGATGATATTATTGATTTGAATTAATTATATACATACATACAAACATAGATCCCAACGAGTCGTATTTGAAATGGCAACAAAAAATGGTATCGTATTCATGCGTCATATAAACGTCATCGACGTATGTTCAACGAAAGGCAGTAAAGCTAATCTATCAATGTGTCACACCAGACGATAGCAAAGATTATTGCCAAAACAACGGCGACAAATTATGGGAGGATTTTTCGCATATTGCTAACGTCAACATGATGCTACATGCATGGGTGTTTGGAAATTAAAAATAACTTCGCACACGCATTCGCTCAGTCAATACGTGTGCTACATACGCGATAATGCTATCAAAAGCTCCTGCTTTCTTAACTTGATTCAAATAGACTTAATAGGCTTCACGCCGCGAGCAAGCAATGCTTGTGCAATCAATTCGAATTGACATTGATATAATCGATCACATCAAATTGGCTTGTGCAAACATACATTCATATCTAAACGCCCGCTGGGCTTCGAAGCACGCCATTATATTTTAACTTTGACTTATAGCTCTCTTTTACTCAGCTCCTTAAAATCAATCATTTTGATTGAATTTTCCAAATTACATATACCTATAATATGGATTCGGTACAAATTTGAAAACCAACATTCACAAAGAGTATTCATAGCCTAACAGTTAACATATTGATATTTAAATTGTATGGCTTGTGATGCTAATCGAAGACACGAGCGCTCCTTCATGAATGCCAAGACTTTCGAAGTGTTCCTAATTTTAGCAAAAAAAAAAAACAAGTTCTTCAATATGTTTGATTCGTAATTTCATCATCTTCAGTTTTTAGTGTGAGGACCACGAGAGATCAAACAGTGGTTTTGTTTTCCTATAAATAAAGTTTTAGATTGCAAAGATATTTTATAAAAAGTTCTAAATTGCAAATAGTTTGGAGTATGTGTGGGTGAAAGTAAATACCAGACATTGACTCTAATAATGCGTGTTATAAATGGCAGACAATTTGTCTGCCAAATGTAATAAGGTCCAGCTGGCAATACTTTCAATGTAAGCGGTATAGGGCAATCCATCCAGAAAGCACCATGACTAACTGTTGCAATTATCGCGTCTGGAAGCCCCATCCTCCTTGTTGATAAATCCGCGAGACAAATTGCACAAACATTGAGCACAATCACCAATGAAAATAAGTTTCATTCCGAGCCATTCGGTGCTCTTTGCTAAGTTGGCACGCTGCACAGTGTGACGTCCCCATACATGTCGTGGCAAAAATAAAAGTGAGTGGTCGTAGAGCAATGAAATTTGGCATACACATTTATTTGAATAAAATTAAGAAATTTTGAAAAAATCTTGGAAATCCGTCGACTGCCACGCCCACCTCCTCATATAACTCAACATGCCAATTTCGTGAGTTTTTGAGCTAGCGACTTGAAATTCGGCACACATCTTACTATGAACTTGATTATTCATAAAAAAAACTAAAATTTTAAAAATGCCACGCCTAATTTTTTCCCTACGCCATCTCAAAGTTCGTCAAAAATCAAGTTTTTAACCCATGGATCAATAATTCAGGGTCAATAAAATTGAGTAAGTTTTAATATATTTGTAAAGCCCAAATACTGATTATTCATAATATATTCAGAAACTTACACTAGTTAAAAAACGGGCGAAAAAAAAATGAAATTTTCATGTTAAATTTCAATAATCTACAATTCTCAACTTTGAGTGCCCTAAAAGCACTAGAAGATGAGTGTCATTTTGTCTAAAATTTTTGGAGAGCTCTAATGAAATATTTTCCAATGAATTTGCATTAAAATTTCTTAACATATCTCACATCATTTTTTTTTCCATTTTGGCCGCTCACGTTACACTGTGCGGTGTTGCTCCTTGCGTTGGTGCTTGAAAAAGTTTGCCACACGAACGATTTCTGTTGAAGTTCACAACACTCATTGTTTCTTTCATTGTGAATGTCACTTCTTACATATCATGGGTGTTTCACAGTTTTCCGCTGTTTATCTTTGATGGCATTTGGAAGGTCTTTTCTTCTTAAGAGTCTAATTGGAGTTTGGAAAACTTTAGATGGGTAATATTTTCATCTTTTTCACCAAAAGCAAAAGTGTGAGCAAAAATCGATATAATAAAAAAAGATATCGCACATGTACTTCAAGAGTGTCACAACTCAAAATTTGAAATTTTTCAGAAAACTCAATTAAACCGATGCAGTCTAGATCCATTTGTATGACGAAGAGACTGACATACAAACTATTTTTGGCGCTAATTGGCAATAAAAAAATATCGGAAGTATGAGTGTGTGATTAGGCAGACAGGCAGGCCCGTAGAGAGAAATTTGGGGCCCGGGGGAGATGTGCATCAAGTTAGCTTGCACTTTTTCGAATTTCCCAAAAAAAATTATTGTGCTGTAATGTGCCCAGTTTGTGCTATCATGTGCTGTTTCGAAAAAAAAAATTCCTCAAGGGATGCCATTTTTATGAGGAGGTCCTTTTTTTCGTGTCAAGTTAGCTGCTGTAATGAAGTCCAAAAAAAATTATTGTGCTCTATGGATGTTGCTAATCATGAGCAGATTCGATTCCAGGGTCAATTTTGCGGCAGAGCCTTTTTCGTGTCAATTAGGCCTTGCTCTTCGTCAGAATGTTGCGACCACCGAAAAAAATGTTGGCGTCAATTCCCAAGTTTTGGGCCCCTTCAGAAATGTGCGCGAAAAAAAAAATCCTAGGGTGCCGTGTGGAAAATCCCCCTTTTTTCCAACCCCCCTCTCTACAGGTCTGCAGACAGGTGACCTGTGAACACGTTTCTTAAAATAATTCCAATTTGAAAGATTTTGAGTTGTGACACTTTTGAAGTTCATGTCCTATATAATATTTCTGGTTTCCAAGAACTTTCCTTTACATATGTATCTCACTCTTTGAAAGATTTGATGTATTTCTGAATATGCGATGGGCCTGGGTTTTCCGAAAAACAAGAAATCACTCCATTTTCGAATGAATTTCTCGGCAATTTTGGGCCCCTACTCGAACCCGGAAAAGTAAAGGGCATTCATGGTGTGCTATCGTTGGCACAGACTACAATTTTCAGTCAAAGGATATACGAATAATTTCATCGGAACTCTAATGGGAAGCATGAGCAACCAAGAAGGAAAAGGAAATTCCACTCCATTCCAACGAATGCACTAAAGTATTTCATAGCTTGAAGATCACTTTCCTGTGTTATTATGGTTGTTGGTTATTTCATGTATTCATTGTTTTATGTTATTTTCAAAATTCTTCCTAGCTTAAATATACTGGGAATGTCCCAAGGTGCTATTGAAATCGCGGTGAGGCATAAGTTTTCCTTCAATTTGTATCCTTTAAGTATTCTCTATAAATTCCACGAATTCTGTCTGCCTTTGTCCAAAGTCTATTTTTGCTTTTATTATTTGGCAGCTGCAAGGTCAATAAAGTTCGAAGGAATATCGCAGTTCCTCAGTTCAGTTTTTCGCCAATTTGCGACATTCTTCTTTTTATGCAAAGTTATGCTCAAGGAAAAACGGCTGCTGCTTCATCCGCAGTTAGTTTCAAAGTGATTTTCTATTTTTTTGTTGGTTTTGTACAATATCTGAACTTTTTATTTTATTAAAAGCCATCGATGGAATTTCCGAAGTGACCACGATCTTACCATGGCATGGTGTTCCGCTGGTTGGCACCAACGCTTTTGGGTAAGAATGCTTTTCTAAATCCCGAACAAACTAAATCATTCACTCAGGTTTGTCCTAACCAGCAGCTTTAACTACAAAAGCTTAAGTTCACATCGAATCGATGAAAAGTTTCAGGACATCTTCTATCTGAACTTGCGTTTTGTAAAGTTATGACAGTGAGATTGAAAAGTTTTTTTTTTCTGTGTTTGAATTTTCAAAACGCAAATTTTTTACATCAATTCGATGCAGTTGAATGCAATGCTGTGTCAAGCAACTTTCCTCGATTTAAGATTTATTTTAACGCCATATAGATTCTCTCCTCCATGAAGTCACATTTTAATATATCACAAACTAAAGTTAAAGCCAATCGGATTTATGTTCCATCGCTTGGCCAGAACTTGTCTTGCTTTCAACCAAGTTTTTGGAAAATTTAAAATTTTGATTTTATGTCGCTGAACGCAGTGCTCCCCTCCAGGCCAGAAATGCAAATAGTACGAAGAAATTTTGCCCGAAATGGCATTCGAATTGAACGTACCTACAACCAAATGGAAGAGGAAGAACATTTTCCGTCAGAAACGGAAATGAACTCATAAATTTGGAGCGGACGTTAGTTTTGCTTGGTGTTCATTAGGGTGTCCTAAAAAAAAAAAAATTTTGTTTTGCACAACTTTTATTCGAAAGCTTATGGCTCAAGGTATTTTTGAGAAATTTTTCGAAATTTTTGAAATAGTTTTTTTGAGTGATGCGCTCGAGCGATTTTAATATTTTGGTCATTTAAGAGTGAATAATGTTGTGTGTTTTTATTTTTAATTATAAGGAGCTTCATAGGGTCTAACCTTGTAACGGCGTAAAACACATCAGCAATTTTTTTTTTCTAATTGGGTGAAAATTCCACTATCTTTTGAACTGCATCATTAGTTTTTTCTATTTTCATGGAAATTGCAGAAATAATGAAGCGTGTTTTACGAAGTTTTTGAAATTTCAACAAAAAAATTGACTTCATGACTCGAAAATGATCAAAAAGATTAGCAAAACGTATGGTTTGTGTACATGAATATAAAGTATAGACATTTTTCTTTCGATTTGACGGCTCGAAATCCAAGAAAATTTTACTGATGGACCTATATGCACTCAAATGTCCAAAATCTTAAAATTTTAAGACCTCTAAAACTATTTCAAAAAATTTGAAAAAAATTCCTAAAAATACTTTATTCCATAAGCTTCCAAAAAAACGGTTGTGCAATTATGGAATACGCAAAATACAATTTTTTTGGGACACCCTAGTGTTCATGGCTTTCAGTTTTCAATCCGAAATGGAGAAAATTTTAAAGATTTGCAAGTGTTTTTCGGTGGACGGCGGTGCATGGCAACTCGTTTTGGGTGCTCTTGTTAATCTCTACGGACGGTAATTGCTGGCAATTCAACCGAAATGAAGAGTTTTGGTTGTGAGTCAGTTTAACCAATTCACTAAATTCTCGATTCATTTTTTGAAAGAGTTTCTATTTTATAAATAAATTAAAAGCGAAATTTTGTGAAAAATTGATTAATTTATTCGCATTGTCCTTCAATTTTACATAAGAAACAATTTAATCAGTGAATTAATATTTACTTGGCCTTTGATTTTTCCCCTTGCTACTCCAGTTCATTTTGAATCAATCACGTAATTTCTTTTCCCAATTTTGCAATGAAAGCAAACCTCAAAAAGACAACTCCATCCGGAAAATATCGAGGAACGGTCAGAGGACAGTGGTCATTAAAGAAGTTGTCTTTAACTCTGAATTTAAATTGATATAAACTGTCTACTGTCTCACCCTTCGGCTATAAATCTTTAACTTTGGAGCTTGAAGAAGCAGAAAAAAAGAAGATAAAATCACAAACCCGTGCCTCAAACAATCCTATCGTATAATTATTCAGGGGTGTCACAGAATCCGATAGCTGTCGGAATTGGAATTTAAGTCGACTGAATTTTCATATATGTATATTTCATAGGCAGCCGCATAAAATAGGGTTCTATTCAATTAAGAACCGATAATAGTTCCGATTCAAAACTAAAAATAACAAAATTTGTTAATTTTTTATGAAATTTCGATCGGTTTTAATTCCGATTCCGGCAGCTTTCGGAATCTGTGACACCCCTGAATAATTACACTGTGCTTGAAATTAATACTGAAAAATTGTAACAAGCGGGCGACATAGTCACTTAGCCTAATTTGTGTACGCTGAGTCCGATAGTATCGTTGGTTTATTCAAGTTGGCTCTAGTTATCGAGATATCTGCATTTCAAGTTTGCGCATTTTTGTCGGGTTCGTCGCATTACATTTCAGGTGTTTACACTGCGTATGAGCAATGTAGATTAAGTATACGCCGCGGCGTACATATGTCGCGTATGATTAATCGAACAAAAATGGGCAAACTTAAAATGCGGATATCACAATAACTAGAGCCAACTTCCAAAAACTAATGATACCATCGGACTTAGCGCACCCAAATTAAGTTTAATGACTATATCCCCCGCTTGTTACAATATTGAACTGGCACAGAGTTATCATCGATTGTGTTCAAGCAGCATCGAATTTTCTTTGATTATTTTGATTTTTACTGGAATGGGATTGTCATAGCAATCTCTTACTCTCTCATTCTCTGGAACCCATGTTTTTTATTTGATTTTAAATAATTTTTATTCAATTCTTTAATGTAAAAAATTAAAAGTTGTTATGGTCCTGCGAACCTGATCCGATCTAAAACCACGCTCATCAAAACAAATTATTCAAAGGACTTTCGTCTTCTATTCAATGATTTTATGAACAGCCCGCCAGGTCCCTTCTAGAACTTACATATGTTTTAACTTATATCTCTATCCAATAAGCATTCCTAATTTCCACCAAGATGGCTCTCTGATGATCTTCGATCTGAAGATGAGTTCGATGCGATGAAACGCTGCAAAACTTAGGCTGATGGCGAGGATAATTTTGTGGATAAATCGATTAGGATAGAAAGTCTATGAGGACAGAAAGTCTATGAGGCTTTTAATTGAATTTTAATGAACTTCTAAGCATCTGGGATGGACAGGACCTATATGTCGGGTTGAACAAACGAACCAAAAAGGATGCGCTTAAGTCACATTAAAGATATCCTCTTTTATTGATGCAACCGAGCCCACAGTGAATAAAACTGTAAGAAAAATATATTCAAATAAAAGGTAAAAAGAAATGTCACCGAATAATTATTCGGAAAAAACGCTCTGATTATGTACTCTAAGGGTCATAGTCTTCAACCTAGTTTAAAATTTTTCAAGTTTTATTCTTTCAAATGATGGTCTTCAGGAGAGTTTTAAACCAGGTTTATTAATTTTATTTGAAAATATTCTAAAAACTGAAATATTTGTAGCAAAGGTTAAACTGGCACGAAGACTTAAAGAATATGCTCGGCCAATTTAAACATTCGAAGCTCTTAAACTGAGTTAAGGCCTCCGACCCTAAGTGATCCATAAGGAAAATTTGATGCTTCAGAAACAAGAATTACATACTCTTCATATAAAATCACATAAAGAGTTTTTGTTTGCATAATAATATGGAGAAGATTTCCAATGTACAAAGTGAACATTGAGTCTAAAAAGTCTCTCTTAAGGGGCTCTCTCCAGTTCTGTCAGAAATAAAAAACTTCATATAAAAAAACGCTTCAGAAATGAATCAGAAATTTTCTGAAGCGTTTTTTTATATGAAGTTTTTCATTTCTGTTTCATTTCTGACAGAACTGGAGAGAGCCCCTAAAGTGTAAATTCAAGATTGAGTTTTTTTTTCCTCTATAAGTCATATGAGTTCATCTTGAGTAAGCGTTTCACCTTTCAAACTGACTTCATTTTATGTGGAAATAAAAACGGAAAAATTAAAATAAAAAACTTTTATTTTCCTCAAATGCATTCAGAAACTTTGCAGAAAGGAATCATAAAGTTAATATTTCTGAAAATTATATTCATTAAGGAAATTATTTTAAATGCACTTGCAAAGTCCGTCTGCTGATAGGAAATAATCCTTTTCAGTTGCACAATGAATCGGGACACTGTTTCAAAGCTTTCACTTAGATCCTCATTTCATTGCGCGTTTCTTTTCCTTGAATGCGCAGAAAAATAGAGCTTCAGAAAAACGAAAACTTCGAAACTGAATTTCAAACGACTGACAAGTGTATAGAAAAGCATGTCAACATGATGAGTTTTGTACATAAGGACATCTGAAACTTTTTAATTGCGTTCGCAAAAGTTTTATTCATGCTAAAGCTAAGAAGTTGATTTTTTTTTTATAAATGCTTTGACAATTAGAAGGATTTGCAAATAAATGAGCACAAGCGACTAAAAGATTTTTTTTGAATTAATTAATTGAAAATGTCACTTAAACATTGCGCCTCATTTATAAGCCTGAAAGAAAAAAAAAAATGTTCTGAGTAGGAGCGCTCAAACAAGGATAATTGGATAAAAGATTTTGTTTAATTTTTTAACACGTCCATTTCGACAAGATCTAATAATATATTATTATTATATAATGAATGATGTTGCAGTAGAAGGAATGTTAAAATTTTATTTCACCTTATTATCCCTAGAAAGATAACGTTATTTTTTTACCTTGAAAAGATAACGATACGCCTGAGCGACGTGTGTTTGTTTTTACTATCCTTAAGGATGTTTTAAAAAAAATGTGAACAGATTGTAATTTAAATACATTATTTAATTTATTGTAAGTCATTTCGGCTCATTTTAATAACCAAACTTGTATATATTAAAAGTAAATAAGAAAAAACTTAAATATGCTTTCAAAAGCGGGAGCAAAAAAATTAAAAATGACTACGTCTCGTAGGCGTACGTTATCTTTCTAGGGTTATAGAGATACTTAACACTTGAGGAAACTAGAAAACTAGGAAACATAAGAAAAAATGCAAGGATTTTATAGTCAAGCAAGCCTGGCAAAACAAACTCCGACACGCTTAAAAAGGTTAGCAAAATTTGCTCGGATATTTTTAGTTGAAAAGGACAGAAGACTACGACTATTGAGACAAAATATTCTGACCATAAAAGAGTCATATGATGACTTCTGTTGAGAGAGTCAGAGAGTCTATGACCATCCCTATTTTGTCAAGCTCACTTTTCAAATTTTTGAAAATTAACTACACAGAAAAACTGGCTACGAAAAATTCCAATTAATGGCGTTTGTTAAACTTGATTCATCGGTTTTTTAGTTGTCCCAATTAAAAATTTCAAACAAATCACGAAATTCGGGAAAAGTTCGTAATATTAAAATTTTGAACAAAAATTTGGTTGATTATTTTGTTGTATTAAATACCAAAAGTATTAACACTTGACAAAACATTTGTTTGAAATTTTTTATATATTGAAAAAAACTTTTGTTTGAAATTTTTGAAAGTGCATATAAATATTTTTCTAAAATTCTCATTAGCTTTATGCGGATTTACATACAAGAAGGGACAAAATAATCAAAAATTAGCTCAGATATGTTTATGATGTTATAATGTATAATTATCTTCCGTAAACTGACTTTGCAGACTCAAATTTTTATTATGGAATATGTAGATGAGGCATTTTTACCTTTTTTTATTTATTTAAAATAAATGGTTGATTTTTAATACCTTTGGTTGTCGATATTGCAAATCGTTAATTGAAAATGTTTATTGAGTGTTAATACTTCGAGTAATTGTCCCAATTAAACGATTTGTTAATATAACAAAATTTGTGATAGGCTGAGTTTTAACAACGAATTTGTTATATTGATAAAAAAAAATTGGTTGTATTTACGCACAAAAATTTTTCTGTGTACATTTAATGCTCTAAAATCCCTCTAGGAAGTATGGGATCAAATTTCTAAAAGCCCCCAGTGCTTTACTAAAAACTTATGAACTAGTGCAAATAGTGGTAGAGTTGCGTATGAAGCATAATAGGGGCCCAAATACCAGCCTGGAAAAGAGTAGTAGTTTTTAATTATATTCAAATTACCCAATTGGTTCTTACAGTACTAGAAAAGCAGTAGTTCTGTACTCCGACTGGCGATTTTCCGTCATCAATCAATGTTAGATTTCTACAGAAGAATGCATAGACAAGGGTATAAAGAAACACTAGTGCTGGGTAAATTGTAACTAGTATAAAGGTACAGTTACACTGCTCGCATTTCCTGGAGGGATATGATCGATTTGACCTTAATTGAATTTTACGATCCGCTTTAAAACATTTTTAGAAGCAAAACAATGTGATTACGCGACAAAGAAGGATTCATACAAGTTTTCGATAAAATATTAAATGAATATTTTATATAAAATCTTTCTGGCTCATTCGATTAATCGTTATTCTATTGCAAAGATATTTAGTGACTGATTTGATTCGATTTGAATGTAAATAAAATGAATATTAAGTAAGAATATGCAAAATTCAAAAAGGGTAAAGCTATGCGAAATCGTTTGCTTAGATCTCAACTTTAGGTCACGATGTCTCCCATTTACCGTTCAATTATTTCGAAAGGAATTCTCGGATATCCTGTAATCCAAAACCTGTAATCCAACACACTTCATTGAATTACTATGTAAATCTGTAAAATAATTGCTTTTACTGTAGTTTGCCTAAAAGTCTCTCAAATTCAAAGTTGAAACTTTGAATTTATTATCAAGAACCGACAAGCTGAATGTAAGTAATTGAGTTTCTTCTCGAAGCAGCATTGTTAGTACGTAAAATAATATTGCTTTCATGTTTTCATCTTATCCTTTTTGTTGACTCTTTCCTCACAATGGGAACAATCAGAATAATCTGTCAGTTCGAGTAGTGTTCGAGAGAAGAAAACCAACGAACAAGAGTCACAAAGAAGGAGCAACAAATAAATTCAATTTATTGCAATCTGAACGATGCAACTTCATCCAAAGCCAATTGCTTTCTTTTTCCATTGCACAGAATTTTCTGAAATTGCATTTTGAATTTATTTTCCTTTTTTATTTTTGAATTTTTTTTCTATTCTCTATTTAATAAGCTTAATGATGTTGCTCCGAAACTTCACTAAGTACATACAAAAAAATTTTACCTTTTAGAAGAGAAATTTTAGAAACTCGATTTTCTTTTGACCGTTTGTGGAAATTATTTTTTGAATGAAACTCGTTAAGCTTACAACTAAAGAATTACTCGTACTCTATACAAACTTGGACTCTTAACTTATTGTCTACATTGGTCAAACTTACTTAAGAGAATATGTATTGCGAAATAAAAGGGTGTGGCGGGTAAAGCAAAGGTATGCGGCATCATGAAAGGAATTTTTAAATTTTATGGATTTTTCGATAGGTGCCATCTAAAAAACAATTTGGAGACTACTTTTTAGATTTTTCTTATGAACGATCCTTGAAAATCCTTTTTTAAAAAGCCTTTTTTCAAAATTTTATATCTCAAAAACTAATTAAGATAAGAAGATGAAACAAACGTTGGCCGATTGCTAATATCAGAGGAAATCAAAAAAAAATTTTTTTAATTTTTACACTGAGAAAAATTTTCCCACAAAACTAAAAAGATAGTTTTAAAAAATTTTTTCAGTGTATTCCCAGTTCGACAACGCTCTAAAAAAATTTTTTTTAAATACCTCTAAGTATTTGCATTCATTTAAAAAAAGTTTCATTCAAATAAAATGACGCAACAGTGAGATATTCAAAAAATTACAAGTGCACATCAGCGTTGCCATAAGTGAAGATTTGTCTTCAAACCGAAGATTTTTTGAGTAGTTTTTTATTAAAAATCTTCAAAAGAAGATTTTTATTTTTGAAAAATATTGCAGTGGTAAAATCTTCAAAATGAAGATATTTAGTTTTTCAGTATGATTTTATGAAATTAATTCATATCAATTATTTTCTATTTTTTTTTTTTAAGTGCAAATTTTTCAAAAATTCCGGAGATGAATTGGAATCTTAAAAATGGCATTTTTATATATTTGTTTTTTTTTTATTGAAAAAACTGTGTTCTTGTTATAAAAAAGTTGTTGCTTACGTCTTTGTTGTGATACCATGAAGGTTGTATTCATATTATTTTGTGATACATACTTATTTGTTAAGTCCATGAAGTATATACAGTCGAACCTCCTTATAATGAAGTCGCACGGGACCAGAAAATCACTTCATTATATAGAAATTTAATTTTACAGAAATTATTAACACGTACACTGAAATTGGAACGAAAAAGCTATGCGTTTGAAATTATTTCATAGTAGCGAGAACTTCATTGTATAGACGTTCACTATACGGAAGTTCGACTGTATTTTTATTTTTGTCAATAAAATAAAGAAAAAACAATTTTGCTTTTATTTTATTTGAAATTTTAAGTGAAGATTTTTTAGTTAGGTTTGAGGTCAAGAAGATTTTTCAAATTCTTAAAACTTCATTTTGAAGATTTTTTTGGACCACAATGAAGAATTTTTGGCCTCTTGTCATGGCAACACTGGTGCACATAGATGCTCTAGTACTAATATCCAGTACAAATGTATGAAAATGATACAAAACACATTACTCATACGGCATGTTATTAAAAATTTAATACTTCCAGAAATAATTAAGATCAAAAGATGAAAAAAACGGTGACTTATATATATATTATAATAATATTGTGGAAAAGGGCCTACTAAAAAGCATGTTTCAAGGGTAATTCAAAGGCACTCAAGCGTATATTCCAATTTTAAACATTTGTTTTTCAGATATTGATAGTTGAAAATTAGAAGAAAGAAAAATATCTGAATGAGAACTCCTATATGTATCAGCTAATGGTATGAAATATAAATTAAAACCTACTCTCGTACCTTCCAAATCAACATAAAAATCTATGAATATCACCTGTGCTGTTTCAATGGAGTGCGTCTGCAAGCCACGTCCGTTGAAATTTATAGGTATGTATATCAAAAAAGCTTCAAGTTCTTTATAAACAGAAATATACTGCAGAAGGTAATTTTATCTCAGGATTTATCGACAAATAAAAATCAACTCCACACTCAATCATCATCTAAATAAAAAGAAATCTGGCAATTGAGATTCCAAATATTTGCTTCATTTTATATGCAAGGATATTTTCAATGCCTTCAAATCACATCCAAGCAAAATATACCTAATTTAGATATCATCAGTTCTGCTTTCTTTTGAAAGAGAGACATAATGATTTCCTTGGTATAAGATTCTGCGATTTTTATTTCGGTAGAAATTTTTTTTTGTTTTTTCATTTCATTTCGACTATGCTACGAACGCAATGCTCCTACGAATTTTCACATTTCTAATTTCCCACCAGCTCATTATTCATAAAATTTGCATGTTTTACGTACCTACAATATATTTCGCATTCAAGTGTCTATAGACTTCTTAAAACAAGAGGCAAATTTGCATCTTTCAGTTTCTAAAGCAGCTTAAGGCAGCTTCCCGCTTTTTTTTTCTTTCTTCATCTTACAGCTAGCAAACAATTCAATTGCTATAGCTATGTCCTTCTATTGTTATAAAAATTCAATTGAAATCACGAAGAAATCAAGTACTCTCATCATACTGAAAACTGTCAAATGAAAATGTAATACAATTGAATATTGTAATGGGTACTTCAAATCTTTCAACGTCATTTATCAAAAATAAAAATAAAACATAATTTCAAAAACTACTCTGCATGTACATACACTAGGGTGTCCGAAATAAAAAAAAAAATTTATTTCGAAATGTTAAAATGTCCACAGGAAATTCGAAAGATAATTTCCTAAAAAGATTTTGAGAATTTTTTCAGATTTTTTGAAGGACGTTTAGAGGTCGCGCAAATGGATTTTATGGGGAAACCCCCACTTTTGAGGGAAGGGTTGTAATTTATACCTCAAATGGATGCCTACGTGTAAATTTTTATTGTCAAATGTAATCATATCGAAAGATAATCAATTGAGCTCAATTTTGGGGTGTACAGAAGGGGGCTTAAAATCGTTTTTCTGGAGCCGCTTGGTCGCGAAATGGGTTTCATCTAAAAAAAAAATATGAAAGTTTTTTGAAAAAACCAAAAAAAAAATAGTAAAATATTTGTTTTAAATGTAAAATCTGAGTATGCAGTATTAAAAAAACCAAAAAACAAAAAACGTTCATTGTCGATGCTATGTTAATTTAAAATTTGTCCGCACCTGTGTGCCCCCGGTTTGTCACTATGAACATAGCTTTCGTGGTACAACAATGAAAAATGCTCATAGTTTTTCTAAATTTTTAATGCAACAAGAATTTATTTATATTAAGAAGATAATAAAACAAGTAAGGGTGCTATAGTCAGGCGAGCCTAACAATAGAATACCCGACACAGACACACATGTTCAAATAGTTTTTCATATCAAGAGTTATTTAAGGCCATAGGGGCCCCATATACTAACTTTTGTTAGATTTCTTTATAAAAACCACCCGTTTGCCAGGCCCCTTTTCCAATTTTTGTTTAATTATAATCGGAGGCTTAAATATACTCGCAAATTTTAAGTTTCATTAAAATATTTCGAAAAAGTCCGATTTTAAGGCAGTTTCTGTGATTTTCGTAACAGACCCTAGTACTGGAGGTACCCCTAAAAATGGTCCGATCGGGTCCATTCTCGAACATGTTCTTACTCATGTCCCCGTGAGCACGCATACCAAATTTTGTGCGATAGCTCAACTCCTTCGATAAGAACACTGTATACAAACAGACAGACAGACGGACAGACGGACGGATGGACCAAATCGAATCTCCTGGTGACGCTGATCATTTCTATATACATTTTGTATGGTCTATCTCGACTGGTTCTGGGTGTTACACACAACCACACAAACGCAATATACCCTCGACACAGAGTGTGTCGGGTATAAAAACAAAAAAATTTATTTCTTGAAAAGTAAAAAAGAAAATAATAATATATAGAAATTTACCTTTTCTCCGTATTTCGAAGAGATTTTCTTCGGTCGTGTTCGACTATTTGAAGGCATCAGTGATTTGAGGTAACTTTGTCACACAAGCCTCCTTGTTGCAACGTCCTAGTAGAAGGATGCTATTCATGTGCTTGAATCTCATTGGCTGCTTAGACTTTAATAAGATATTTGCTTCAGTTTAATGCAAAAAATTATTTGACAGCATGAAATGGCCTTTTTCGATTTGTTCCAAGAAGTTTTCTTTATGTTGATAAAGACTAATTTTTATACCTTTTCCGAAGGAAAGGGTATATTAAGTTTGGCACGGAGTATGTAACATACCAAAGGAGTCGCGATAGATATAGACATATATATATATTCTTGATCAGGGTGACAAGAGGAGTCGATCTAGCCATGTCTGTCTGTCTGTCTGTCTGTCTGTCTGTCTGTCTGTCTGGCTGTCTGTCGGTCACACTTTAGTTTTTCGTAATTAACTCCTAAGCCATGAAAGATATCATATTGAAATTCAGCATGGACTTGAACCAGGTAAATGTCCGAAAAACTGCATAAAAATTGTTTTCGTAGTCCCTCCTTGGGTCGTGGGAAGTGGTTCAGAAGTTTCAAAAATCACGATTTTTAAGGTTTTTCCTGGATAACTTTTTTACTATACATCCCAGCTTATTGAAATTTGGTGTGTGTATAGCTACCATGTAGACTTAAGCTTTTGCTGAAAAAAAATTGCGACATCGCTATAACTATGGTCATCATCCTACATATAAGAAAAAAACACTATTTCTCTTATTCTCATATCTGTGTACAAAAATGATTTTGTTTTGCTTCTTCCGATTGTGTATTTTGTCGCCAAATAAAGTCGTCACTTAAGGTTAAAATTTGACCATGACCACCATTCGCGAAATTCGCAAAAATTTCATTTTCACTATTTTGAATTGAGTATTTCGCTGCTAGACAAAATGTCCTCTAAGGGTTAAAATTTGACCATGACCACCATTCGCGAAATTCGCAAAATTTTGATTTTCACTATTTTGAATTGAGTATTTCGCTGCTAGACAAAATGTCCTCTAACGGTTAAAAATTGACCATGACAACCATTCGCGAAATTCGCAAAAATTTTCATTTTCACTATTTTGAATTGAGTATTTCGCTGCTAGACAAAATGTCCTCTAAGGGTTAAAATTTGACCATGACCACCATTCGCGAAATTCGAAAAATTTTGATTTTCACTATTTTGAATTGAGTATTTCGCTGCTAGACAAAATGTCCTCTAACGGTTAAAATTTGACCATGCCCACCATTCGCAAAAAGTTTGTTCTTAAATATAATTTCGAGTTTGTGAAGCTAAATCGAAGCACAGATAATGTGTAGCTAGAACAACGAAAAGGGCAGGAATTTTTGTTAAGGTAATGTTTCAACATATTTACGGCTGAGGAAAAGGTATGTGTGCAATCGGCTTAGCCGATGTAAACTTCTTTACTTGTTTTTATATTGATTTCTGTTGGAAAAAGTACAAATTTTCAAACAAAAAAATTAAATTTATTAACCATGTGGATTTCGATTTTTTATTGAATTTTTAAGTATAGGTATTTCTTCCTTTTTGATAATGCAAAAAATTAGCTCGTTAAAGTGAGCCGCACCTTTTTTTTTTTTGAAAAATTTTTGTCCTAAAGTCATGGCCTTTCATGGCTTATAAGCGACATGAGGAGAATTTTTAGTGGCCACCCACAGTTTCTCCAGAAAATGGGGGTCTTGGTGAGTACTGCTAGCTTAAGCTTAAGTTAGCAAACTACGAAACCACTTTACAAATGAATATAAAACTATTTTTGTATTGTTGAGTTTTCATTGGCCTTCTAAAAAAATCAATTTTAAATTCAATTCATGAAAAAATGTAATTTTAGGAATTTTTCAAAAGTTTGATATTTTTCATATAACAGCAACCTTTTTGTGTGTGCATGTTTATATGCATATGAGAAAAGAGGGCATGTTGCAAAGAGGATATGTTGCAGAGAGCGTGTTGCAAAGAAATGGGAGAGCGTACAAATCAGTGTTGGAAAAGTAGGTGTAATTGTACCTTTTTCGGTCCTATTTCACTTCAAAGGTACATTAGGTACAATTTGTCCATTTTAGGTACAATTTCAAGATGAAGAAATTTTGTTAGTGAATTAAATGGTGAAAGGTCTTGTGTGGTTATTTGAGTAGTGTTTGCAGAAATCTTTTTATACATTTCCCAAAAAAGGTAGCATAATGCTTCCAGTTCAAACTGGTTGTTAGATATTTTGATGTTTCACCTTCTTGTATATTATGTTGGTCTAGCTGCACAAAAGATCTTTTAGGTCGTGGTGCTTTACAGCCTACTTAATAATAATGTTGGTCTAAACTCTAGAGCCAGACACATGAACAAATGTTCTGAAACAATGAAGTAAGTAGAGAATCATCGAAATTGGAATAGATTACTCTATCGTATCAGTACCTCTCGTTTTTCAAGACAATGTCATCGTTCGGGAGTGAATAACATCTTATCTCGATGACATTGCCATTGGAATTGGTATGAATAACATCTCCTTTAAATGGCCTTGGCATCAGATTTGAGAAGTACTCAAATTTTCCCCTTGATGTCTTCGGTGAAAACATTAATGAATTTTCCATTTATGAGAAAAATTCCGGCTGGGTATATTATTTGTCTTTTTTGAAAAAAATTCCCACCTGGGTATATTAGGTCAGGGGTCGGCACGCTAGGAACAATTTTTGCGACAGCCACTCACACGTATTGCTTACGCTCTTGTCTCAGTTTGACGGGATCAGCCGAACATGCAACATCGAGAGCGGGTATGCGGAAATTTATAGCTTTTTCCGTCAGTTTTCCGGTTTTCATTCCTTATAGTTTTTCGGCAGTTCAGCGCTGTGCTGTTATTCTTTCGATTGCGTGCCGCACTTATATGAGTTTGTGTGTGCGCCAATTTACACACGTACGTTTGTATTTGGCCGTTGTGTGCCTTTGCAAATTTCGGCCGATGAAAAATTCAAAAATCGTTTTTCGAGTCGGTCGCTTATGTTGTTTTCCTGTTTCTACGTGACCAATGCAAAGTCACTACCGTATGGTTGTGTAGGATGACTTGCGCGGCGCTAAATGCGAAAAAGTCGAAGCCTGGTCGCTTCGATTACGTTTTGTAACATTAGGTGCTAGTTTTTTTAGTTTTAATTCGACCCTTTTTGTTATATTTTAATTTTAATTACTTAAATATTTTTTCGGGCTTAGGGTCCAAGCATTTCTATTACGAAATGTTAATTTTTAGCAATCGAAAAAAATCTTTTTTCTGATGTTTTTCTGATACTAATGTAATTTTACTTTTGATATTTAAAATTATATAATCTACAACGTCTTCTAAAATCTCTTTTAAATTTATCCTCTGCTGAAATTGGTATTTTCAGCTGTAAAAATACTACCTTTAGGTGGGGCTAAATTAAAAATGAATTTTAGAAGACTTTTTGAATTGCCTTTATATTGAAATTTGTTCAATAAATTTAAGGATTTTTGTGAATATTACCAAAATATTAAATTTAAATGTAAGAGAAAAAATTGTTGAAGTCAATAGCAAAATTGAAATTTTCAAAAAACTTTTTTATGGGTCTTCAACGGACAACGTATTTACACTAGTGATGTTGCGAATATTTGCATTCGTATTCGCGAATATTCGCATATTTCTTAACATTCGTATTCGCATTCGCAAAATTTTATGCGAATATTTGGCGAATATTAACATCCGAAAAATATACAAATCCTATGGATATTATAGTTTTCTTTTATGTAGATTGACTTGATATGTGTATTGATTTGTAGATTTCAAAACAATATTTAAAAGTTATTCAAAAAAGGCTTGCAGAACAAATTTAAATTCATTTTCTTTACGAAAACAGATTAACTAAATAGCTATGTCCTTCTATTGTTATAAAAATTCAATTGAAATCACGAAGAAATCAAGTACTCTCATCATACTGAAAACTGTCAAATGAAAATGTAATACAATTTAATATTGTAATGGGTACTTCAAATCTTTCAACGTCATTTATCAAAAATAAAAACACATAATTTCAAAAACTACTCCGTATGTACACTAGGGTGTCCGAAATAAAAAAATATTTAATTTCGAATTGTTAAAATGTTCACAGGAAATTCGAAAGATAATTTCCTAAAAAGATTTTGAGAATTTTTTCAGATTTTTTGAAGGACGTTTAGAGGTCGCGCAAATGGATTTTATGGGTAAACCCCCACTTTTGAGGGAAAGGTTGTAATTTATACCTCAAATGGATGCCTACGTGTAAATTTTTATTGTCAAATGTAATCATATCGAAAGATAATCAATTGAGCTCAATTTTGGGGTGTACAGATGGGGGCTTAAAATCGTTTTTCTGGACCCGCTTAGTCGCGAAATGAGTTTCATCTAAAAAAAAAAAATATTTGTTTCAAATGTAAATTCTGATTTAAAGTCCAATCAATTCTTAGCAAAAAAAAACGTTAATTGACGAAGCTATGTTAATTTAAAATTTGTCCGCACCTGTGTGCCCCCGATTTGTCACTATGAACTTAGCTTTCGTTGTACAACAATGAAAAATGCTCATAGTTTTTCTAAATTTTTAATGCAACAAGAATTTATTTAAGTATATTAAGAAGATAATAAAAAAACAAAAAAATTTATTTCTTGAAAAGTAAAAAAGAAAATAATAATATGTATATGGGTATTTCCATAGTAACGGGTGTGACAGATTTAGGCGAATTCTTTAAATTTCTCTAAAACCATCAACCCCTCGATAACAGTGTTGCATATTTTTGAAGCGTCCATTTTTAAAGTATTTCTACCATTTCAAAGAATCCGGTAAAAATTACTTTTAATGCCTTAAAAACCTTCAAAAGGAGGTAACGGGTGTGACGTTAGAAAATGGGGTTTGTATGTTATTTGTGTTCATTAATCGATTCTGTAAAATTTTCCAGGAAACATACAAAAAGAATGTTTAACCAACAGTTCTAAGGAGTATTCTGACTATGAATAGGTATTTACTTATAATGTATCGGTATTCGTATGTGTTTTATACCAATTTACAAAAGTAACGGGTGTGACAGAAAAAAGTAACGGGTGTGACAATATAAATTGAAATTGAAATTTATTAATTATTAATTATTTATTCATTATATGATATTTATTATTTAAAATTTATTATTTATAATTTACTATAAATGAACTGTAAGGTAAATTGGCCCAAAAATATAACACAAGAAAATAAATAAGTAACGGGTGTGACATCGTTTTAAATGTTAAAAATGCCATCTCTGTCACACATGCTCCAACTAGGTTTCGCTTTATTATTAAACGGAATTACCTTCTTACTATCTGCAGGTTAACACTTTGTTAAATTCTTTTGCTAAAAGATAATTTAACTTTTTGTAGTTTATCGGTAACGGGTGTGACAGTCTAAGGTTAACTTTCCAAACGTCTGTAAAAATTTCAACATATAACCTAAAGCATTCTACTTTTTCTGCAAACCAGATAAAATGACATACTTTTAGCTGATATCTATTTGTGCTGCCACATATTCAAAAACAGCTTGTAGCGAAAGCTCAAAAAAGGGATAATTTTTTTGTTTGCGATATGTTTAAATAGCACTATTTCAAAATTAATTTGTATACAAACCATATATATTTTTTAATATTACTCTACATGAAAAAAATGATGCATGTATATATGTTTTAATAAGAAGAACAAAAATGTGTTAAAGTGTGGTTTTTTTTGCGGTTGCACAGGGTACGTTTTCGTGGAAATGCCCATATAGAAATTTACCTTTTCTCCGTATTTCGAAGAGATTTTCTTCGGTCGTATTCGACTACTTGAAGGCATCAGTGATTTGAGCTATAATTAAATGTCACACAAGCCTCCTTGTTGCAACGCACAGTGGTTTTTCAGCGGCAAAAAATCAATTTTTCTACCATATGATTTCGAAAAAGTAATGATGCCGTTTTGTAGAGAATTGTCCAAATAAGAGTAATCCATAAGCTTTTTTTTTCAAAAGGTAATATTAGTACTTGGTATACCCGTTGGAATTTACATAAACATGCAAGGATAATAATTGACTAAGTTTTTCATTAAATTGAGTACGGAATTAATATAAAATAAAATCTTTTCTGTACAAAAATTTTGTTCTATAGTAAAATATAACATTTACTCATGAAATTACCGACGGAATCAGTAAGATACGATAAGTGGTTTAAAAGTTATGCGGAAATGAAAATGACTCCAAAAAATACAGGACTTGCTATTTTTGTTGGAATAGAACTAATGTGAGTTACGAGCAGTTACTTTCAAATAGGTTAAAAATTGAAGCGTTTAGTTAGTTCTAACATATCATGGAAAAAAAACGGCCGGCATAGCCTAGCACTTTTAAGATATCATCAATAGAGCGTGTATTTTTAAGCATTTATAAATTTGAAGCATACTTTTTGGGGGGGGATATTTTTTTTCTTATCACCATTTTAGAAATAAGTAGCGAATTTGAACTTCAAGGGGATTTCCTAGCTTTGAAAAAGTCTTAAATAGGCTAAAAATCGATTTGAATCTTAACTTTATGTAAATTGAACAAATTTTTTGCCCCATAAAGTACGCTTCAATTTTATAAATGCTTAAAAATACACGCTCTAATCATCAATTTTGTAAAAAAAAAATGCATGACAATTGCAATAAAAATCGTTGAAAAATTTATAGTATACTTTTAGGCATTCTTATTCATTAAACCGAAATATAATAGCAACGATTAACTAATTATCAGAAGAGGCTGAGGAAGCAAGAAATAAGGATTATAGGAAGTACAGGTTGATGTTTTCCAGAAAATTCAGCAGAAATTCCACAAATTCGGATGTTTTTAACCTTCTGCTTGTGTCATCTGACCCATATATTAGTCATATAAGACGTCAACCAAATAAACAACATTTAGAACTGGATGACATTGTTAGAGACATGTTATCTAATGAATAAATATGCGGTTCAGCTTTGAATTTACAGTCGAATCCAATTCTATTTATTTTCTAAAAAAAAAATAGTAAATTTTGCGCAATTAAAACACACCTCTTACTCTAATTGAAATCGAATTGGTGGGTGTTGGGCATGGCCGATTTGGTAGAATTTTGGATGGATTTCTTTCTTTTATTAAATATTAATAACATGCAAAATCTCGTGTCAATCGGACGAAAGGAGCACGTTTTATGGAGAAAAATCAGTTTGAGTTATATGGGTGGTAGGTGGTGGGCGTGGCCGATTTGGATGAATTTTGCAGGATATCTTTCTTTAATCAAATATTACCAACATTCAAAATTTCGTGTCATTTGAACGAAAGGAACACGTTTTATATTAAAAATAAATTTTAGTTTGTATGGGTGGTGGGCGGTGGGCGTGGCCGATTCTTATGAAACTTCATATTTTTCTTAATTATGTCAAATAAAGACTTGGTGCCAATTTTCATTGCTCTACGACATCTCCTTATATTTTTTGCCGCGATATGTATGAAGACGAACCACTGTGCAACGTCCTAGTAGAAGGATGCTATTCATGTGCTTGAATCTCATTGGCTGCTTAGACTTTAATAAGATATTTGCTTCAGTTGAGTGCAAAAAATTATTTAACAGCATGAAATGGCTTTTTTTTTTGTTTTGTTCCAAGAAGTTTTCTTTATGTTGATAAAGACTGATTAATTTTTTTTTTATTGATTTCTTTTGGAAAAAGTACAAATTTTCAAACAAAAAAATTAAATTTATTAACCATGTGGATTTCGATTTTTTATTGAATTTTTAAGTATAGGTATTTCTTCCTTTTTGATATTGCAAAAAAATTCCTTGGCAGACTGATATATTTTGGCAATTCACAAAATGATTTCATTATATGAAAGTTTAGAGAGACAAGAGAATGTGTTCAGCTATAAATTGACTATTTCATCATCGCACCCTCCACGATGGCAAATTTACCTTGGACGTCACTATCAGCTTGTGTTCAAATTTCTACGCAGTCTCCTACGTAATGTTATGCATTCGGGATTCAAAGTCACTCTGACGTCAACGATTCTATCAGTTTGGCTTTACCTGCTGGAAAATATTCGATTTCAATCAACACCCGTTTCCTACGTTTCATACGTTCGGTCCATTCGTTTGACGTTCGAATTGATTTATCGAAGTATGTATGTATTCGTTTTTTACGTCTGTTCGTTCGCACAAAATGTGCAAACAACAAAAATATTTGCACAAGCATGAAATTGCCTGCAATTGTCTGCATGCTAATCTTTTACATTAGCATTATCATTATTTTTTATCGACGATTTTTCATTTGTTCGAAATGATTTATAGAAAACTTTTTTTTATTTAATAGGAGTGTTTTTCTAAACGTCTATGTCGCTTTTTCAATAATTTCTCTTTCAAGTGGATACCCATAATATACATACTAGGGATGCGTATCGAAAGAAAAGTATCGATATGTGGCATTGCGATACCACATATACCGATATTTGATATATCGGTCTTCAAACTATCGATATATCGGTGGAATCGAAATCAATTTCGAACTATAAGAATTAAATTGAAATACAATTTTTTTTATTCAAAACAAAATGAGAAATTAAAAATATTCATAGTTATTTCTATAGAATCTAAAAGTCCATCAGTGAAAGTCCATGTTCCATAAAATTTTTCCACCTCCCCTCACCCGTCTCGGTGATTTTTTCCCACCATAGCCAAGTGTCACTTGTAGTATTGTATGCTATCTAGGATCGAAAAAAGAATATCGATACTTTCAATATATCGTATAATGAGTATCGATATCATTATCGCGATATATTGCAATGACAGTATCGATACTCGATATTATCGTATCGGTATCAAGCATCCCTAATACATACCTATTAAGTTTTCAAAGGCTTTCCGATATCTGCTATCTTTCTAAAAAAAAAGTATGCAGATTCCAGAAATATTTAATGGAAATTTCCGTATATGGTTTTAATAGCAACATCATTTATAATGACGACAAAGCTTGATCAATTATATAAAGTCGCCAATAAAAATAAATAATTGAACCCCGTTATAAAAATGTCTTGGTAATCGTTTTGCTCAATTTTGGCTTATTATCGATATCATGAAAAAGGCATTGGGAGCTTTTCGGGAAACTTATGCTCCTTTTTATTTATCATGGCACAGCATTTTCTTTGAAGGTGCTTCCCCATTTGGCAAGTAAAGCGCTTTTAGCAAGTATTTTGCTTTCGCTTGCCAAGTGTGGTTGATCAAAAAGCACTTTCAGCCAGCCAAATTGTTCGTCCTTATCTTCTTCAGGAAGTAAAAGTGCTTTACTTGCCAAGTGGGGCAGCACTTTGACTCTGCTCACATTGTAATAATGAAACGCAGAGGACGATACGAGACTTTGGCTGATATGAAGCTTATTTAGATGGGCGACCAACATATCATGTCCAGATGACGGTACCGACTTCGAATATACTACATAGGTGTGATTCTTATTTCTATCCTGAAGTGATGAATCCTGGATTGGATTGTCCACCCTCAATGCGATGGATAGGTTGTATTAATGAACAAAATCAAAATAATAATGGTATAGCATAAAAATTTTTAGGCCCCAATTTTTCCAACCAATTCCAATTCGCCCCAACTATAATTTCGTTTTCCTTTCTAAGATGAACATTGTAAGTTTGAAGCATTTTCTTGTCTGCCTCGTACAATTTTTCAGGTTTAAACTCCAAGCCGACGATATAACTTTATCTGTGAATCCAATTTCTAGGAACTAAATAATCCTCTTCCAAAACGGCATCGATTTTTGAAAGTGAAAACCCTTTAAAAACTTTTCGATTAGGCGAATTCAATCGGTTTTATTGAAGTGAGCATTTAGTTACGCAGCTTCAAAATGAATCTTTTTCATTTATCATTGTCATATGCCATGTAAACGGAAGCGTTTGCTTTTTCCCTAGATTCAGAAATGCTATTTATCAATCAAAACTGAAGGACATTTTTAGGATTGATTACATTCTTTAAAGTGATCAGTTTAGCATGACAATTGGATTATATGTTGGCTTTTCTTTCGCAAGGACAGTCTCCGATTTAGGGGGCGGCAAGCCGGGCAAATGCCCAGAGCGACGCTCTGAGGGAAGATAATTTCAGACAGATACGCGAAAATAGTACCTACTCCTTTAGTGCCATCATAGGGGCGGCAAACATTTGTTTTGCCCAGACTGACGAGACAAGTTGGATCGGGGCGCTTCGCAAGGAAAGCTGAAATCATTTGGGGCTGCATGTTGCGAAGGTGGTCGGCGATTGTTGAGACAGCAAAATTACGATTTCCTGTTTAATTAACATTTCAAAATATAATTTGTTATATAGTCATAAAAATTTGGAATTAATTGATGCCGATTATCACTCGATTTTACGTTTATTTGATGTAAAATGATAAAAAATTTTAGTTATTTTTTGAGGAAGCCTGGTTTCTTAGAATAAGCAACCCTTTAAGGAACTTTATTTGAAAATTACTATGTGTAATGACAAAAATTAAAATTAAAATTATTGACAAGAAGCTCGAATTTTGATATGAAAATAAAATAAAGAAAATATTCCTTTTATTCCTAATTTGAGCAAAGCTTTCTAAATCCAAAAGTTTCATAATGGCATCTGGCCCCGCATAGCAAAAAGATTTCAAGCTTCAATTTAATGAAATCTTCATTTATCGCAGGCATACGACAGATGAATTTTTTTTAAATTTTTTTGTTAATTATTATTAACCCTTTTCAATAGAATAAAAAATGACAAAATGCTTCTTTTTAATTTCATTTAAATTTTACTTTGAGTCGATAGCGCACCAGGAAAAATTATTTCTCTTCCTCTCTGTCTTCCTCTGTTTCCCTAATGACGTTACAAGTCAAAGCAACGCAATGAACACAAAGCATTGATGTTGCAAATCAAGTTAAACACGAACTACACTTGCAATTAAATAGGATTCATCTGAAGAAGGATAAAAAATATAAAAAAAATACGTGCCCTTTTTTAGTGAGTGGGCAAATCAATAATTCCTAGGCTCCCATTTCATATTTACGCCAATTAAACTACCCTTCTCAATCTGATTACACATTTTGAAGGAAATAAAATCCAAAAACAAAGGAAGCAAACCCATTGGTTTTTTATTTCTTTGCTCGAAACGATTTTGAGTGGCCATAAATTGAATGCTAGCGAGAAAGAAAGACGTCTTGCTGTCTCGAAATTTTACAAAGAAGCATTAAAGCCGCTTGAAACATTTCATTCGGATGGTTGTTGTCCGTGGTTGAGGCAGAATATTTGGAATAAAAAAAAGGCTTCAAACATTTAAATGTTTGAATATTTTTTCTTTCACATGAGAGAAAGTTTATGGTTGATTAACACTGTGACACAGTTCAGCATTGATTAGAGATTATTTTCACGGTTCTCAACCATTTGCGATGGATTAAAAATTTCGAGCATATTTAAAGGGTGATTTTGAATTTTTTCGTCTGATTTTTGATAAAAATTATTCAGCTTTGCAGTGGCAAAACGGATTTAAGGAGTGATCAGATCCAATTCGTGTATTTGAAGAAGTCGAAGAGTCATAAATTTTCTACATTTTAATCAACAAATTTTCAAAAAGTTCTTGCCGGCACTGTGAGGAGTGCCGATTTCCCATAGATATGCGAAAGCAGTAACCCTTAATGCCATCAAAGGGGCGGCAAAAAATCCTTCGCTCAGAGTGGCATAAAAGCTGGATCGGGCCCCGACAATTGGCACAACTGCAATGCTTTCAAGGGAGGAATGTTTTTCTCCAAGGATCATATATCCAAAGAATATTGAGAATGGAAAAAACAACAATCTGATTGACAATATATTTCTTTAAGAAATCTTATATTCGAACTTCCACAGTTGGTTCAAAGCCACTTCTCTTCAGAATAATTTAAAAAATAAATATAAATCTCATCAACGAGTTTTCATAACTGTTTATAGACTTTCCAAATACCTTAAGACATGTTATTCTTAACTTAAACTTCTTTACAAATGAAATACCAATCATAATTCGGTAAGCCATGCACGACTGAATTATCCTTGCAGCTGTTTACATCCACGGAATTTTTGTATTTTATGATGACAATCCAACCTTTAGCAAGTAACCCGTATGTACTACAGGGTACGCTCATTGATATGAGTCGGATTAAATTGTAGATGAATATATTTTGTGTTTCACATGCGAATGCCTTTAAGAAGACATTAAAATCCCAGGGGTCTCCAGTAGGTAGGGCAATAAATTTGCTAAAAACCCCAAAGCTATAAACAATACCCCTGACTTTATTTGTTTGGTATTTTCTTATTATAGCATCGCTTTATTTATTTTGGTTTCAGAAAAATGTCGTCCTTGAAAATTTTGAGCAATTTTCAAAGCAATAATTCAACATGCATAGGTACTCTTGCTTACCTACCTGCTGCTACAAGAAATCTTCTCTATTTTCGCAAGAAATTTTCGCCTCCCACTCGTTTCATAATGCGTCATAAGATACTTACTTCTTTGTATGCCTGACACGCCGTCGTATTAAGCGAACGCTCGACCAATACGCACATCAGTGCAATCATTCAGGCTAACGTCTGCCATTACAAATTTAAATGGCGACCGAGAACATAAAAAGGAATCCCGACAACAATAACAAGGAATAATCGTTTGAAATTCTCGAGCCTATTTAACGTTCTTGTCATTTCAAATAAAATATCAGAACTTCGTACAACAAACTCGTTGCTTGGGGATTGAAGAAGCAACTAGGAATGTATTTTTATCATGTTTACGACGCCAATGTCAAAGGGATCAAGATAAAAGAAATAGTGGGCTGACAGAAGCCGCAATAGGAATTTCCATGCAAAATATCTATGATGAATAGTTCAAGTATGTCTGTGCATGTTTTCATGTAAATGTCTTTTCATCCAATTTTGCCAGAAAGAGCCCATCAGTAAATGAGGGGCAAATTTACCTCCATGTCACTAGTACCGCACCAGAGACGATGGAGCTAGGGATACGGAGAGTAGAATTTCACTATTGACATGGTCAACGAGGTGTCTACAGTTCGATTTTTCTCAAGCGTTCGTGTAATACATTTGCTTCATATAAATCAGGGGGCTCCGTGGTATAGTTAATAGAGTGTGCTCTCATTAACTGCAGCGTGTGTGTGAAGAATTTTAACACTAAAATTAAAATAAAAAAAAACTGGTCCTTTTTGGACCAGTTTGGAACTAGACCAAAACTAGACTAGTTGTAATCAGTTTTTTTTTTTTAAAGTTTAAGCATCGAAATTCTTAGAATTTTTGACTTATTCTATATATAAAATTTCATCCAAATCGGACGCCATGAATTTTTCGGATTTTTTTAGTTTTTGGTCCATAACTCTCTAAACTTCCTCTATTCCCCCACAAAATTTTTTGGGTTAATGTCTTATAATTGTTCAATATACCACTGTGGGAAATATAAGCACTATCAAAGCACCCTTTCTCTGGACACGCCACTGCATGAAGTATGTTCTTACGGATTTACCCTGCAGTAAGTCCAACTACTCGGCCAGGCCAGTCACAAAAAATACCAGGACTACTAACAATTAATTTGCCATTGAGCTGTATTTGAAAAATAATCACTCCCACGTTTAACTAGTCCACGAGTAGTAGTATTGTGACCAATTACAGGTGAATTACCCCATATGTAACAGTTGGCTTTATTGTTTAACTACACTTTTTCTAGACCATTTGTTGCTACTCAAGTTCTAGTCAATTCTCATACATAAAATACTGTACATTTTAACTAGTCATTTTGTAAACTCAAAGAACTCCTTTTTGATAAATTGACCTCTTCATTACTGCAGGGTATATAGGGTGTGCAGAAAATTGTATGCAGAATCTGAGGATCTTGTATCCTGAAAAATGTTTTAAAACATTTTTTTTTAATTCTTTACTCACGTTATGTGGCTCTGGGATAGCGTAGGAGATGCGTGCTATGCTCTTGATCCCAGGGTCCGAGGTTCGATTCCCGGCACAGGCGAAACGTAGTGTAATGTTCCAAGCCTAGCACTGGTTTTTCAAAAAATCGCATGTTAGGGGCACACTACATAATAAGCCAGCATATTTATTTGTAACCGATGGTAATGCAAAAAGTAATTCAAAAGGCGTACTGTTTATGCAATACAGAATCGATTATTTTTAACACGGCGATGTGATAGCGAATGTAATGCATGCCTATTTGCATTACCAGTTGTACGAAAAGTAATCGAAAATACTTGATTTTGTAATGCATTACTATTTGCATTCTCAAGTAATGCTATAGTTGTATGTAACGCTTTGCTTTGGGAGTGAACATATCAGGCAACACATTACCTTTTCGATTACCTCTCCATGCAAATTTGTTCAATTCACTTTGCATTCCTATTTCATCGATGAAAAAATACATTACTTTGGTAATGCACTTCCTAAATAACTGCTGGGAAGACATACACTCACACAAACAAAAGAAAACCTCATTGGTATCACAATGGGCCCATTAACAGCCTAAGTGGCAGCCACTTCAACCTACCTACCTATCTACTCACGTTATAAAATTTGTCAAAACAGTTTTTTTTTTTTTTGAGCTTATCATTTCGAGTTGACGATTACTGAAACACGGCCTGACCGTCGATACTTTGTTTTCCGAGACACCAATTAAAAGTTTGTTGAATAAACTCAAACACTCAACAATCGCAGCCGGTGCAGCCGAAATATTTCATCATGAGCAGTTACGACTGCCCACAGAGAAAATTAAATAAACAAAAATTGTAATGCCATTGTTTCCTCGTTAGAGGGATGATGACATTGTCATCTAACTGTACTTACTTATTACAAAGGCTACGGTTTAAGCACTAAGCCGATTATTTCAATTTCAATCAATATAATTATTATTGAGCAATAAAATAATTACTACTTATTAATAAGCTTTTGCACAATCGAACTCTTTGCACAGTGAGAAATAATTTTTTATCGCAAAAAGACATCAAAAGGTCAAAGGTCACAGTTGAAAAGGCCCAAAAGCCGCAGCCAAAGTCGAACCCAAAAAACTCATTTGACTTTCGAATGACACGAGGTGAAAATACCAGTTGAATATCCTCAATTTATTTGAGGCTTATCCTCTTATGTTCATTCGTGATTGCAGCACTCGAGGACCGGTAATATTTTAGGATTTATTTAATCTGATGAAAAAAAAAAAAAAACAAATTTCAATGTGGGCGTGCGTATTCGATGGATACATGCGCTCGTGAGTGTCTCACATGTGCAGCTTAAATATTTGTTAAAAAATATATCGCCTCTGTGATTTATGTTTTATTGTAACATAGGTACATAAAAAAAAGGGAATTTCTCCATTTAATAAAACCTCGATATATACTTATGTTTTTTTTGTGATACTTGATGGGACATCGGTTTTAGTTTAAAACTTATGTTCAAAGTAGAATGCCCAAAATATGTCAAAAATCACTAGGTTCTATAAATTAAAACTAATGAAAATTGATGAAGATGAAATAAAAGAATGATTTGAAATTTTTGGTATTTTGAAAGGATTTTACTTGGAAATATTCGAAGAGACGGCCGTTAAAGAAAAATTTTTCTCCGAAAGGCGTTCGAGTTCAAATCTCATATACAATGCCACCTTTCCGGAGTTTTCTTGACGTGACTTTAAATTTTTTGCAATTATTTTATTTTACTAACTGGACAATTTACAAAAAGCTAGAATCTTGTCGTAATTGTTTATTGAATTTTTTCAGTTCCTGAAGATGCTCTTCAAAGAAGGGCGAAATATTGAATAAAAAAGAAAAATTTTTGAGATATTCCAAAATTTTCTTTAAAAAAACAACAAGAAAATGTTTTTCTGAACGTGACCTTCAGCCAGAACAAGATGCGAATACGTATGAATTTTCAAAATTTTATATCAAAACATAAGTGTGAAATAAGTGGACCCATATCAATTTTCTGTCGAGCTGCGTCCCTAGATTTTTAAAATGCAAAGCCGAAAAATTTACCTACTTTTTCCCCACAAAAATCCCATAGTGCAACATATCATCGTTTTTAGTGGGAATTATGTCTCCATATTTTTCGTCTTCAGATTCCTTCGAGGATTAATGGAAGTATTATTTTCAGTATTAATCCTCGAAGGAATAAGAAGAGAACACTGGAATTTAACTTGTATAAATTGTTGGTGCCATTTAAATCCCTTAAAATTGCCCGCCTTTGCCACATTTCCGTTGAAAAAACCTATGAAAAAAAAAACCTTTTTAAAAAACATCCGAGTCTGGAATTTGATTAGCACGAACAAAGTTTCCGCAGCTTTGTCAATTATGCACATGAAAATTATTTTGTGGAAACAAATTCGCTCGACATGTTGCGTGTTACATACCAACATACTTATTTATTTGTATTTTGCGGCTTGATGCTGGATAGCATCCCAGCAGGCAAATATTCAATGGTGGACAATGTGTTCTCTGATTTCATTGAAACACATTTGTATGTCGATGACATTGTCATGCATGAATTCTTGGTTGACAATGAGAGCGTCCAACGGGGCTGAATCTCATTGGCTTGCTGACCTTAAATGGGATGTTTGCTTAGCACATTTTCGTTGGAGATTGCCGTAGCTTTTTCGAGGAGAATTCAAAGCTGCATTATACGATTTGAACAAATTATCGCTTAAATAAAAGAAAATTAATTCATTAAAAATTTTTTCCACATAGTTTTGAGATCGGTCAACACATTACGATTCTTAAAACCTTAGAGAAAAAAATTCATTTTTGTTTTGAATTTTTTTGTTTGAAGTCGGTTTCTTACTTAACAATATGGGATATTATTTTACAAAATCTATGGATAAATGGCAGAGTCATAATTTTATATGGGAAGGACTGAAAGCAAAACAAGCAAAAGCCCCATTACAAAAATACGTTGCATACTTTCAGGCTTCCATTAGTAATTTTCATTGCTTACATTTCCTTTATTTCTTCACTCTTTTTTCAAAAATTGAACAATAAGAAAACGCTTCCATAAAAATAATTACAATATATTTTTCGTGTATAGAAGGCCATAAGAAAATTTCACTGCTCTAAACTAGTTAAGTTAATAAAACAAGGATTGTGAAAACATTTTAGACTAAGGCCAACCAAGATGTTTAGGAGGTATATGAGACAAATATGCACGATCCGCTCTCTGCCACGCCCCAAACTGTCGATTATTCTTAACTTTCGCAAGAGAGTTCTTAGAAGCTCCTAATTCTCAAGATAGATTGACCACGATCAATTAGATTTAAATATATACCTTCCTGTTTTTTAAAGTGCGTCTACACCTAGTTTCAATGTCTTTTTTCATTATTTCACATCAATACATTTTCTGCATTATTCTCCTTAAGTAAATATATTTCCATTAAAATAAATATAAAAGATTTTTATGCTATATGTATATGAATAGAAAATGGGTAAAAAACACATTATCATTTGTGCACAATGGCTTGCGGCACTTTACCACAACATGAGACAATGGAGGAAATGGAGCGGACACTAAACGGCTACTGAACTCAATTGAGGGAATTTTTCATATATTTTTTTAAAATACTGCAAATGAGTAGTCATGGGTATTTCCACATTTTTATGTAAAGCCAACATTTTCCTCCCAAGTTTTGTTTGTTATTAGAGAGAATTTTTTTCTATCTACATGTAGTGCAGAAGATGGCTTTCATCGAATTTTAGTTCATATAATGATAGCAATAAACATGTGATCGCTGAAGTATGAGAAATATACGTGAACTTTGACTAAGTCTATTAAAATGTAAAAATCTGCGAAGTTTAATGGATTTTTTGGGAAACGATTAATTTATTTTAAACAAGTAAGAGAGCCCGAAAATATTGGCGCACTATGTTTTTCCTTTTCTTACACAAAATTATTGTTTCTGTGCTTGAAAATGGGACCACATAAATTTTTTTTCCTTCACCTTTCATTCGTCTTGGTCAATTTATGTTTTTGAAGCTCTTACGTCTTTTACTTCGGAATTTACGAAAAATCTTTATATATGGGCGTGGCAGTAAGTCGGATATCGCCTACTTTTTTTGACATGATTGTTCCAGCCGTTTGAAAGGAGATTCTACCACAGACGGACGGATGGACAGACGGACATGTCTAAATCGACTCAGTTTTCGATTCTGATCAAGAATAAATATATTTGTCTACATCTACGGACCTCAGTTCAGGGGGAAAAAAACAGACGATCTGGTACATATTTGGTTGATGCCCTAAAAATTATACTTCTTGCCTTTTTTTATTAAAATTTTACTGCATTGAATTGGCAATTGCATGGAGGATAAAAACGAAAGTGTTGGAATGAATTTTGAAGCATAACGAAAGGCTCTAGGAGACAATTTTCAGGGAAACTAATTTGGAGACTCTTATTTCATTTTTGTATTTGTTGAGGCATTTTCTTTGAACCCTAGGACGTAATTGCTATAACATTTAAATATAAAATGAAATTTTTAATAACAATCACAGACAATTGAGATTAAATTTAGCATTCAATCATCCAAAGTCATATTTTAATATTTTTAAAAATTTTCCTACTGTGTAGAATCGATATTGAATATTACATCGTAACAATGGTCAAAGCTAACGATAATATGTTGATTTTACATTACAAATAAAATGTATAATTTTTTATAATTTTTCCTTCAAATTCAATGTATAAGTCTATCCCATCATATTGGAAAACACGCACCACCATCAGCGACGTCCATACGGCAACTGGTATAAGTGCGTGCTAAAAGGTGTTAGAACGATGAGCAGAATGTTGAAACCTCTGCCACCGATTCAAGAGCAGAGCGCGCGATGAAATTTTCTATGTTTTCACATTCGAACACCAAGTCGAATGAAAAGTCTCCAACTGACGCTACGAAGGAAAAACTCCAATATCGAAACTTTGTGGAAAAATGAAAGCCCATTAAATGAAAGGGGAAACATCGCACTATGAGCTTGGGGAATTTTTCAACTAATTTACTGAACAGAAATTATTCGTAAGATTAGTATGGGAACAAAAAAGTGTTCTACTCTTGTTCGTGATCAGATCGCGAAAGTAGTTAAAATCCCTTTAAATTAAATACTTTACATAAATACAATGGCTTAGTTTAGTCCCACCTGTAACAATCACTTTTTCAATGGTTGTTGTAGCTCATAATTAGAGCGTGTATTTTTAAGCATTTATAAAATTGAAGCGTACTTTATGGGGCAAAAAATTTGTTAAATTTACATAAAGTTAAGATTCAAATCGATTTTTAGCCTATTTAAGACTTTTTCAAAGCTAGGAAATTCCCTTGAAGTTCAAATTCGCTACTTATTTCCAAAATGGTGATAAGAAAAAAAATATCCCCCCCACAAAGTATGCTTCAAATTTATAAATGCTTAAAAATACACGCTCTACTCATAATATTTAAAACAAACAGGATGTGATTCTCAAGGATTTATAGTTATGAAAACTTTTAACAACAGCAGAAATCTCACAGAAATGTGCGACCAAAAAAAAAAAAACTCCTTGCCAATTGTGGGCCCCTTCAGAAAGCCCGGGCCCGGGGGAAAATTCCCCTTTTCCATCCCCATCTCTACAGGCCTGAATGAAATAACAAGAATTGCTGTGACGGGAGTGACCTTTAGGAATGTTTTGCATGGAATTGCCCAACACAAGGGAAAATATTTTTTTAAATATATTTAGCAAGGTGTATTTTTTCAATTTTTTCAAAATCGTCCGACAAATCTAAATCACATTTTTTTAAAGAAAAATCTTCAGTCTTCAAATTAAAAAAAAAAAAAAAATTTTCCATATCTATAATAAAATATGGAGCTATATATGTAGCTTTCTCAGGAAAACTTATTTTATTTATGTCTCATTTTCATACAAACTAATTAATTAACGGGGGTTATGTTGATGTTTTTTCATGTGATTGATAAGTCTCTAAAAAAAAGTTATATAAATATTAAATATATCAATAAGGTTTCTGGTCTGTATAGCTTAAAACCCGTAGAAATTCGGAAATGCTCATTTTAGAAATCGTTTGCCACACCCTAAAACAAATCCGATTTTATAGTTAGTATCCATTTCGAAAAGACCTTCAAATTACCCTTTAAAATCTCGGCCCAAGCAAAAAGGAGCTATATCATGGAAACTATCAAGGAAAAACGAAATTCCCCATACAAAAAAATCTTGTTTTTGGCGTTTTCAGAGCACGATGCCAACCCTTAAGAACACTTTGTTTTGGAAATCGTTTATACTGTTAATTTTGTCATAATATTAACTTTCAAAACCCACTTGGCCCACAAAAATTTCTGTACTGAAGTAAAATATGTTACAACATTTTTCAATGAAGTTCATACAATCTTGCAATGTAATAAGACAAAAATTTAGAGTATACTTTTAGGGTAAAAATTTTTCATATGAAAAATTCATTTCAAAACAAAAGTTTATACAAAATGTGTGCTCTAACGAAATTAAATTTTTATGAAAACTTCAGAATGTGCCACAAGTTTTATAATTCTGCGAACACTCCGTATAGTTTTTACACTCAAATGTATTATGCGATCCCACTGTGTCATGGGAGGAAATTCGAAACGCCTATTTCCCGAGTTTTATCGCTTAAAAAAAAGTTCAAAAACAAATCATAAAAAACAAAAATTTTTTTCCAAAACAGGTTTATTGACACCTTGCTAAATATATTTTGCCAAGCTCAATGATTGACATGTGACCAACTAACAAAAAGAAACATGAAAAGGCATTACCCACAATGTATAAGAGGTGAATGAGAAAAATTGACGTGTTCCGCCCACTGTCACGCCCAAAAAGAGAGATTTTTTGCAACCTGCGAAGAAAAAAGCTCAGCTTAAAATTACCATCTCAGGAGAGTTTCAAAGGCCAAATTTGATTTGCTTTTTGAATTTGTTTTTAATTTAATTTTTAATTGTTTTAACAAAGAATTTCCAATCCAAATATTTTTTCAAAACTGGAAAACTTTATTTTGTCCGAAGTTAGTTATGCATTTCAATGACTCAAAATTTTATAATCGAGCACAGCCTCCCAACAGCACGTTGTGCAATTCCTTGTACTTTGCGCAAAATGCGTTCGAAAAGTTGTATAGGAGATCATTTTGCGATTGTTTTTCGAAATTCTGCAAGAGAAAATATTTTATTTTATTTTATTTAAAAATGGTGTGTAAAATTTTGTAAATTTTTCATTTGAACTCACTCCGTCCAAAGCGATTGAAGGCACAAATGTTAAGTGGATTGCCCCAGTCTCTTCGCCGTATTTGCTTAAAATTTCCTCAACAGAACGAGAAGACTTGCACTCAAGAGCCGCACTAATGTCGATGTTTAGGTTTTTGGCGCACTGAAACGAAAAATTGAGTGAATCCAATTTTAACGAGACTTTTGCATTACATTGCACTCACATTTTCAATGGCATATCCTCCCATCAGGCAATCGATCATTTTCAGTTGCTCCAATTTGTCGTTATTCTCGATAATGCAAGCATGCATGGCATTGAGATCGCATTCCCGTTTCCCATGCTGGCATCTAAGGTTCACCTTCTGGGTAATTGGATCCACCGATCTCTGTAGAAACGATTTCAATAAGCTCCGCTGTGTTCCAACTGAATCCAAGACTCACCTTCACTTTGCCGTAGGGAATCAATTTCATGTCCGTGTAATTCAATAGGTTATCATCGATCATTGCATCATAGAACTCGTAACGTATGAATCTCTTGCTATCCGGGCACAGTGCTTCATAGTACACTTCAACTTTCAACAGAGGAGCTGTTTCCTCTGATGAAACTTCTACCTCGGCAGGAGCTGCTGAGCTGACCTGAAATGATTTTTATATATTTAAAAAAACTATTTCAAATGTATCAAATGGGAGCTCATTATAGTGCACCATGAAAGGAGTGCGTTTTATAAGCCCCCTTGTAAAAAATTAATAGTATCAGACCCAGAGCTCTCACTATGCTTACTATATCTTTTTGGGATCTCTGAATCCAAATTTGAGGTCAATTTATATAAGTAGTTCCATCGAGTCCAGGCTTAGCCATAACCTCAAGCGCGATTTTATTCGTATAATTTTTGAAGTTATAGCAAATCCTAGACCCGATGGAGCTAATATACATAGATCTAAAATTTGGATTCAGCGGTTGATTATAACACACTCTTTGTCTGTGAACTAAAGTGGGCCTATTTAGACGTCATTAACACCTTCTAAAAAATTGCCTTCATGTGCTCATTTTTAAGGGCCTGTTACAGAATCTCAAAAACCGATCAAAATTTTAATTTTTTGAGGTATTTCAAGAATTTGAAATTTTAGTTTGTATTTAATTTGTATTAAATTTCTAAAAACTGAAAAAGTAGGCTTGGCAAAAGATCACTGCTTATAAGTATGCCTCAAAATTTGAATATGGAAAAAATTGAAAAAAAAAATTCAAATAAATATTCAAAATATTCAAAAAATATTTTTTTTAAATTCAAAAAAAAAATTTCAAAAAGTTCAAAAAATTCACAGTCAAAAATTCCAAATTAGTTCGATTTAGTATGCCTATTAAAATGTTGAATTGTCAAATTAACAAAAAAAAAGCCTACTTCAGTGAATAAAATATTCAAAAATCACAGTTAAATGCAAAAAAAATATTAAAAAACATTCAAAATATTCAATAAATTCAAATAATTCAAAAAAAATCAAAATATTCAAAATCCGAGATCTACTCATAAGGTTATTGAATAGAATTTGGCATAAGAAGCTCCTTTATTGCCATAAAAATTACGCAAGACCAGTAATGGCGGACTTCCTCCATACTTGGGATGCATGACTTCATGAATGGTTTGTCCCGCAGCGTGTCGTGTCTGAAGCTCGCGACATTTGTATGGATTTTGCTTATGTCTTTTAAGTGTCGTCAACTATTTGTTCAAAACGTCCAACCAGCGTCGAAAAGGGGTTCAATACTCTGCTCAAATGGTTGTATTGACGGTCGTTGTCTTGAGGCCTGTCCTACAAAATCCCAGCAGTTATTTAGGTAATGCATTCCCAAAGACATGGATTTTTTCATAGTGAAGACAGGAATGAAAAATTGGAATGCTAAGTCAATTATGTATGTAAATTGAAACACCTAAATTCAATCGATTTCTTGAGAATGCAAGTAACATAGCAACACACATTTTCTTTTTTCTAATTTATTTTCTTTCACTTTGTCAAATTGATCAAAGTGACATTGGGAATGAAAAATGAAAGAAAATAAATTGATAAGCTTAGAAATATTTTTATAAAAATTATTATTAAGTTTTCTTTAAACAAAAAAACTTGTAAATAAAAACCTTATTATTGTTCAATAAAAACGAATTTATTAATAACAAAAAAGGTTTTGTTACTGGCGCAGTCGGTCCTTCAGGATAAAAGAACATTATCCTTTAAACGAGCCTACATTCAAACAAGGACAAAGATATCTTTTGAATCGGATTCAAGAGTTGTGATTCCAGGAGTCTAACAAAAGGATTTCTGCGTATTGCGACTTATAAGAGGAATTAAAATCCTGCAACAACTTCAAACGTTTACTCCGAAATTCTTCCAAATAAAGCTGGTGCAAAGTGGATCGTTTCGAATATTTATGAACAGTGATCAACTGGACGTTATTTGTCAGAAATTGAAAATCCTGGAAATAAACACCGATACCATGCTGGCCAAGGAGAAAAGAGAAATGTTTTTGCAAACTATCAAACTGATTTTACCATTCAATGGCAATAGAAACTATCTGGCTTTATTTATCGACAACATAGACACCATAGTTCCTGATTTCACTTCACTCGCTAACGAGGAAAAACCATTTTATTTTCAATGTATAACAAGTACTCTTCGCGACGCAGCCCTAGACGTTATAAGGAAAGAACAACCGAAAGATTGGCCAACACTCAAAGGACTGTTAATTGATGAATTTGCTGACCATACACCAATTACAACTCTTATTCTGTCAATCAACAACATAAAATTTAAAGGTAACGTAAAAACACTCTGCGAAGAAATTAACACCGAAATTTGCAAAATTAAGGATAACATAAAATTAAGCAAAGCCGATTTATCTACACAGTCATTTTTAAGTAACGAATTACAACAAATTAGTATTAGAACACTTAAAAGAGAATTACCTTACCATCTTACTGCTTTGATTAATGCTAACCTAGCAACGGATATTAACTCCGCAATAAAAATTTTAAAGAAAATGACGTATATGACGCAAAACTTAAAGTGAACAATATAGAAAGAATCAAATGACATTAAAATATTTACGACCATCTTTACACCAAAAATTTTACCTAATTCAGTCTACCCAAAATTACAATTACCACAACATTCATTACCCACGCCCACTAAACTTTCAAAGTCATAATTCAAATAATCTCGATAAACGTTTCGGACCCCCGAACCAATGGAAAGAACTAAAATTTCACTTAGTTGCCTCGGAACCTTACCTGAAATTGAATTAAAGATTGCCAACCAACCAGTAAAATTTTAGTAGATTACAGGGTCATCAGTGAGTCTTATTAGCCAACATACTAAAAAAAGAAAGTTCCCATACAAGACCAATTAAATTATCAACAATAACAGGAAGATTAGATTACAAGATGTAATAGAAATGTTTTCTACAATTCAAAACGCACACTCAAGTTTTAGTTCATGACTTTTCAAAAACACATGATGGGTTACTAGGATGCTATACTCAATATGGCGCTAAAATTGATACTAAATTAAAATATAATTTTAATTATTAAATAAAATTTTTGAATAATTTAAAAAATCACCCAATAAAAAAAATTAAATTTAGTAAGTAGTATTGAGGAAACCAAATTTAAACTAGATCATTTAAATAAAGAAGAATCATCTCAAATTCAGAAATTATTATCTAAATACAGAAATATATTCTATAAAGAAGGGGATACCTTAACATTTTAAAAAGTATAAAACACCAGATAAAAACTATTCATGAGGATCCTATATATGTCAAATCATACAGATACCCCGAAGTCCATAAAGCCGAAGTTAACAAACAAATTAAATCAATGTTAGATCAAGGTATAATTTGCCATAGTACATCACCATACTCTGCTCCTATATGGGTCGTTCCCAAGAAATTGGATTCCTCAGGAACCCAAAAATGGCGAATTGTTGTAGACTATCGTAAGTTAAACGATATTACTATAAACGACAAATTTCCTATTCCAATTATAGATGAAATTCTTGATAAGCTTGGTCGGTGTATATACTTCAGTACCATCGATCTAGCGCAAGGCTTCCATCAAATAGAAACAGACCCAAAGGATAGAATAAAGACAGCTTTTTCCACACAAAATGGACATTATGAGTTTTTGAGGATGCCATTTGGTCTCAAAAACGCCCCATCCACTTTCCAACGGTTGATGAATACGATCTTGGATGGACTTGTTGGAAAAGACTGCCTTGTATATTTAGACGATATAATCGTTTTTAGTACTTCTTTGCAGGAACATATTGAATCCCTTGAAAGAGTATTTAACAGACTTAGCAAAGCTAATCTTAAAATTCAAATAAGTAAAAGCGAATTCCTAAAAAAAGAAACTGAATTTCTAGGACACATCATTACTCCAAAAGGAATAAAACCTAACCCTAATAAAGTTGAAGCTATCTTAAAATATCCAATTCCTAAAACAGAAAAAGAGATAAAACAGTTCCTTGGTTTAGCCGGATTTTATAGGAAATTCATAAAAAACTTTTCAAAAATAACAAAACCACTAACATATTGTCTTAAAAAAGGCAATAAAATTGATATATCTAATGACGAATATAAAAACGCAGTAGACACCATAAAGCTTTTAATAACCAAAGATCCTATATTAGCCTATCCAGACTATGAAAAACTATTTACTTTAACAACAGATGCTTCTAATGTAGCACTTGGGGCAGTCCTAAGCCAACAAGGACGTCCCATCTGCTTTGCCAGTCGCACACTTAACGAACATGAATTACATTACTCTACAACAGAAAAAGAACTACTCGCTTTAGTTTGGGCTACAAAATATTTTAGACCTTATTTATATGGTAGGAAATTCATTATCAATAGCGATCATCGACCACTTCAATGGCTTCATAATTTAAAAGAACCCAACTCCAAATTACAGAGATGGAAACTACGATTAAATGAATTTGATTTCGATATAAAATATATTCCAGGCAAAGAAAATCATGTAGCTGACGCTTTATCACGAAACTGCGTTCAAAAATGCAACTTGGGTGAGGCAATTTCAAATGTTGCTACTATTCACTCAGCAGATGAAGACAACGAAAATTTTATTCCAATCTCTGAGAGACCTCTCAATATTTATAAAAATCAGTTGAAATTAATTAAGAGTACCCAAGACAGCGTCCATACTGAAAAAATTTTTAAAAACAACATAACTACAATATATTATACAGAACTTACAAAAGAAAAGATAAAAGAAATAATTAAATCATATCTCCTAAACCATCAAGTAACGATCTTCATGCCAAATAATAAAGATTTTTTAGAATTTCAGAATATTTACAAAACGTTAGTTAACAATAGACGAAATAAAATACTACGAGCTACTATCGAACTTCAAAATATCTTTAATTACCCTGATTTTAAAACAAAAGTGATCGAAACCCATCTAGAAGGATTGCACCAAGGCATAGAAAAAGTAGCGAGCTGTTTAAAAAAAAAAATATTACTATCCTAATTATTTAAAAGAAATCACCAAGATCATTAACGAATGTGAATTGTGTAATCGTTGCAAATATGATCACATTACGCACAAAATCCCTTTCAAAATCACCCCTCCCGTTTATGAAAGAAGAGAAAAATTTGTCATTGATTTTTGGGAATGGGAAAAATCTTATTTTTTGACATGTATTGATATTTTTGCCAAGCTCAATGATTGACATGTGACCAACTAACAAAAAAACATGAAAAGGCATTACCCCAATGTATAAGAGGTGAATGAGAAAAATTGACGTGTTCCGCCCACTGTCACGCCCAAAAAGAGAGATTTTTTGCAACCTGCGAAGAAAAAAGCTCAGCTTAAAATTACCATCTCAGGAGAGTTTCAAAGGCCAAATTTGATTTGCTTTTTGAATTTGTTTTTAATTTAATTTTTAATTGTTTTAACAAAGAATATCCAATTCAAATATTTTTTCAAAACTGGAAAACTTTATTTTGTCCGCATTTCAATGATTAAAAATTTTATAATCGAGCACAGCCTCCTAACAGCACGTTGTGCAATTCCTTGTACTTTGCGCAAAATGCGTTCGAAAAGTTGTATAGGAGATCATTTTGCGATTGTTTTTCGAAATTCGCAAGAGAAAATATTTTATTTTATTTTATTTAAAAATGGTGTGTAAAATTTTGTAAATTTTTCATTTGAACTCCTCCGTCCAAAGCGATTGAAGGCACAAATGTTAAGTGGATTGCCCCAGTTCTTCGCCGTATTTGCTTAAAATTTCCTCAACAGAACGAGAAGACTTGCACCAAGAGCCGCACTAATGTCGATGTTTAGGTTTTTGGCGCACTGAAACGAAAAAATTAGTAATCCAATTTTAACGAGACTTTTGCATCACATTGCACTCACATTTTTCAATGGCATATCCTCCCATCAGGCAATCGATCATTTTCAGTTGCTCCAATTTGTCGTTATTCTCGATAATGCACGCATGCATGGCATTGAGATCGCATTCCCGTTTCCCATGCTGGCATCTAAGGTTCACCTTCTGGGTAATTGGATCCACCGATCTCTGAAGAAACGAATTATATTAGCTTCGCTGTGTTCCAACTGAATCCAAGACTCACCTTCACTTTGCCGTAGGGAATCAATTTCATGTCCGTGTAATTCAATAGTTTATCATCGATCATTGCATCATAGAACTCGTAACGTATGAATCTCTTGCTATCCGGGCACAGTGCTTCATAGTACACTTCAACTTTCAACAGAGGAGCTGTTTCCTCTGATGAAACTTCTACCTCGGCAGGAGCTGCTGAGCTGACCTGAAATGATTTGTATATTGTATTTAAAGAAACTATTTCAAATGGATCAAATGGGAGCTCATTATAGTGCACCATGAAAGCAGTGCATTTTATAAGCACCCTTGTAAAAAATTAATAGTATCAGACCCAGAGCTCTCACTATGCCTGCTATATCTTTTTGGGATCTCTGAATCCAAATTTGAGGTCAATTTATATAGTTCCATTGAGTCCAGGCTTAGCCATAACTTCAAGCGCGATATTTTTTCGTCTAATTTTTGAAGTTATTCCAAATCCTAGACCCCATGGAGCTATATACATAGATCTAAAATTTGGATTCAGCGATTGATTATAATCAGGGCTCGGATTTTGTTGACTTTTATAAATTTGAAGCATACTTAAAGGAGCAAACATTTTTCTAACTAACATTTTATGAATAATTTTAGCGAAGTTGAAACTCAAACCGCTTTTCTAACTTCAAAAAAATTTATATTGAAGTTAAAAATCGACTTGAGTCGTAACTTTATGTGAGTTAAATAAAAATTTTACTCTTAATATTTAATTTAAAGCAACAAACGAGCCTTTTAACTACATTTTTAAATTTAATGACTACTTAGGGCAAAAAATTTTAATTAAAAATAGATTAATCGATTTTAGTTTAAAATTTAAATGAATTCCCTATAATATTTCAAAGAAAAAAAAAACCTCCTTAAAGTATGCTTTAAATTTATAGAAGTCAACAAAATCCGAGCCCTGATTATAACACACTCTTTGTCTGTGAACTAAAGTGGGCCCATTTAGACGTCATTAACACCTTCTAACAAAATTGCCTTCATGTGCTCATTTTTAAAGGCCTGTTACAGAATCTCAAAAACCGGTCAAAATTTTAATTTTTTGAGGTATTTCAAGAATTTGAAATTTTAGTTTGTATTTTAAAATTCAATTAAATTTCTAAAAATTGAAAAAGTAGGCTTGGCAAAAGATCATTGCTCATAAGTATGCCTCGGAATTTGAATATGTAAAAAAATGAAAAAAAAAAAATTCAAAAAAATATTTAAAAAATATTCAAAAAAAATTCAAACAAAAATGCAAAAAATTCAAAAAATTTAAAAAATTCAAAAAATTCAAAAAATTCAAAAAATTCACAGTCAAAAATTCCAAATTAGTTCGATTTAGTATGCCTATTAAAATGTTGAATTGTCAAATTAACAAAAAAAAGCCTACTTCAGTGAATAAAATATTCAAAAAGCACAGTTAAATGCAAAAAAATTCAAAATATTCAAAATCCGAGCTCTACTCATAAGGTTATTGAAGAGTATTTGGCATAAGAAGCTCCTTTATTGTCATAAAAATCTCTAGAATACTTTCCCTCTCGGAAATCTCAAGCCCATGACAAATACAGCAGGCTATGAAATTTCAAAAAAATTGTAGGAATACATATATTCATGTCTGCATTACACAAGACCGGTAATGGAGGACTTCCTCCATACTTGGGATGCATGACTTCATGAATGGTTTGTCGTGCAGCGTGTCGTGTCTTAAGCTCGCGACATTTGTATGGATTTTGCTTATGTCTTTTAAGTGTCGTCAATGATTTGTTCAAAACGTCTAAACAGCGTCGAAAAGGGGTTCAATACTCTGCTCAAATGGTTGTATTGACGGTCGTTGTCTTGAGGCCTGTCCTACAAAATCCCAGCAGTTATTTAGGTAGTGCATTTTCCAAAGACATGGATTTTTTCATAGTGAAGACAGGAATGAAAAATTGGAATGCTAAGTAAATTATGTATGTAAATTGAAACACCTACATTCAATCGATTTCTTGAGAATGCAAGTAATAAATCATTACAAAATCAAGCATTTTCGATTACTTTTCGTAGGTACAGTAGCGTAGTGGGGGGATGGCGAAGGGGAAAGTCGCCCCGGGCGCCAAATCATATTTCAATTTTTATGAAGGTATTTTTATTGAGGCCGATTGGAGAGGGGCGGCATTTCCTGCATGTGCCCCCATTGTGCCGGGGCGCCGAAATGTCTCGCTACGCCACTGCGTAGGTACAACTGGGAATGCAAATATATATTTAGGTATGCATTAAATTCGCTATACGACATCGTCTGGTAAAAAATACTGGATTCTCGAATACATAAACAGTAACCGTTTGGATTACCCTTTGCATTACTATAGGTATACATATAGCTGACCGCTTAGCTTACTCATTATTATTTATTTTTTTATTTTTTATTAAATACGGGAAGACGCCGATTTTTACGTCATTCGGATCGCACATAAATCAAAATGAACTGCATCGAATAAGGCAGTTCAACTTGTCAAATTTGGTGTGGCAAATAACGTGAGTCATAACATGAATCACAAAATAGACCCGAATTACGTGCCATGAGAGCATGCTATAAGAACAATTTTGAGAATAGATTTGATCCGACCATTTTTCGGGGTACCTCCAGTGATCTGGGTCTGTTATGAAAATCTCAAAAACTGATCCAAAACCTTACGTTTTTGGAGTTGCTCGATGTAATTTGATATGTGAACAAATTTTTGGGGCAAAAGCGCAATATTTGAAAGCTGTATTTTAACTAGGTACATATTTCCAAAGTAAATTAAAAAGAAGTCGGCATAAGAGGCTCCTTTATAGGCATGAAAATCTTTAGAACACTTTGTTTTGAGGGTCGTGATCATAAGGTCTGTTTAAAAAAAATATTTAGGCAGTTCACAAGGTCCACTAAAATTCCTTCTTAATTTATCCCCTGCTAAAGTGAGTATTTTAAGAGGTAAAATTATCCATTTTGGCAGAAGACAATTTTAAAAGTGATTTTAGAAGATTGCCTAATTCATTCATAGACAAACAATACAACGACTTATTTGTGTCGGCTATTTTATTGTCAGGCTCGCATGACTATAACAGCCTTACTTGTTTTGAATTATTTCTCTTTATTGAGATTTTTCGTTTTTTTAACAATAAAAAATTTTTTTTTAAATTTATTTAAAAATTGAAACCTTTTTATTATGAAGTGTCTGCACATTCTCCTTACCATTGACGTTTCTACTTAATACAGTCGAATCTGGATACAGTGAATTAAGTTTTGCACGTCCTGTTCATTGTATCCAGATTGTTCGTATTATCGAGATTGAATGTTTTGTTCATTATTTACAAGCCCGTAGAGAGAAATTTTGGGCCCGAGGGATTTTTTTTTCCAGGGCCCCCTCACAAAAATGTGCGACCAAATAAAAAAAAGTCCCATGCCAATTTTGGGCCCCTTCAGAAAGTTCGGGCACGGGGGAAAATCACCCATTTCTCCCCTTCTCTTAAGGCCTGATTATTTAGAAAAGTCCCTGTAACAAAAAAGCGTTCAATATTTCTCGCTGTTCATTATTTCAGGGATTCGTTATATCCAGATTCTACTGTACTTAATTTTTCCGCTGGGAATAATTTCTAGGAAAATTTCCCGGGGAAACTACATACATTTAGAATCAGTCTCAATAGTTATAGACAATTAAAATGACTTCAGCGTTTTAATTTTTCATTTAATCGATGACGTCTGTATGTATGTATGTATGTATTCATATATATCTTTGTACATTTCGTGTGTCTCACAATCTATATTGAGAATCAGCCAAATTAATTAATTAATATAACGCTCACTGTCATATATATGTACATATATAATTATTATACCGACTGACAAAACGTTACTCACACTGATAAGAGCACATAGAAGAGTTAACTTTATGATCGCAACTAATGCTAATTTATTTTTGAAAGCCGATAACGCATTGGGGCATATCAACGCACTAATCATCGCGATGTCTTAATTGTTTTCTCTAGGCTATCCGCACAAAAACTGATCTAACTCGATTCACCGCCGGCTCAAACAATACTGAATATAATTTCTTTTCGAAACACTCACGATTTCATGAAACGAATGTATGAAAATGTTGCATTGTTGCTTTCCATTCGATTACTTCTACATACCTGCTTCAAGATTTAAACGTTAAAACAACTGTTACATATGTATGTACGTACAACGTCGTTGTACGAAGCTCTGCACTGCCCGTGCATTGCTTAAAGACATCTAAAAAGTGGCTAATTTAAATCAAATAGCGATGCGATAAATTTTCGATTTGTTCAAACATTCAATTGTTGGTGTAATTGTCAACATTGCGCGAGAGTGCAGTCAAGGGCGTACCGAGAGAAAGAGTGCTTTGGTAGAGCTTTTATTTGCCACAGTGGTATATTGAGCAATTATAAGACATTAACCGAAAAACATATGGGGACGCTTACAGAGTTTTGGACCAAAAACACAAAGAAATCCGAAATATTCATGACGTCCGATTTCGATGAAAATTTTTATATAGAATAAGTGAAAATTTCTAAGAATTTAGACACTTAAACTTTTTCAAAAAACTGATTACAACTAGTCTAATTTGCGTATAGTTCCAAACTGGTCCAAAAAGGACTAGTTGTAATCAGTTTTTTGAAAAAGTTTTAGCGAAAACGTTTTAGAATTTTGGCACTAAAACTTTTTCAAAAAACTGATTACAACAAGTCCTTTTTGGACCAGTTTGGAACTATACCCAATCTAGACTAGTTGTAATCAGTTTTTTGAAAAAGTTTTAGTGCCAAAATTCTAAAACGTTTTCACGAAAACTTTTTCAAAAAACTGATTAGAACTAGTCCTTTTTGTACCAGTTTGAAACTATACCCAAATTAGACTAGTTGTAATCAGTTTTTTGAAAAAGTTTAAGCGCCAAAATTCTAAAACATTTTCACTAAAATTTTTTCAAAAAACTGTTTTCAACTAGTCCTTTTTGGACCAGCTTGGAACTATACCCAAACTAGACTAGTTGCTATCAGTTTTTTGAAAAAGTTTTAGTGCCAAAATTCTAAAACGTTTTCGCTAAAACTTTTTCAAAAAACTGATTACAACTAGTCCTTTTTGGACCAGTTTGGAACTATACGCAAATTAGACTAGTTGTAATCAGTTTTTTGAAAAAGTTTAAGTGTCTAAATTCTTAGAAATTTTCACTTATTCTATATGTAAATTTTCATCGAAATCGAACGTCATAAATTTTTGGGATTTTTGGTCCAAAGCTCTCTAAATTTCTTCTTGCCCCCCAAAATTTTTTCTCGGTTAATGTCTTATAATTACTCAATATACAACTGTGGCAAATATAAGTGCTACCAAAGCACTCTTTCTCTCGGCACGCCCTTGACTGCAGTGCTAACTTATTGTCAAATTTATTACTGATAAATGAAAAATTGAAAGCCCGAAGCTATAAATCAGATCCATTAATAACAGCATATATGTACCTACATAAATAATATTTTACCCCAAAAAAAAAAACTCCAAAGTTCGTTCCAAAGTGTTTTTGTGGCACTGATAAGGAGTCTGCAACGATTGCTACTTATAAGTACATAATATTAGTCCTTATGTAGGTACATATATACAAACAACCATACAAGTAGTATACTTCACACTTTAACAGAGTGCTACACTTGTAATGGCCAGACAACAATGATTGAAGTGGACTTTCAATTTAATACTCCTCATAAATATTTTTTATTATTTATTTTAAGTGGCTATCAATGTATTTTCAGACTTCTGACACTTTCTACAAATTAATTACACACGTCAATGATAAAAATCCCGCATCGCGGACCCACGAATAACATTCTTTTAAAGTACTTACAATAAAGTTTAAATTTTCATCTCGCTTTTCATCTTCATTCGCTGTCGATTCCCCATTGAAATCTCTTCTTTATACTCTTTTTGAAGAATGTCACCTCTCATATTAAGTCTTAACCCTTTTCTGCATGATATATTAAATGAGCGGGGAGAAATTTTTCTCGTCGTAAATAGTTATATTAACCCTTTTCTGCAGTAAATATTCAATAATTTGAAATTAAGTACCAAAAAAGCTGTTTTTCACATTAAATGGTTTTATTGAAGCTGAAAAAATAATTATATATTGTTTCCATCGAACAAATCGCTCCATTTACCAGTATTTTTTTCCGTACTTATTATTTTTAATAAAAAAAAATTTTTCATTTTTTTGCACGAAACCGTAGTATGCAACGATTCAACTTAAGTTGTGAGATAAGTCCTTAGGTACGTAGAATTACATACGAGCCATATAAAGTATCACTTCGACATTCTTTAACAGAGTCTACACTTGTATGGCAGACAAATGATTGATGGACTTTCAATTTAATAGTCCGTCATACAGAATTTTAGTTAGCGTTTCCTTTCAGGTGGCCCGCTACACAATGTATTTTCAGACTTCTGACACTTGTCTACGTAAATTAATTACACACTGTCAATGATAAAACATTCTCGCAATCGCGACCCACGATATAACATTGCTATTTAACAGTACTTACGCTATATAAGTAAACTCGTATATCATAGAAAAACCTCGCTTTTAAGATCTTCAATCGCTGTCGATTACCAACCATAAATCTCTTTTTGATACTCTTTGAAGAAAGTCACCTGTCATATGTATAAGTCTTAGGCACCGACTTACTGCATGATATTTAAATAGTTCGGCAGATTTTTTCTCGTAAATGGTTATATTAAGCCTGTTTGCTGCACGTAAATATTCTATAATCGAAATTATTAAAAGCTGTACTTTCAATTCACATTAAATGGTTATTATTGAAGCTGAACTACAATAATTATATATTGTTAGTCCATAACAAATGCCCGCGTATCCGTATGTTTTTCCGTCTTTTAGTTAATTTTTTTTTTTTTTTCACTACAACCGTATAAATTGCGTTCAACAGTGTGCCGCGCCCCATAAGCAGGTACGTATGAATAATCGAGCCATACACACTTGGCCGACATTCTTAAAATCTTAAGTGGCAAATGATATCTAAATCGTCTATTGGTCCGTCAACTAAGAAAGTTGGATTCCTTCGGGCGCGCTACACATATAGACTGATCTGTGTTACGTACAAAAACACTGACCAACAATAAACATTGGCCAACACTAGATATATTTGCTAGTACAGTAGTTTCGCTTAAGACTCGTATATAAGAAAACCCTTTAAGATTGTTTATCAAAAATTTAACATCCTCTATTTGTGAAAAATCGTAGTATAGAAACTGTTATATCAAGAAATTAAACCTATTTTGATATCAATATCGGTTTTTTTTTTATAAGAAAAAATTTTCTTATAAACGGGCTCTTATATAAGAAAAAACCGGATATAAGAATGAAATTTCTTGGCAAAATCGACTTTCTTATATAGCGAAACTACTGTAAAGTATCTACGCAAAGAGGATCACCTTTACGAGGCCTTCTTAAGAGACAAAAAGTGTCAGAAAAAAGAAGAGGTCCTTCCTCAGTTTGCAAAAAAGTATCCTGCCCATTCAAGGCCCCTTCCAGAGGGAAATAGCCGACAATCCTATACTCCCATCCCCTCTCTAAATGTTGATCAAAGTTTTTCAAATCTTGGATGTAATAGCGTCGACTCTCTCTCTCTCTCTTTACTTTTCAGGGATTTTGAAAGGCGATTATCTTGAAAAACTTCTCTAAAACTAAACTACACTCGAGCTAAGGCCTTAAACTAATAGTAGTAATGAACATGTACAAACCTGGCACGGCATTTGTATCCACTTTTAACCCATTTTCAATTGAGACTACAACCAAAAAAGCCCAATTGACATCTCATATCAGTAAGATATGTTTATGTTTATTTTGGCTATTAACTCTGAACTAATTTGCTTGAAAATCTTTGGATGCAATTTCGAAATTCATATTCTTTGCCGAATTCAATCAATTTTATTGTGCAAACCTTTTACTACAAAAAAATAGGGTGCACAGTTGTTTGAAGTTCTTAATTTTATGAGAGCGGAGCGCCCCAAAATTTACAACGTTAACGGACGCACCTGAGCTCGCGCTGCCGAAGGCGGCAGCCGCCCCGGGTGCCAAAGCATCAATTTTTTGTGAAGGTATTTTAATTGGGGCGGCATTTCCTTCATTGTGCCCCCACCGGTCCCCGGGCGACGAAATGAATCGCTACGCCACTTCCCCTCAGCATGTAAATAATGGAAATGGTTAAACAGAAGAATGATCATTTGATGAACGAAATGCTCACAAGCGTTTCACTTTCTTCTTCCATTGTCTTATTTCGAAAATTCCCTGATTACAGCTGAACTCTTCTGGCACATTTATCAATTCAGTAATGAGCTCGAACGTGTTTTTACAAGTGTCTTTCCCTTCACTATAGATACACAACGGTCTAAATTCCGAATTTTCTAAGCCATTGTTAAGCCATTGAACGCATTCCGTCGCATATGTTTGTGGTAAATGACGTCTTTGATCATCCAAGTTTATAACGACCATAGTATACCTATTCGATTCAAGGGAATAAACCTAGTTGGAACGTCCAACATAATTAAATGCAAATGCTTTTCATAGTAAAGCAATCCACTGGACCAAAGGTTTTGAAAATTCGGCGATTGCCTTAAACCTCAGGGACTGAGTAGGAGCATGTCTTTCGTCTCTATCTCATTAAGGGGGTCTTCTCATTGAGCAACTTTTTTTTTTACTTTTTTTTTTTTGCATTTATTTATAGCTTGTGTAGTTGTGAATATGCCCCTAAAAGGATTTTTTGAAATTCGAAATAGTTTAGAGGATATAGCCTTCTTTGTCGAGCAATATCTGCGCTAAAACGAGTAATTTTTGCGTTGCTTTAAACTTTAAACGCGTTTATCTCGAAACCACGTTTTTCGAACTGGCGGCCATGATATCTCCAGTTCAACTGAACCGATTTTCATGAAACAAAGTGGAATCGACGCAGAATTGTCACCATTCTCGGGTGAACCTCGACCATAATTTAAAAAAATTTTTTATTATTTTTTTTTTTACACTAAACTACCAAAAAAAAGCCCGAAATTGAAATTTTTTTTTTGAATGGCCGCCATTTTGTCAAAAAAAAATCACAAAATTAAGCTTGAGGTTCACCCGAGAATTACATCTATACTGATTATAACCCCGTTTTTTTTTTTCCATTTCGGACGCTCCGGAGACCCGGAATCGTGGCCGCCGTGACGACACCTTTTTTTTTTCACCACCAACTTTGAAGTCTCATTACTTTTTGAACAGCCCACGTTTCGAGGCAAAAAATTTTTTTTTATTTACTTTGAACCTTTTGTAATACAATAAATAAAAAAAGTTTTCAATTATTCTTTGCGTTTTCAAATAAGAATTTTTTTTAAAAAGGGTCCAAAAAACGGGTTTTCAATGAGAAGACCCCCTTAATAAAACAGTTCCTTTTAAAATGAGTCATTTTAATGAAAAAAGTCTGTTGATTTTATGGCTGAATCGGATCCTTGAGAGAAAAGACTTGGCTACCAGCGCGCCTTACTTTTAGGTCAGCAAAGTTTTTTCCTTGCTCAAACAAAATAGAGAAATTTATTTTTCTTGGTTCGAGTCTCATCAAGGAAATCTTGTTTTAGTATTTCCCATGCTGATTTAACTCAATATACCAAACTATCATTCATTCAATGGATGCTTATATTTGATGATGGTAGTATTTCTGAAGATTTTCCAATCTTTCACACTAGTGGAATCCCAGGACACCGTAAAGAATAAAGAACATGCATTTCACAATCGTCCTTTCACTTATGAATGTACAAAGAAATAACACCCAACCGAGAACGTTTAGGATCGCCACTTTTGAAAAAAAATAAATTTAAAAGGCTTAGTCGAATTGATTTTTATTACAAAATAATTTCTAAATATCTAAATATATCGAATCATGTTACAGGCGGTGGTAAGCACTTTTCTACAATTATATTAAGCTGCTTTAACCAATGCAATAAATGAATACATAACATATTCCACGTATGTAGATCAATTTTTAAAAATTTGACCTCTTAACGGTAAAAGTTTTAAACGATTCTAGCTCAAGAGAAAAACTAAAATCGAAACCTTAAAGTAATACGAGGGAAATTTTGACTTCAATGGTAGAAAAAAACAAAAAAAAAAAAAAACAAGTACTTCAAGTCACAAGTTCCATCGCCAGACATGGATGATTGAATGAATGAATGAATGTATGTATGAATAAATGAATCAACTACCGGCAAAGCTATAAATTTTTCAGCTACGTCATTCGTATGTGGAAAGCTATAAACTAATACATGTAGAACTAGCAGGAGTTACGACTATAAATAACTTCATTCTTGCAATTAAATTCTTTAAAGCTTATGATAGCGTTCCACATCGATATTTCGGAAGCTTGTCTTGCACACGCATTCGTTAGCATTCGACAATTGCTTGAGGCAGTCGCGGCAAACGAGATGCCGACATGTTTGAATTTCGTAAGAGAAATCTTCTGATTTGCAATTGATGCAGCGCGGTGATTTGGTCTCTACAGGTGGACGAGTGTAGCAAGTGACATTCTTTAAGGCGCGCTCTATAGCATGATCGAATGTATTTGGACTGCTGACTGATGTTGACAAAGACGTTAGAGTGGCACTGGCGGTGGCTGGTGTGGTGAAGCGTGGTTGCTTTGCCGAGGTAAGTAATGGTATATTCTCTGTACGATATGTGCTTAATTTAATCTGTTTCGCAACTGACGATTGCAGACTCGCTGACGAGCGAGTTATAGTTGCTGGCGGTGAACGTTTCCGTGTCTTCCCCATACCAGAAAGTACCGAATAAGTACCAGCTGGCGCATTACATTGGCTAGCACTGGCAAATTGGGAAGCATGGCGGTTCTTACAGCGTCGCACTCGAGTGCCCAACGATCGAGGTATTGTCTTAAATTGTTCGGAGTTTTCCGTTAGGAACTTTTCGATTCGCATTTTAAGACTCAAGTCAAGTACGGCTTTACGTTGATTTGTAAACTCAAGTCCAGTAAATGGATCCGAAGGCAAGCGACCCCATAAACCTTCAACTTCTGAATGTCTGTCAATTGTTGATTGATCCACTATTTTACCGGAAGGCAAAATGGTGGGGAAAATCTGTGAACAATTATTATCACCATTATATATAATATATATATTGGTATTTATTTGAATTTGCAGTTTCCTCTTACCATCACCTCCCATGTTATAGCATCGAGAAAGTCTTCTGGGATTAACAGCTTAGAATGTGCGATTAACTCTGGAACACATCGAGAAGGTGATCGCTTTCCTCCAGATTGCTGTTGCGTCTCTATTTCTCCATATGGATTGACGATTTCACGCCAAATCGTAAGAACCAACTCACGATCGGATTTCTCCAGTTTCCTTGATGGCAAACCCCATACCTCTGCCTTACGAAGAACTGGCACGCATTTTTGTGTAGCTCGGATTGTTACCTTTCGATATAAAATATTTTGAATATAATTTTATTAATCGTAGATGGAGAGCATCTCTGTGTTGATCATATTACCTTCAAACTATTCGTATTTGATAGAATTTTGTGTGCACTTTTAAAGAAGAACGCAAATACATTTCCCTCCTGTTGCATTTCATCGTTTCCCTTTAATTCGTGCTGGTAGCAAAAGGTAACCGTATTGACACCTTTTTCAAGATCCCGAATAAAGGCAATACGCTCCCAATTTCCTTCGTACATACTATGCACTTCAAGTGCCGTCGAACGAAGTGCTCCTTGACTGTTCCATAATTTGAGAACTTTGAGGTCAACTGATTTCGGGAAAAAGAACACTATCTCAGTCGGTGGCTTGGTGACCCTGCAAAAAAAATAGATCAAATGTTAAAAATGTTGTCGCAAAGTTTCTTTGAATGTTCGAAATGCAGAACCTCAATTCTTTTTTTTTCTTAACATAATATCCCAGTTGCAAATAAGGGGAAGTCCTCTACTAAGCGATGCATCACTTGAACTATCCCAAGCACTGTCAAAAAGGCATTAGTTCTCGTGGCAGTCATTGAGCAGGGAAAACGTGATGTGTTCAAAGAATAGCGTATGTTTTTTTTTTATCAAAAAGTAGCATATTTTCAGGATTGAACTAAAATTTAACCCTTTGAGACACGGCGTCACTTATAAGGAACAAGAGATTATCAGATTTTAATGCTATCGGATTGGGAGCGTGTCTGAAAGGGTTAAAAGCAAAAGCAAAACCAAAACGCATAACCAAAACTTTTTTGAACACCTCACTTTCTGCCTGCTCATGAGAGGCATAGAGTAGGCCTACCCAAAGCGGCCATGCTCGAACAAAGAAGATGTGTAAAAGTGATGGGGGAAAAGTCTATGATATCCCCTCGCTTAGGAATGTTCAAATGATCAATCCGGAGAGCATAAAATTTCCAACTGGGATTCTCCTATAAAATGAGCCTCATTGTGATTTCACATCGCACCAAGTTAGCTAAAAACAAACAAAACCAAGTAGTCCGGAAAACATATTTAATTTGAAACACACTCAAATAACATATGCGCAATCTGGTTTCTATAAATCTTGACCAAGTACAGTGTCAAAACCAAAACGTTCCGGTTTTTTGTGTCTTTCGGAGCATTTTGAAGCGAAAAGAAGTTCGATTTGTAATTTCAAAGAAAAATCCTTAAGGATATAAGAAAGTATTCAGTCCGAGTAGTATCTTCTTTAGATTCCTTAGCATTTTTTGAATCAAGAGTGGAGCGAGGGGACGAGCATAGCACATTAGTCCGGGAGCTAGCACGTGTTTTACCCTCCTCATAAGCGCCGCATTCCAAATGTATCTTAAAAGATGGGGTTTTACTCGTACATCACAAAAATCGTTTGCTGCCACCTCAGAGAGGTGGCATAAGGGGCGAAAATCGACCCCCAATGGGTGAAAAAATGGCCAAAAAAGCGCGATCTGCGCCGCGGTTGAAATTTTGCTGAGTGGTAGATAAATGGCTAACTAAGCGAAAAATCATTTGCTGCCACCTGTGGGAGGTGGCGAAGTCTTGCTGCCAGGACGATAAAGTCCGCGGCGCCAAGCGAATGGACAAGTTTGCAACTGAAGTCTGTTCGCAGACACTTCTGTTATAAATAGCGCAAAGACTTAAGACACGAGCTGTAAAGATGTCACATAATTTAAATGGTTTTCCTAAAAACGCAGAGCAGATTATATAAGTTTCTGGTATCAATCAACCAAGTTTTAAGTTTGGTTTGGATCCGATAACGTTTAATGGCCCCGAAAGTCGATCAAAGTTAAAAAATTCTGAACAAATTCCAAGTAAAGCAAGCAACGTATCGCCTCAGCATAAAAGATTCTCAATTATCGAGCCGCTTAGTCAATTTGTTTCAGTTTCAAGTCTGACTCTCCTTCTGTTATTTTTAAGTGTTATGTTTTGCAGGTCATAGAGGCTTTTTACTTCTTTTGTGCCGTACGCTAAAAAAACATTTTTTTAAAATTATTTTCTTATGGCAAAACAAACCAAGAGCAACATTTCATCTGCGTTTTCGGTGTTCGTCTTTAGATGTGTGCAATTCCATGAGATACTGTCCCACCCGTAACACCCGTGACAGCCATTCTGAGCACTAATTGTGTAGTTTCAGTGCCTAAAGATTGTTAAACGTTTTAAAAATTTTAGATCCTTGAGAATCACGTCCTTTTTTTCAATTATTTTGAGTTAAAAGCTAAAAAATGAGTGTCACGTGTGGGACTGTATTCGTGGAATTGCCCATGTATCTTATTATGGTCATGATAACTTTTAGCTAAAACGTTGAACATAATATTTTCACAATGGAGTAATTCGTCTAATCGGAAATTAATACTTTTTTTTAAATTTCAATATAAACTAGAGTATGCAGAGGTAAACTATCAAAAATTCTTTAATTGGAAATGCTCGTATCAACAAGCCATTTGGAAGCCCACGTCTTAAAATTTATATTTTTCTGTTTTCCCAGTTCATTGATCTTTGTGACAATCACAACATCTTATCTGGGCACTTCCTCTCACGCCAAAATTATTCATTATGTGACATCAAAAGAGCTTCGTGCGAATTCTTACTTGATCCGCATAGTTGCTGGACACCAAAAATACTTAAAAATTCTAAAAGTTGATAAAATAAATTAAATGAAACTGTGAAACCGCCAGCTAGAATTCGTAAAACATAAAGGTTACCTGAAATGGCTTCACAGCTGATATTAGTGATACTCATTATTGTTATTATTGAAGTAATTTAATTGAATTTTTTGTCCCAATCACTTCGTTCAATTTCGTATGAATGTATATATAAGAAGAGCTAAGCCGATACGCAAAATGAATTGGCAAGAACTCACGGCCATAAGCAAAATCAATCGCGACATTTGACATTCGGAAAAACAAATTATTTTATAACATATTCGTCATTTAAATTGGCCTCTGCGACGTCATCGACGAAGCTTTGGCGAAGTGCCTAAAGAAGGAAAGTTTCACGCTCTGCATTTCGTGAGAACTGCATTTCTATAGAACATATTCCGTTTCCATAGAACGTGACTCAAAAATCTATGGTTATAAGAGCTTAAGTCGACATAAGCCAGAATTGAGTGAATGCCTTGAGAGCTAAGAGGAAGTCAAGGCGTTGATGCGTGCACAACCCGTTCAATTAATCATGACTCTTTTAACGAAGCCATTTGCATTTACTTCTTATGTTTTTCGAAAAAAATTTCCGATCACTCATCGATGATTTTAAAGAAATCACTTTAGTCGACTTAAGCCGTTTAAGTGCTTGCGTCGCACAAAATTGTTCGTTCTATGGAACGACTCATGTTTACACAAGAATGCGTAGTTCAAATTTCAATCGAAGCGTTGTCATACAAGTGTGAGTTAATTGCAAATTTTAAACATCGATGAAGCCGCTTAGGCGGAAATGTGCTTCATTTACATAGAATTTTTTTGACCAATGCTGCAGGTTAAAAATTTAGAATTAGAATTAAATGTAAAAAATTATTTGGAAAAATGGAATTATCTCAAATGCAGCCATTCCGACTTAAGCTACTCTTTCTTATGAACGCAGAAATAGTCGTTTTAATTAATTACTTACGAAAAGCCCATAAAACCACGTTGTTGTTGCTCTGCGTCATCCGATACCAGATTAGTGACTTCATATCCTTCTTCCGATATGGTTTCGCACTCGACGGAAGGCTTTAGTTTAGCGTTTAGAAAATTAATTAATTGAATCATTGAAATTTGATGAATGAGAAACCAAACAAATTAGGGATGTCGAATGAACATCGATGCGCCGAAAATATCGATGTTTTACTTTGTTGCATCGATAATTTTGCACTCGATGTAGAAATGCTCGATAACATCGATGTTTTTTTTTTGGGAATCTCCCCTAAATTAAAAGACATTCATGATATTTCGTCAAGGATTAAAGTGGTTAATCAACATTCGAGCATGCTCGTTCGAGCGGCTCGGCTCGATGCAATGCTCGATCGTATGAGGTGATGTTGGTTAATGAATTGGCTCGCCAGCATCACCACTTACGATCGACCATTGCATCGAGCCGAGCTGCTCGCACGAGCATGCTCGAATGTGGATGGGTCACTTAAGGCAGAAACGTGAGCAGGGAAAATTTTATGGGACCTTATGGGATCAAGTTTTTGTTTTTAGAATGTTTTAAAATAAAATTTTATAGAATTTTACCCTTTTTTTAAGACACTCAGGGGAATATTCCCCTAAAAATCTGGCAATCAGTGATAACTTTATTCGTACTTGCAAATTTTTAAACGTTGTAGAATTATAAAAGAAGAGTATTTATATCTTAAAATGTTGAAAATCAGGAAAATTACTTATTTTTAGGTAATTATGCATCATGTTTTAATATTTTACAAAATGCTTATATTTATTACACGCCGATAAACGTAATTTCTGCCATTCTTAACATTATATACCCAGCAAAGCAAGATACCTATATTCACTACGGCATATCCAGTGTACTCTCTCTTAAGCGGACACCTGCGGGACCGAAAAATATGTCCGCTTAAAAGAGATGTCCGCTTAAGAGGAAAATATTTGAGAAGCAGGAATACTAGAGCATTCCGTCTTAGAATGGTGTCCTCTTAAGAGGAGTGTCCGCAAGAAGGAAGTACACTGTATATCATACAAATAAGGGGACGTCCATTAATTACGTCAACCAAAATAGGGGGATTTTTTTTTTACCGACAATCGATAAAAGTAATACGTACATGTGCTTTCCTACACCATCGATAAATTCTTGGTGCCCGGTTACATCATGAAATCGGATGGAAAATTAAATATATGTACGTGGAAAATCGTATATGTTAACTGTTGTATTTAAAATCTTACGTGAAATTTGTAGAGGGGGTTGAATATCAAAATCTAACTAGAACTCAACTCAAAAATCTGTTGACGTAATTAATGGACGTCGCCTAAGAGCGAAAGCGCTGCTACGTGCACACAAAAAAAAAAATCAAGTATAAATCTCTACTCTCCCATTTACGTTTGACTGCGAATACGCGTACCGATACGGGTATTTAAGTAGGGGAAAGTGGTCGAATTCTGACTCCTTAAGAAATTTTGCTATAAATTCAAAACGCTGATACTCAAGAGAAGAACTTAACATGCCATTAGCAAGAGATTATCATTACCTTTGTTCTTGCAATATAAAATTTTCATCAAGAGCCTACTAAATATAGATTATTTTAGAAATATTCAGTATACTAAATTTTGAAGGTTTGAAAATTGTTGTTCTAAATATGACCCCATCTCTTGTTTTAAATTCAGAGAAATGCTGTATCCAAATCATATATATATATATATATATATAGTATTCAGCAATATCCGAAGTTTATTCTTGCGAAGAAAATATTTTAATAACGCTTAAGAATTCGGTTTTTGGAAATTAGCGTTTTTTTTGAAATAGTATGGAAATTGGGGGGGGGGGGGGTCAAATTTTTCCACACGGTTGAATTTCTATAAAAGAAACCTTATATTTTTTTCTCAAGTTTTTATTTTTCCTTTAAGACCCCTTTACACTAACATAATACACCATTTAATATTATGAGAAAAATCTTAATCAGGATAAATTACCGATTTTTTTCTAAAACATAAAAGTTATAATTTTATATAGAAATTTTAAATTTCTAAATTTTTAATTTTACCTATGAATTAAAATTTGAAAAAATTTGCTTAAAAATCAGCACCATAATATGTGTTTTAAGGTGAGATGACACTACGTGTGCAATGCACGAATATTTGCTCACTGACGTCATAAACATTGCACACGTAATGAAATCGACGAATAATTTGTTTGCTCAAAATTATTCTTACAATAATTTACAAATAAAATGTGTGCGTTGCACGCGTAATGTAATCAACCCAAATTTCAACTTTCTGCTGAAATCTCTAAAGTTTGACATTATTTTCATTGAAATCTTTTAAAAACGAAACCTAGTAACATTGCGCAATCAACATGTGTGATTTGTCCATATATTGTGCGAGAAAATGTTATGTGTGCAATTGTTTTTCAGATGTGTCACACATTTTTTTGAGCAATTATGTGTGCATTGCACACGTAGTGTCATCTCACCTTTGCTGGTTGGAAAAAATTGTCAGAAGCCTTTTCATTCTCATGTTACAGCTGGGGTCATATTTAGACACGAGTCAGATTTACCCCACTTTCCCCTACTTTAAAACGCCTATTTTGTTTACTAATATAACCATTCTGAAGTTCCATTTCCAAAATTCTCCATTTGGCGGCAAAGTATCAATTTCTACTTGAAGTTGATTATCGAATCTTCCCATCTCTAGGAAGAAATATGTATGAAAATTCCACCAAAACACAAATGTATGGAAAAAATGCATATTTTCGGTTAACATTCGTGTATCGGTTTTACATACCCATCCCTAATTGGCGTTTTGCGCGTATTTTGTGTTTGTTGGTTTTTGAGGAAAGCAAGTGCTCGTTTTGTGAATTAACTGAATTAACTTGGAAATGACCATGCCCAGTTTCGACGCAGTTGGAAGCTTTCAAAGGATCAACAAAATCGGCGAAGGTGAGTACTGGCATATAAAATAAGTTCCAATATATATATTTATATATAAATGAATTAATAATACAAGAAGTTTCGATTTTATTGTTTCCTCTTGTTTCATAGGCACATACGGCATTGTTTACAAAGCAAAAGATACCAAATCGGGCAAAGAAGTTGCATTAAAGAAAATAAGTTTAAACAGGTGAGTTAAAATAGGAAGAAAAAAAAAAAACGTTAAACTATAATATATAAATGTATATAAAATGTTTTGTATGTGTACATACAACAAGCATCCTTTGTCGGCTATATAGATATATGTATATATATGCGGCAGAAGGTGTCCTTGTGAATGTCATTTGAGGTGAGCACTTGAGCAGTTGAAACGTGACAGCGGCAGAAAGCCTTAATAAATTGTATCTTGCGCATTGGCAAACTCTTCAATTAATAACGCCGTACTAAGCCATAATCATGTGTTTGTGCAACGTGCATTATATACATCGTAGCACCATATGATTCGGCTTCGTCTGGCGTTTAAACCACAATCCTTTCACCGTTCAAAGTTATTTTTAAACATAATATTCTAATAAGCGTTTTTCGTTGTACATGCAAACGTTGGAATGTGAATCCGGTAAGCCGATTTCAGTGAATGGAAGCTACTTGATATTAAATACGTAATTGAAATGAATTATTTTGACTGAAATTTGAAAAGCAGCCATAAAAGGTTTCTTCATTTGAATGAATAATCTGGTTTTAGAAATAGATTTAAAATTTATGTTGGGTTGGGGTAACGTTTATTTTGTCGGTTGTCATATACCTACATAGAAACAATTCAAGTCTAAATAAAATTGTAATTTTCTTTTACTTTTCAGTACTTTTCATATGATCATATAAAATTGGCAATTATTTTTTCATGTAATTTAAAATTCAAAAAATTTAAGTGAAATATCGACGATTCATCTATGGCAAAGCAGATTTTCATTCATAGACAAAACGGAAAGAATTCAAAAAAGGAGTTTTAGCATTAATATTATGATTAATTATATTTTATATATTATATAGGAGACTTCCGATTTAACGTACATTCAAATTTTTTCCATTGTGTACCTTATATAACGAGAAAAATGGCTAAAAACTCGCTTGGGTGTACTCGGTTTAACCAGACCCCGGGTTGGGGTGTGACAAGCTGGGCAAATGCCCAAAACGGCTCTATGAGGAAGCACTGATTTTAAGGAGTAACATAAGATATCAGAGTCTGTAAACCGATAAAGGCATAAATAGTTGTTTATCTGTTTGCACCAGCGCCAGGTCTGTTCCCGTACTGCACGAAACTGCCAAAAACGGCCCAATTTTCATACAGTTTTCAAAAAAAATTGGGCACCTCTTATTGCAAATTAATACATATGCCTTAGGGTATGCTTCATAAATTTCAATAAACTCTGTTAACACGACGATCTCATTTTTTGTTCATTATTAGTTCATAATTCTTCAAAAAAAAAAAAATCTTTTGATGCTCATCAAATCGGTAGTCTCCTGTATATTATATTTTATTAATTTATGTTTGTTTATTTTTCTTGAGGTCAACTTTCATAAGCATTTTAATTCATGCTTTTTATTTTAATTCCGATATTTTGTCTTCATACCGAAGACTTCTTGAGGGTTATTCTGTTTTCTTAAATTACTAACAAAAAACAATAATTAAACAATGATAGGTCATTGCCTATCGACGTCATCTTTCTAACTCTATATTTTATATTAAATTATGCGTACATACTTAATAATATTTTATTTAATTCAGATTTTTAAATTACGCCTCTTTAGAAGAAGTTGAGAAATATGTTCCAATAAATACGATGAAATTTTTAGTCCTAAGCAGGGGCAATCTCTTTTAGAAGGACTCATCTTGGTCATGAGTTAATCTATTTTCCATATTTTCCGACCGACGATTAAATCGATTTTCATATTTCTTGCATATTAATTAATCCATTTCAGCCAAGATATAACAATTTGAGTTGAAAAAACATAAGAACTTTTAAAACATTTTTTTATAGCGAGCCCGAAGGCGTGCCATCCACAGCAATACGTGAAATATCATTCTTAAAAAACCTCAATCATAAGAACATTGTACATCTTTTCGATGTCGTTATCAATGACTGTAGTCTCTATATGGTCTTCGAGTACCTTAATATGGATTTGAAAAAACTAATGGACAAAAAGAAAGAAGTCTTCACGCCGCAATTAATCAAAGTAAGTTTTTATTCATAATTACATATAAATGAATATGTTTTAAAAGCAAAAATTTTTCGTCCTGCCAGAGCTATATGTACCAAATGTTCGATGCAATCAATTACTGCCACACAAATCGTATATTACATAGAGACTTAAAGCCGCAAAACCTTCTAGTGGACACAGCTGGCAATATTAAAGTAATAATAACCAATATGTCAATGAATGTTTTTTTAATATAATGAACTTTTTTAGCTGGCGGATTTTGGTCTAGCGCGTAATTTCAATGTTCCTATGCGGGCCTACACCCATGAAGTCGTAACGCTTTGGTATCGTGCTCCAGAGATATTACTCGGTACAAAATACTATGCAACTGGCATGGATATTTGGAGTTTAGGTTGCATTTTCGCTGAAATGGTTTGTTAAAATTATTAATTCTCATGTTTCGAGAGGAATTAAAAAAAAAATTTATAACCACAAAAAAAAAAAAAAGATAATGCGACGATCGCTGTTTCCTGGTGATAGTGAAATCGATCAACTTTATCGGATTTTCCGCACTCTTGGAACGCCGGATGAAAACACATGGCGAGGCGTCTCGCAGCTACCCGACTACAAATCAAAGTTTCCTAAATGGGACAAACAAAATATACCGGAAGTACTGCAAAAACACGAAGCTTGCGATATGTTTCTGGTAATTTTCTTAATTTTTTTCTATTATAAAACATTTAGTAAGATTTAGTTTAGAGTGGAAGCTTTAGTGGGTGATTATGTCGTTCTTCCTTTTAAAAATTTTACATTAATTTCTCTTACAGTCAATGATGGCATATGATCCTCATGAAAGAATTTCAGCTAAAAATGCCATGCTACATCATTACTTCGATAATATGGAACATATTAAATCGGTGGCTCTACCCAACGATACTGTATAGTAAATGGACATACCCCCGAACGTATTGTACTGCCTTCACGAACTGCTTAGAAAAATATTCTTATTCATTAACATAACCTATAATTTTAAATATTTATGTTCTCAATATGTTAAGTAAAAAGTTTGTATATTTTAATCAAGACTAACTAAATTATAATTAACATTAAAATCTTTATAGCCAATTCAAATGTAGATCTATCTCTGTTTCATTGAATGTTATAGCCTCTCACTTTCTAATTCTTATTAAATCGATAGTAGTATTTCTGATGGTCATGTTGCTCTGGTTCGTCCGCAATTTTCACCCTTCGTTGGCTTTTGGTTCGCCGACGACGCTGCCTTGAATGATCATCAGACGTATGTTTGGACTGCTTAACTTCTTTTAATGACCGAGTGTTTGCGGCTTCTGTCCAGTTCATCATTCTACCTTCTTCCATATTTATTTCGGGTTCCTTATTTTCTGCATCTACTTTAGGTACATCAACTGCGATGTTATTATCATAATCCAGCGGTTCTGAGATAAATTGTGGCTCCGCATATATGGTTGCCAGCTGACTTTCTGGTCCATAAGAACCAAAGATGTCATCAACGCGCGTCACCTTGTAGTAAGCATCTGTTTCTGGATCATAGAAATATGTAGATTCATACGCATCATCCATTGGATATTGCTGCAGAAGCATTTGTTGTTGTTGCTCTTCTTGAGATTGTGTTTGCTCAATATTTTCCTCGGCGTTTTGGTCATCCATCGGTTGATTGGCATGATTATTCTTCGAACTCTTTCGCTTTCGTTTCGATTTTTGACGCCGTCGAATGGGAGGTTCTTCATCGTTCGAATTGAGAATGTTGGCTAGTGGATTAGCCACGTTCCAATTTATGAACGGCAAACGGACATTTCGCCATGCATTTTGCCAATATTCCATAAAGGAGTTCGAGTTTTGCCGATCTGTGTCGCTCAGAGCGTCGGGATTGAATTTGTAGCCAAAACTAGCTCCATAAGGGCTTACGGGAACACTGGCGAAAGTTTTATTTTCATATCACATTAATGGAATATGTTTTTTTTTTTTTTTTTTTTTGTTTTTTTTTTATTTTTTTTTGTTTTTTTTTCAGTATTTTTCTCACCTAATTTGTCCATATTCTTGTGCGTTGGCGCTTTTTGTGTCTGCGAGTTGATTCCACAATGATGTGATTAGTAAGCAATAAATCTGTATAAGAAAAAAAATTCTTCATGAATTTACAATCTGGCCGGCCCGTCGAAACGTTAGCAAGGAATAAATAATTTGAATATTTAATTTTTCAATTGAATTAATTGACCAAATTAATATTGTCTACGTTGGCAACCCTTTCTATTTAAGAGTAAATTAAGAAAGTGAAATGTAACTCAAAATGAAATGTAATTTTCCACTCAAATTGTTGTTACACTCATAAGTCGTGAAATGCACTCGAACACATTGTAAGAAGAAAAGAGAAACTCATAAGAACGATCGAAAGGGCTCAGTTGTTGTCCGAGACCCTAAGCGCATTGCCGCACACGATAAACGATCTGTTTTATTTTCAAAGAGTTTAGGCATTTTGTTAAATTCGCTTAATTAAAAGGCCAAAATATTTTACGAATCTTCTCCAAGAAAAAGAGAAGTTATTCGAGCTTGAGCTCCAAGGTTCCAAAGCGCAGATTTTCTTTCCTGCATAAATTCTTTCCTTGGAAATATTTTGTTTCCCTTAGAAAATGATCATCTTAATAGTTTTGGCTTTTCAACTGGCCTACTGCTTTTACCACCGTCGATGTTTGAGACTTTTCGGCGGATAAATTTATTAAAAAAACCAAAGCTCACAGTTCTTGGAAAAATCTTTGACATATCTGACGCAAAAGTATCCTCTTCTTTCCGCAACGTTGTCGTTCTTAAACCAATCAATGTGAGACTTCTTCAGCGACTAAATCTGAGACTCACAATGTTGCGCTGTCAGCATATTAAGAATCTATCATTTCATACAGCCGCGTCCCACTTAGTCGAACTTCAGAATTAACCTTAATTTCTTTTTGTTTACAAAACTATTTGTGTCCAATTTTTTGTTTCTTAGATATGCTAATCTAAAGTGGATGAATCCCAATTCGCCTTTGTTCCACTGACAAAAGATTGTTTTATTTTTTATTTATTTTTTTTTGTTATTTTTTCATACGAAAATTTGTGCAAAGCGAAAGTCGGAATCTCAAAATAAAATGAAAGCACAAACCGTATTTGATTGCCAATAAATTTGCATAAATATAACAACAATTGTCTGAACATTCGTGATAGATTACTGTTTCAAATCACCTTAAAACGTCATCGAAGGTGCCTCATTTTGACACCTTTCAAATGTCTGAATTAATATCGAATGGAAGTCTCGCGTTATTCGAAAATTATACAAATAGGTAATTGCCTGACGAAATGTGTTTGAAATTTGCTGAGCATTTAGGGGAAATGATAGTAATGAAATGTCGATTAGGAGAACGAAGGAATATAATCGAGCGTGCCGCTTAATGAAAACTATTACAACAATCTGAATTTATTATTTCATAGAAGAGTTGTTGCTGCCTAAATTGGTATAACATTTTACATTGAATATCCTATCGAAGTCCATATAAATGAGATTTTTTTTTTATTTTCAAGAACACAAGACTATAGGGGTATTCACAAAGGCGTGTTAAAAACGTTGGAAAGTCGGAAAATCGGAAAATTGCGACTTCTTAATTTTTTTTTTAAACTTTGTTTGTATCTTGCACAACTTTTTAAGCAGATAAAATATTCCGATTTTTCGACTTTCCTGTTTTCCTACGGCTTTGTGAATACCCCTTATGAGTTAAAAGGCATAATTATACGATTCTATGGGTCTTCTCTTAAACGTGAATTTGCCTTGAAAACTTCGAAAACTCATAAATCAAGAAGGCTTTAGAAATTAATGGGCGAAGTTTTGTATGAAAATTTTTACATTTTTTCGCTTTCTTCGACCTTTTCACGGATAAGGGGCTCTTCAGATCTGTCAGAAATGAAACAGAAATTAAAAACTTCATATAAAAAAAACGCTTCAGAAAATTTGAACGATTTGCGTTGCATTAAAAATGTCTGGCATACATATTTAAAGGGTAGTTGAGGTCTTTCTTTTGATTTTCGGGTCAAAATTGATTAGCTTTGCAGTGGAAAAACGGTATTATAGAGCGCTCATATGCAGTTAATGTACTCTAAGAAGTTGTACAATTATAATTTCTCCATCATTTAATCAAAAAATGTTGAAAAATATTTTTACAGGCTTGGGAGGCATGGATCAGAAATGTTAGAAAGTGGTTGAAAAAGCCGTAAAATCTTTCAGATTTTTACAATTTTTAGCTAATAGATGGAGCTTTTTGGGGTCAGTTAGTGCAAAAACTATTTTAAATGAGTCCAGAGCTAAATTTTTGTCATAGATAGGAAATTAAAATATTGAACGCGTTTCGAGTTATAGCCATAAGAAAGTGCGCAACTTTATTCCCGGCCACACTTTTTGAATCGATTACAAAAAAAAAAAAAAGTTTATGTATTAAAACTCGTTTCATTGAAAATCCAAAGCTTCCAAGAAATTACATCATTAATTGGGTAAATTTCATTGAACAGTAACCCAGGGGCGCAAATGCAGCTTACAGAAGCGATGAACCGCAATACATTTCGTAGGCGGTAATGCATACGACCTCGTATACCATCCTAGTATACTTTTGTTCGAGCGTGGCCATTTTTATTTTACACCACATAAAGTAAGCTATTGGCAAGCAAGTCGCTTACAGTCTCGTATACTTTGTAAGCTTTTGGTAGGCAGGTTGCCTACAATCTCGTATACTTTGTAGCTATAAATAGGCAAGCTGCTTACAGTCTCATATACTTTGTAAGCTATTGGTAGGCAGGTTGCCTACAATCTCGTATACTTTGTAAGCTATTGGTAGGCAGATTGCTTACAATCTCGTATACTTTGTAAGCTATTGATAGGCTGGTCGCTTACAATCTCGTATACTTTGTAAGCTATTGGTAGGCAGGTTGCTTACAATCTCGTATACTTTGTGGGCGGTAGGCTTTGTTCGCCGCTGGGAAAAGTCTTTAAATATTTCTATCAGTGCCGTAGCAACCATAGGGGCAAGAGGGGGCGTTGCCCCCCCCCCCCACGCATTTTTGTTTTTGCCCATGAATAAAATTGAAAAAATAATTTTGCCCCCCACGCAAATTGGATAAATAATTTTTCCCCCTCACGAAAAACAGAATTGCTACGGCACTGATTTCTATCCAGTTCAAAATTGAACTCCAATCAAGCTAAAAGAATTGAATGAAATTCCATTGACTAAAGAACCCAATATTTCGTTAATCGATCAAATGAGAAAAATTTGTTTGCATTTAGATACATATAGATATGTTATCTATCTATATATTTATATATTTTTCTTATAGAAATGTTGTGTACTTAACAGGGTTGGCAACCGAAACGAATAACGGTTACGGTAACGGTTACGGTTAATTTTAAGTTTCGGTTACGGTTATACCGGTATGAAACGGTTTTTTGAATATTAAAATTTTGTTTTCGCATCATTTTTTCAAAAATACTTTTTAAGCTTTAAGATTTATTCTGAACGCAATTTAAGGCATTTTAAGAAATAGCTTAGAACTTTTCATCCTTTTTTTGGGCAAAGCAGACTGTTGTTTCTTATTACCATAACAGCGGAAAAACTTTCAGCATCCAGACGGTTTCTTTGTGCGTTCATGGCAACATAACTGGGACATTACACGAGACAAGAGCATGCATACTAGCAGAGTCGAAAGACTTGCCATATAAAAATATTGATAAAATTTGTATCCCGTAAATTTTTTTTATAAAGTAATACCGAAACCGATATGTTTTTTATTTCGGTTACGGTAACGGTTACGGTATCGGAAAAGAAACGGTTTTGAAACGGTTACGGTTACGGTTTCGGTTACGGTTGCCAACCCTGGTACTTAACATTCCACCTCGAAAAGTCCATAAAAACTTCAATTACCTGTAAAAAGAGAAACATTTCTATAAAAGTTCAAAGAAAATTCAACAAAAATTGTCCCATAAAAGAGGTTTCACTGGTGGTAAAATTTATTGTTAAAATAAGATGTATCAGAGAAATCTATTGAGGCATTCCCGTCAAAGAACTTCGAAAAAGTAAACAAACCGAAAAAAAGGTTCTCTTTCGAACCTTCGAAAGAGAGCTTCAGAGAGAGCGCAAGCTCATTTATCCAAAATTTGGCTTAGATAATATTTTGCGTGTAGCTGAGGCCGTTAGCACCGTGACAAAAAAAAAAAACTAAAGCTTTTTCACTTTCAACGCATTTGATTTTTCTTGAGAAAATCGAGAGTCCAGAAAATAACACTTTCAGTTAACGTTTAGCTGGCCCCTGAAAAGTTCGAAATCGAAAATGAAAGCGGAAAAGCGTTAAGAAAATTTTCATTAAAAAAAATAAAATAAAATCTTCTTTTAAAGTAGTTAATAGAAAAAATAGCTAAACAAGAGGCTAATTATTGAAACGAATCTTGAAGTGTGTATAAAATCGGAATAAAAGTCGGGTAGAAATTAAATTAAATGAAGTGATATTCGTGATAATTTTGGAATTGTGGAATTTAACAGACAAATGGCACGCGATGTGAACAATTGAGCAAGTAAAATAGCTGTTCGTTTAATTCATTTGAATAATTCATTACACCACATTCATATATGATTGTATGTCCATATACAAAAGAAAACATTTCCAACGTCCTTTCGGGCCTGCCTCCAAAAAAGAAAAAGAAAAAAAAAAAACAAAATTACAAGAAAAAAATAATAATAGAAAATGTGAAAAACGAAAAACAGGTTAACATTTTTGTAGGTACACGTGAAGCTAAGTACCCCCATCGAAATATCCCTACACGCGTTATGCGCAGTTTTTAGAGATACACATACACATCCCGATAGAAATAAAAAACCTAGTCAAGAGACGATTTATGCCCTTCATTCGATGGGATTCAGTAGAAAAACGAGCAGTAAGGTTGAATACGCATGGATACCAAACGGAGAATTACATACCCGACAATCTCATGTTAAAGCTCTCCTGGGCATACGGTTTTATTTAAAAGACTTGGTCTGTTTATTTATTTTTTCTTTTTTCTATTCTTTTACACTTGCATTTAATGCAGAAATGCTCATTATTTCTTTTTCATTGCATACCTCCAGGCGTTTGTAAGTCACTCTCCTCTGTCAGCTGGCCACACCAAGCATAACAATGCGCTCTCAAATGTTCTCGTTGCACAATTTAGCCTAAAAGGTTTGCTTTGTATATTTTTGAAGCACTCATTTTGACCACAAACAATAAAAATGTCTGTTCTTATGCTTACTTGGTCAGTCAAGGCGACACACACACACACACGCCTACGATAGCGCGTCTATTTGTCAACATCCGTTTCCTCTCGCTGTTAAGTGTATCTGCTCTCGCGTTGTGTCTGTTAAACGAAATTCTATCAGCAGAAGGCTGTTGATTGTTGCCTAAAAGTAGGCAATAGTTTTTCTTTTTGTTTAACGGACATTTGACTAATGGAAATTATTTTCACATAGGTACATTCTTATCATTTTTATGGCTTACTGCGGTTCGGTTTTCTATTTTGGTGCTCTCCACATTGATTGGCCTCAAAGGCTTTTGGATGTAAGATTAAAGGCTTAGCTTAACCCATTTTTAAACGCATAAAAAAAAAATCCTATATGTTCAAATGAATAGATTTAAAAGAATGAATAGATAGAATATTCATTTGGATATATGCGGTTTTGATGGTTAAATTCCGTTGGAGGTAAAATTAAATATTGTATGTCCTGTGGTTGTTATTTATTTGAAAAGTGAAGAAATATTCGACAAAATTTCGACTTTTTATACTCTTAGATGAAAATTTTAATGTTCATAAATAACGCCCACAAAACTTTATCGGACCAAGTTTAAGGCTAGCTCGCTTACAAAATTGAAGAACTCCTCTTAAATCTCAGCTTTTGATGAATCGCAAAATTTGATGTTAATATCCCAGCAAACATTTTTGGAGTGCTCAGAAAGATGAGTCCGAAATGAGTCAGAAATATGTAGAAAATAAGAGGCTCATATTTATGAATAGAGCCCAGATTTAGAATTTTTGAAGTTTTTTGCATTTAACTGTGATTTTTGAATATTTTATTCACTGAAGTACGCTTTTTTTTGTTAATTTGACAATTCAACATTTTAATAGGCATACTAAAGCCCAAAATCCAATATTGCGAGAGCCCGATGCGAGAGTACGCGACGTCACGAAACTGTTTTGCGTGACGCATTTCAATCTGCTATGGGAGTTTTGCGTCATGCAGATGACAGCATAACTTTGCTTCTAGTAATGCAATATTTGAACCAAGTACCAGTCTAACGAGTACCGAGTACTCATAAAAATTATACGCTATCACTTGAGTTTAAATTTTAATTCAAAGTTTTCAAAAAATTTTCAAAAACTTTTCAAAATGAACCGAAGCTCGCGAATTATTCTTAAAGCTCTTTTTCACAGAACAGTGAACAGTTCTTGTTTTATTAGTTTAAACGAGTACTTAATAGCGAGTACTCAAAAAATAGCTACATCATTAACCTGTCAAATTGCCTCGCAACGAGAAATATTCAATTTTTAAAAATTTTCTCGCTACGAGGTCTTGCAGTGCAATACATTTGAGTTTGAACAATATGATTGAGTGTATTGAAATTTGTGTGCGTCTTGTCTCGCGCTCTTGCATCGCGCTCTCGCAATGTTGGATTTTGGGCTTAAATCGAAATAATTGGGAATTTTTGACAGTGAATTTTTTGCATTTTTGTTTGAATTTTTTTGAATATTTTTTTGGAATTTTTTTTTCATTTTTTTACATATTTAAACTCCGAGGTATATTTATGAAGGTTTCATGATGAGGGCTCCGACTCAAATTGGGAGTCATATATGATTCTCTTCGGAAACATAATGTTTGCTCGGATAACTCTTTAAGGCTGGTTTATTGTTGTTTCCGGTAACGGGTTTTTATAGTTTTTTGATTCGTAAAAATGAACTGAAAGGTTCGGAAATGTATTTCCAACATACCAATTAATCTGAAAAAGGGAATAAGTGCAAACAACCGTTCCAAGTACGACTCGAAACAAGCTATCGCATCGCAATACAGACTAGGGTCCCTGGCAAGCGGCAAATATATCGGGCTATAACTAAGTTCAAAGTAGACAATACCAAAGTGACCATCCGTTCTGAGTTCAAAGTAACTTTTAATGGTTTTTATCTCGCGATTAAAAGTTTTTGTTGAGTTCAAGAGGAAGTTTAGACAGTTGTGGACCAAAAACCGAAAAAATCCAAAAAATTCATGATGTCCGATTTCGATGAAAATTTATGCAAAGAATTAGGGAAAATTCTAAGAATTTTGGCGCAAAAATTTTTTTCAGAAAATGTTTACAACTAGTCTAATTTGGGTCTAGTTCCAAAATGGTCCAAAAAGGACGTCTCTTGCTACGCCTTCGAATCACATGCCAATGCTTAAACCCGGTGGTTTGATAAGGAGATAAAAGCGCTTTCCTGCTTGATAAATGGGCTTATTTGCTCTTAATGAGCCCTTTTGGTCCGACTGGGTAATATGAGAAAAACATTAGCAAAGCAGTTCATTTTAAGTACATGAATGTAGTGAATGTATTACATACCAATTAGAATTTTAAGTTATAAGTAGCATCACAGCATATAGGTCCATTGTCGACATTTCTCGAGGTAATGAATTTGGAAAAAAATTGATTGGTCTGATAAGTTAAGCATCCGCTCTTCATATAACCTCGTTTGCCTCGCCATCAATTCAGTTATAGCAACGGCCCCGCTCCAATTATACTCCAATATCCTTAATTTGATCACATACCTATGTACATATAAGCAAGGGCATTTGAGTTTGGTTATTCCAAAACTACTTTACTGTACATTAGGGTGGGTCGATTTGTATGGATCGAAAAATCGCACACAAGCGTATAAAAAAAAATAGACTAACTTGAATACGAAAAATTTTCAAAAAAAAACCGTGGGTCCAAAATGATTTCCTAGCTGGCGCAAATCAACTTCAAAAGTATTGCTTTTGGATATGAACAATAGTGGTATTCAAGCAGCTGTGGAAATCGAAAGGTGCAAATTTTGCCCTTTTGTATGAACGACCCTGCGAAGAGAGAGTGCAATACTTGTGCGATAACATGGCGCAAGCTTTGCCCATCAAAATCGATGTGCAATATTTGCCCGGCCGCGGAATTTTTTTTTTCATACAAACAAATTTGCACAGACGCAAAATTTGCGAGGGTGAAAAAATTGCACACCTGCGTGAATCCCACTAATATGTTTTTACAATCATCACTTCTGAGAGTAAACTCAAAAATCTAATATTTTAGTGGTATTCAAGCAGCTGTGGAAATTCGATTGAGCAAATTTTGCACTGGCAAAGTTTCCAGTTTTGCATGAATGACCCTGTTAGCAAGGTGTGGAAAGTAGACGCGCTACTTGCTAATTTGAACACATTATAGCTTTAACTATAAATAGGTAGTTACTTTGACTAATTTATGTTATGGAAATGGTTGAAGCAGTAGGCTTGGGTTTTACAAAATTTTCACTCAACATGGTGCATATTTTGCACACCGAATTCTTTGTGCAAATATTCCACAGCTGTGGAAAAAATTTTTCATACAAAAGAAACTCACCACAGTGGAAAATTTCCGAGTGTGCAAAATATGCACACTTGCTTGAATACCGCTTTTGAGTTCGATTTGCACGAGCTAGGAATTCATACATATTAGACTCAAGGTTTCGTGGCAAATTTTTCTTAGAAAATCATCTACTTTACCGTTATGCTGTACGGTTTTTTAAAATTAGATCGACCCACCTTACCGTACAAACATGCCTTTGGCATCAAATTCAATTATTGATATTAATTTTGCTCGTTAAGAAAGTACACTGCAACTATAAAAATGTGCAACAATAGCATTTATGGCTCCCATGTGTGCCGTCCGCATCTGTGGTGTTTTTTATTTTTATTTTTATAAAACTGACTGAAAAAGCGAAATTTACAAGCGTCCGTTTGAATGTGGAAAGTTGCTAATTGAAAAGTTTGTTGGTAGAAATGATGTTTTAAACTTTGTTGAGAATGAAAATCCCACAAAACACATAAAAGTTTTAATGCACAAAGCATCCTGAAGGCAAACCTCATGATGGCACTAGAATTTTCATCATGATAAATTTAAAGTTTAAAGGCTAAGTTAAGTCTTGATTGAACGTAACTTAACTTAACTTATAGAAATTTATTTTGCACTTATATTCTGATATGCTCGAATAAGTTGGGAAACAATTTTTATATATAATAAGCAGGGCTCGGATTTTGTTGCATTTATAAATTTAAAGCATACTTTTTGGAGTTAACATTTTGTTCAACTCACACAAAGTTAGAGTTTAAATAGATTTTTAACTTCAATATGAATTTGTTTGAAGTTAGAAAAGCGGATTGAAGTTCAACTTCGCTAAAATTATTTGGAAAATGTTGATAAGAAAAATTGTTGCTCCGCAAAGTATGCTTTAAATATATAAATGCAACAAAATCCGAGCCCTGATAATAAGGCTTCCATTTTCATTAGCCGCAGTCTTTTTTAATGAGCTTCTTTCTAGATTCTTGGGATCTCGGCATTTGCTGACTCGGGTCTCTTCGTTTGAGCTAATTGAAGAGATTACATCTCACTGTATAAGCAGATATCCTCTCCTGGATTCTGTACCTACCCTTTATAGAGAACTTTCCAAGCCAAAAGAAAGGAAAGAAAAATATTGAACACGTTACGATATTGAACCATTAGTAGAAGAGGAACTTAACAGGTTGGCTGATAAGTCCCCGGTCTAACAAAGAAAAACAAATTTTTTTGTCAAAATTCGTTTTTATTATTCAACATAGTTCCCTTCAAGAGCGATACAACGATTATAACGACCTTCCAATTTTTTGATACCATTTTGGTAGTACTCCTTCGGTTTTGCCTCAAAATAGGCCTCAGTTTCGGCGATCACCTCTTCATTGCAGCCAAATTTTTTCCCTGCGAGCATCCTTTTGAGGTCTGAGAACAAGAAAAAGTCACTGGGGGCCAGATCTGGAGAATACGGTGGGTGGGGAAGCAATTCGAAGCCTAATTCATGAATTTTTGCCATCGTTCTCAATGACTTGTGGCACGGTGCGTTGTCTTGGTGGAACAACACTTTTTCTTCTTCATATGGGGCCGTTTTGCCGCGATTTCGACCTTCAAACGCTCCAATAACGACATATAATATAACTGTTGATGGTTTTTCCCTTCTCAAGATAATCGATAAAAATTATTCCATGCCCATCTCAAAAAACAGAGGCCATTACTTTGCCAGCGGACTTTTGAGTCTTTCCACGCTTCGGAGACGGTTCACCGATCGCTGTCCACTCAGCCGACTGTCGATTGGACTCAGGAGTGTAGTGATAGAGCCATGTTTCATCCATTGTCACATATCGACGCAAAAACTCGGGTGTATTGCGAGTTAACAGCTGCAAACACCGCTCAGAATCATCAACACGTTGTTGTTTTTGGTCAAATGTGAGCTCGCGCGGCACCCATTTTGCACAGAGCTTTTTCATATCCAAATATTGATGAATGATATAACCAACACGTTCCTGTGATATCTTTAAGGCCTCTGCTATCTCGATCAACTTCATTTTACGGTCATTCAAAATCATTTTGTGAATTTTTTTGATGTTTTCGTCGGTAACCACCTCTTTCGGGCGTCCACTGCGTTCACCGTCCTCCGTGCTCATTTCACCACGCTTGAATTTTGCATACCAATCAATTATTGTTGATTTTCCTGGGGCAGAGTCCGAAAACTCATTATCAAGCCAAGTTTTTGCTTCCACTGTATTTTTTCCCTTCAGAAAACAGTATTTTATCAAAGCGGGAAATTCCTTTTTTTCCATTTTTTTCACAATAACAAAAGTTGCTTCACAAAAGACGCTCTATCTCACAAACTAATTGACTTACAGACGTCAAATTTTGACACGAATCATTTGAAGGTTGCCACTATATAAAAATTATATGCATTTAATACTAGCGACGCCATCTATGTGTCAGACCGGGGACTTATCAGCCAACCTGTTATTTCTCGGCAAAACTTTTCGAGATCGATTTTCAAACGAAATTTCGACGATCTGACTAAACCAAATATAGGAAGTTGCTATATCTACGGAGTGCTTTCAGAAACTGTGATCAATTTTTTGTTTGCCGTTTATGTGTTGCACAGTGTAATATAAATAGCAAGTGTCATTTTTTCGATTTTTTCAAAATCGTCCGACAAATCTAAAATCACATTTTTTTAAAAGAAAAATCTTCAGTCTTCAGGTTGGAAAACAAAAAAAAAATTTTTCTATATGTATAAGAAAATATGGAGCTATACAGGGGGGTCCATACTCAATAGATCAAAAAAAAGGAGGTAATAGCGGGGTCCAGCTGGACCAAAAATCGTATGGCAGGGGGGGCGGGAGGTCGCAAATGCACCCCTGAGGAGTTAAATGCAAAAAACAATATTTTGGTTTTTTCACTGGTGCTCCTCACTTACAGGCCGTAAATTCAAAATCACATATGATATGAAAAGCTTGACGGTTTTCCGTTAACACTGCATACTACGATTTTAAATAATTCAACTCCGTTTTCTCTGGTACTACCATCTAAGCCTAAAATAGTGTAATTTTGGCTTTTAAAGTGAATTAATTCAAAAGAACTACGATCGAACCTCTTTTTTTTTACTCTTTTCGAAAACTTTGAGTTTTTCTCTTCAATTTGATACCATGGTTGCTAAAAAAAAGTTTCACAATCAATGCAAAACTAAGGTTTGAAAATAATTATTTTGTATTTTTTACTCCCAGAATAGTTATTTTAATCAAATTTATTGAGCACACTTTTAGGCAGCATGAGAAAAAGAAAAATCTAAGAAATTTAAAAATTTCTGAATAGTGTTTTTGTTTTATGTATCCGCCTAAAAGTATGCTCACCAATTTAGTCGAATTCTTTACGCGCCTCTAGCTCCTTACGAGTGCAAGATGAAACCCCCTTTCCATACAATTTTTTGCTTGTATGGGTGCCCCCTATCACCTCCTTTTTTTTTGATCCATTGAGTATGGAACACCCTGAATATTAAATAAATCAATAAGGTTTCTGGTCTGTATAGCTTAAAAACCGTAGAAATTCGGAAATTCTCATTTTGGAAATCATTTGCCACACCCCAAGACAAACCCGATTTTATAGTTAGTACCCATTTCAAAAAAACCTTCAAATTACCCTTCAAAATCCACGTGGCCCAAGCAAAAAGGATCTATATCATGGAAACTACCAAGAAAAAACGAAATTCCCCATACAAAAAAATCTTGTTTTTGGCGTTTTCAAAGCACGATGCCACCCCTTAAAAACACTTTATTTTGGAAATCGTTTATACTGTTAATTTTGTCATAATATTAACTTTCAAAACCCACTAGGCCCACAAAAATTTCTGTACTGAAGTAAAATATGTTACAACATTTTTCAATGAAGTTCATACAATCTTGCAATGTAATAAGACAAAAATGTAGAGTATACTTTTAGGGTAAAAATTTTTCATATGAAAAATTCATTTCAAAACAAAAGTTTATCCAAAATGTGTGCTCTAACGAAATTAAATTTTTATGAAAACTTCAGAATGTGCCAAGTTTAATCACTCTGCGAACACTCCGTATAGTTTTTACACTCAAATGTGTTATGCGATCCCACTGTGTCATGGGAGGAAATTCGAAACGCCCATTTCCCGAGTTTTATCGCTTAAAAAAAAGTCCCAAAACAAAAGTTTATACTAAATATGTGATCTAATGGAATCATACAAAAAATATAAAATTTTTTCCAAAACATGTGTCAAGAAACCTTGCTAAATATAAATCCCCTTTAAGAGAATTTAATTTTCACATTGGTAGAATTGCGATAAGGGACTTTTTGTTCAGAACTTCACCAGGGCCATTATTTCAGATCTCTTAATATATAAAGTTGAACTCAAATTCAAATATGTAAGAACGTTGTTTGGCAAAAAGCCCATCATAAACTTATGCCCATTTAAGTTCCGAAGTAACTTCTTGAAATTTCACATTAATTTACAACCTGACTCAAAAGGGCACTTCCGCTTAAATGGAAGTGTCATTCGGCACACGTGCATACTCTACTATCCTCAGCGAGTTCCTTTGGCCACAATTCATAGAAAGAAGTCAAAGAAACAAATTAAGCCCCGACGACGAAAATATTGCAGACTTTAGTAGACTTTGGCCTTGAAAGCGTTAGTTTTGTGCTGTTTTCGGTCTTCTTCTGGAGACGAATCAAATTTTGTTAAGCGCTCATCCATAAATAATAGGAACGAAATTTATGTGGCATAGAGAGAAGGCTGTCTTTCAAAGTGAACTTGTTGCCAGCTCAATTTGCGACGTCAAACGCGAAACTTTTCTGACCTAATTGAATGCCTTGAAAGCTTCAACCTTAAAAGCGCATCAAAGTTCATTTCGTATGCAAATCTATGCGAACCAGAAGAGCGATTTGAAGCTGCCAAAATTGACCCGGCCAGTACCTATTATGCAGATTGAGCTTTTATAATTTATTCCCTTGGGTAATTTACAGGAATACATACGTATGTAGCGGTGTACATGTAAATCGAAATTCGAATTGAGGCCCTTTTGAAGGCTTTTGTATGTCTTAGACAGGTACCTACTTTGATGACTGCCACTATTTAAGGCCCAAATTCGCGTAAACGATAGTCAATTCAAACGAATCCACGTATATAGACGTAAAGAAGATATCGAGGTAAAGCGCTATTGGCACGTAACGGAAAATGTGTCAAAGTTTCTTCGGGTATTTTTAGTTTTCAAAGAAAAATGTTCAATAAATCGATGTGGTGCTGTAATAGAAAATTCAGCTCTCTCTCTCCCTTTCTCTCTTGGAGAAAATAATTGTTACAGGACGATTGGGTGAGAATTTCAGTTTTGAATTTTTCTGGTTTTTGAATGCAAAATTCAATCAGTGAAAAGCTTTTAATATGAATGATTTTATTGTTCTTAATATGCTTTCCAGACGTACAACGAAATCTCGAGATTTCAGACAATTTTAGAACAAATTTGACATTTGCATTATTCAATCATTTTGTTCTGAAATCCCCGAGATTTCGTTGTACGTCTGGAAAGCATATAAGACAAAAAAACGTTCATCGTAAGCAGTCTTGTGTTTGTTTCAAGCTCTTCACATAAAGAAATTACCCCTCCTGGTATTGCACAATAAAGTTCCATACACACGACTTGTGTGACTAAAGATATATTCAGTGTTGTAATGTACCTAGGTACAAGTACCTAGGTACCGTACCTAGGTACAACTTTCAGTACCTTGTACCTGTACCTAGTTACTTTTTAAAATTGTACCTAGTACCTGTACCTTTGTACCTTTTTCATCGAAAAAGGTACTTAAAAAAGGTACTTTTCTAAGTCGCGATTTCCACGAATAAATATTATTAGTAAAATTTTTTTGATATTTTGTTTAGAAATTTGTTTAAAAAATTTCAGAATCGGTGTTTTTCGCTCACAATACGATTTGATGTTTATTTTTGCTTTGAGACGTCGAAAAAAACGTCCGTGGAAGAATTTGCCTAATAAATATTTTTACGTGGAAACGCGTTCGCAAAGAGTAAATGAATGATTTCTTAAGCTTTTAATATGTAGAGTTTTTGATTTTCCGAACAAACTGAGAGAACCCAAAAGCCTAGTTTCAAGTTCACATGTGAAAATCCAACGCTATTGGCTTTGTTTTATTTTTTGGTGGAAATATAGCAGTTATCTTTCATGTAAAAAAAAAAATTTATTAAGATTGGAAGAGGAGAATAATTATTATAATTTTCCAGAAATTCGAGTAAAAATATCAACTTCTCATTTTTTTTTGGAATAAAACTTTATGTGCTTTGCCTTGCTTGGCCATCTTACTATATACAAATGGAAGGTAAGAGTCTATACTTTCAATCTAAACAAAAAAAAATCACCTTCTAATACCTTTTCTGTATGTAACGTCGATTTGAATATCAAAATTAACAGCAATATTTCATACAAATGCTCAATAAGACAAAAAATGCGGCATACTTTAAGGTTTTACGTAATTAAAACATGGAACGATTTATGTATGAAACATTGTTTTTGTTTACGGATATGTAGGCATAACGAAATGGAATGACATTTCAATGTAAAAAAAAAATTCATATTTAACATCAATATCTTTCTATGACACACTTTTACTTGGCATGCTTTACTAGTAAAGCGGAATGCATTTGTGGGATATTTTCGGTGATTTCGAAGGCTAATATCGTTCGCGGAAGGCTATTGAGGGTATTATCTTGTTTTGAATGGAGACAACCAATGTTAAAGCTTTTGGAAAAGATTAAAACTCTTTAATTTATGTGAAAATTCCATATAATGCTAGATAGGAAATAAAAACATGTAAAATCTACAATTTCCGATGGGCGTTAAATCAAAAGTAGGCGTGGCAGCCGCAATATTTTTAGCTTTTTTTTTTTTGAGGAGAACTCAATTAAGAAGTGTCCCGAATTTCAAGTCCCTAGGTCCAAAAGTAAAAATTTTTACATGTGCACTTATATGGGAGGTGGGCGTGGCAGTGGGCGGATTTCCAAGATTTTTTCAAAATATCTTAGTTTAGCCCACAGAAGTGCTTATGCAAAATTACAATACTCTACGACCACTTCTTCTATTTTTTTCCAAGAAATATATGGAGCGGCCCCACTGTGCGTTGGTAGAATTGCGATTAGGGACTTTTTATTTAGAGCTTCACCAGGGCTCATTATTTCAGATCTCTTAATATATAAAGTTGAACTCAAACTCAAATATGTAAGAACGTTGTTTGGCAAAAAGCCCATCATAAACTTATGCCCATTTAAGTTCCGAAGTAACTTCTTGAAATTTCACATTACTTTACAACCTGACTCAAAAGGGCACTTCCGCTTAAATGGAAGTGTCATTCCGCACACGTGCATACTCTACTATCCTCAGCGAGTTCCTTTGGCCACAATTCATAGAAAGAAGTCAAAGAAACAAAATTAAGCCCCGACGACAAAAATATTGCAGACTTTAGTAGACTTTGGCCTTGAAAGCGTTAGTTTTGTGCAGTTTTCGGTCTTCTTCTGGAGACGAATCAAATTTTGTTAAGTGCTCATCCATAAATAATAGGAACGAAATTTATGTGGCATAGAGAGAAGGCTGTCTTTCAAAGTGAACTTGTTGCCAGCTCAATTTGCGACGTCAAACGCGAAACTTTTCTGACCTAATTGAATGCCTTGAAAGCTTCAACCTTAAAAGCGCATCAAAGTTCATTTCGTATGCAAATCTAAGCGAACCAGAAGAGCGATTTGAAGCTGCCAAAATTGACCCGGCCAGTACCTATTATGCAGATTGAGCTTTTATAATTTATTCCCTTGGGTAATTTACAGGAATACATACGTATGTAGCGGTGTACATGTATATCGCCATTCGAACTGAGGCCCTTTTGAAGGCTTTTGTACGTCTTAGACAGGTACCTACTTTGATGACTGCCACTATTTAAGGCCCAAATTCGCGTAAACGATAGTCAATTCAAACGAATCCACGTATATAGACGTAAAGAAGATATCGAGGTAAAGCGCTATTGGCACGTAACGGAAAATGTGTCAAAGTTTCTTCGGGTATTTTTAGTTTTCAAAGAAAAATGTTCAATAAATCGATGTGGTGCTGTAATAGAAAATTCAGCTCTCTCTCCCTTTCTCTCTTGCGAGAAAATAATTGTTACAGGATATATACCCTCTAAGGACGATTGGGTGAGAATTACAGTTTTGAATTTTTCTGTTTTTTGAATGCAAAATTCAATCAGTGAAAAGCTTTTAATATGAATGATTTTATTGTTCTTAATATGCTTTCCAGACGTACAACGAAATCTCGAGATTTCAGACAATTTTAGAACAAATTTGACATTTGAAATCCAGGCGATTTCAATTTTGTTCCGAAATCCCGAGATTTCGATGTACGTCTGGAAAGCATATAAGACAAAAAAACGTTCAATATAAGCAGTCTTATGTTTGTTTTCAAGCTCTTCACATAAAGAAATTACCCCTCCTGGTATTGCACAATAAAGTTCCATACGCACGATTGTGTGATGTGAGTATTTTGATGTTGAAGCCACACATTCTTTGAAGAACTCTACTCATTCGTTTCTGGTTGGTTGTGCAAGTTTTGCTTGGATTGTGAAAATAGTTACCTAAAAACTTTGACGTTCTTTGTAGGAATTCTTCGTTGAATGGATGAAGAGTTCATAGAGTGTTGAATCCTTACTGTCAATATTTTTCACTTGGCAGGGAATTATGAAGCAATTGGTTAGGTTAGATTAGTGTGGCTGCCACCAAGGGTGAGACACTTCGGTACCAAATGGGGCCCGTTGTAATACCACGTGTAATGGGAAAACAAAGAAAAACAGAAACTGGGAAACGACACAAACATCCACCACCTCAGCCAGGATTCGAACCCAGGCCTCTCGCTTTGTAAATTGGCTTCTCAGCCAAAATTTTATGAAGCATTATGAAGATTTCTTTTTTCTTATTGATCGACCCAGGGAACCCTTTCTAGAAAATGAGAATTTTTACTCGAATTTGTAGCCGTAAAAGAATATTGCGACCCAGGCTCCGAGACTTTGATGAATTGTAAAATCTTTTACTCACATAAAAATTAAAAAATTTTTCTGTTTTATAACCAGGGCTCGGATTTTGTTGCTTTTAAAAATTTAAAGCATACTTTATGGAGTAAAAATATTGTTCAACTCCCATAAAGTTAAGATTCAAATCGATTTTTAACTTCAATATGAATTTTTTTGAAATTATAAAAGCGGTTTGAAGGTCAACTTCGCCTAAACTTATTCGCAAAATGTTGGTGAGGAAAAATTTTTCCCCATAAAGTATGCTTTAAATTTATAAAAGCAACAAAATCCGAGCCCTGTTTATAACCAAATAACTAATGTCAGTGAAAAACATGGAAGGAAATATGTACATATGTCTACTTTGGTATTATTAACCCAGTTTTTAAGTACCGTCTGGCGTGCTTTATGCTTCTCAAGGGGTTAATCTGAAGTAACCACTTCAAATAATCGAATTTTTTTGTAACATTTCCTTCTTTTTTTTAATGGCTTGGGCGTTTCTTGATGAATGGAACGCCTTCAATTCGCGCAAACTTTTATTTATGAAGATCTGACAATAGGTGCGACTCATGCATTCTAATTTCACAAATGCACATTTAATGAGATATCCCCCATGACGTTGCAAAAAAAATACCTGCTTATTAGATATACATAGTATAGACGTAGCATTTCGTAGCATGTAAGCCATTTTAGTTAAGTGGAAAGCTACCGACTTTTGTTTAGAAAACAATCGAATATACAGCAAGATGTAATGAAAAATGAAGTAAAATTTATTAAATATTTATTTTATTTAAGCACGGTTGTAAGCCACAATTTTTTACAAAAATATTCATTTTAAGGATTTTAAGTTTTTCAACAAAAAAAATTTTTAATAAAAACAAGTAAGGGTGCTTTATTTAGTCGAGCCTCGAAATACAATAGCCGACGCAGAAAAACATCACTCATCCATATATGTAAGAATGCATTTTTAGAACAGACCCCAACTTGGGGTCCCCAAGACCGCGACTATCAAGACAAAGCATTTTATATATAATTTGATCCTTCTTCCATCGTTTAAAAATATGATCAGTATCGATTCTAAAGACCATAGAAGAGCCTCTTATACCCACTTCTATTCAATAACTTTATGAGCATCGCTCTTTTGTCACGACCTCTTCTAAATACTTCTTCTTCTTGCGTGTTTAACTGTCCCGGTCTATCCCGGGGTCCGCAAAACGCGACCAGTTCCTCCATTTTGTTCTGTCGGTTGCATCATCCAAGGTAAGTCCTACAGCCTCTAGGTCCCATTTTATTGTGTCCATTCAGCGCTGTTTTGGACGCACCCGTTTTCTGTAACCTTGAATTTCCAGTGCGTAGCCTTTCTTTGCCAAAGTCTCCTCATTTGCTCTCAGGACGTGTCCATATCAGCGTAGCCTTGCTTCCCGCATTTTCCCAATAATTGGCGCAACTCCATAGCGTCTACGGATGTCTACGTTTGGAACATGATCAAGACGAGTGAGTCCGGATATCCAGCAAAGCATCTTTGTTTCCATAACACTAACCTTTATTTCTGCTACTTTCGTTGCTGGTAGGCATTCGGTACTATAAAGAGCGACTGGCCTGATGACTGTGCGGTAATTTTTGGATTTTAAGCGGTCGCTTATCTTTTTATCGCACATAACACCAGTCGTTGAACGCCACTTAAGCCAAGCGTCGTTAACTCTCTCAGTAACTTCGCGAGTGATCGTCCCGTCAGCAGAAAGTGTCGACCCAAGATAATTAAATTTTTCCGTCCTTGGTAGGTCAGTGTTATTTATTTTGATAGTCCCTGCTTCGCAATTGTCTGTTGTCATGTATTCTGTTTTCCCGACATTCAAACGTAGTCCAAACATAGACAATCTATCATGCCCGTCTTGTACTTGTTGCTGTAAGTTGGCCCTCTTCTAAATACTATTTTTGGAAATTGAAATATTATTGAAATATCTCGAAGAATGCAGAATTCAGAGTAATTTTTATGATTTTCATATCAGGCCCTACCAATGGAGCTACTCACAAAATTTTACAATAATGCCTATGCGTTTTAGTATTCTGTCCGGTAGTTTGGGTATGACCCTTCGGGGAGTATCGTAAGGGCTGTGGTATCTATGACATGAGGATAGCACCAGAAATCGGCCCACGTTCACCAATTTGGTCCACGCCAACTGATGAGGCAAAATGGCTAGAAGCACTAAGTGTAAAAGACCACACAAAACAAAATACACCTAAGACGTATCGATTCAGGAACTGGAAAAACTCTTGCACTAAATGAAATAAATAGAATTAAAATCACTAAGTAAAAAGCTTAAATTTTCTGAAATGTTCGCGTTACTGCTTCTGACAGCCTGGTACTTCGAATATAATTTAATCAATAACGAATCTTAACCCAACTTCTTAATCCAAACTCCTTGCAATACCCATACTAAAACCACTAAAGCTACCAATCCATAAACCCAAACGAAAAAGCCAACATTCGTTAACTTTTTGGCGTGTTTAAACAAAAACCAAAATTAATTATTTAAAATTTTACGTTCGTGCTTATGAAACCAGAGCAGAGGTATTAACACGCCAGGGTATTATAGTCAGGCGATCCTTATGTTACAACACCATACCCGACACAGATATACATACATGTTTCAATATTTTAAAAAACTCCCTAAGATCAGGACCATTAAGACCGAGTATTCTAGAGATTTGTAAAGCTATAAGTGACCCTATATGCCAACTTTTGTTCAATTTATTTATGAAAGCTGCCCTTATGCCACGCCCACTTTTCTAAATGTGTTTAAATCTAATCAAAGGCTTCTATATGTATGTGTTTGAGTTTCGAATTTCATTGAAATATCTCGGAAAACTCGGGTTTTGGCAGTATTTGGGATATTGGTGACAGACTCTATAGGTTAGGTACTATATATTATATATGGGTACTATAGTACTGAGGGTACCTAGTATTTACACATTTAATGCACGTTTTGTTTTTCCTGATATTTTCCAAGCGATCTTAATTATAATAAAATAAGTGAATGTTTTCGTTTTTCCAGTTGTACTCATCCAATCTATGAGTTTTAATGAAAGGACATAAGAGAACATTTAACATCGCAAGAGTCGCATGCGTCATGAATACAGAAGCGTGTATATAATGTCAGAATGACAAGAGACGGTGAAATACCGGCCATTTTCAATCCGAAACGTGTTCGCACACCGTCCGTAGTTGTTACTGGCGACTCCCCGAACGGACCCTATGGCGGTTTCACAAATATTCTCAACACCAGCAATCCACAAATTTCCCACCAAGACTCGATCTCATCGAGTCAGCAGGATCCAAATGAAGTAATCACAATACATCCGGATGCAGTATGCTCGACGGGTGTTGGATCTGGAGCAGGCGGTACTGCCAGCGGTACAAGGAATGCAGGTGTCGGGAGCAGCGGCGGAAATGATTCAGATACAACACCAACGATCGAAACGGGCGCATTCGATGGCGGTCTTCCGCAAATCCGATTCCGGCGCTTAAGGGCCTGTAGAGATACTTGCTGCTCCAAGTTGGCACAAAAAGTTAGTTCCATTTAATTGTTTATTTGATAAAAAAATTTAAAAAAATTTTCTTTATTTCGCACTCGTCATAGATGTACTTCGGCATATGTGTTACCATTCTGGTGACGGCTTCCTGGGTTGGTGCAACACATTGCATCAAGTTTTTATATCTGAATCGAAGCACATACGCAACAATTATGGCTGATGATGATGATGATCCTGATGGCATCGGGAGTAGTGAGGATCTCGATTTTGTGACAGGCCTTGGCGGTGACGCTGAAGACGAAAATTCTGTTCTGCTGGGAATTAGCGATACGAGCATTGTCCAAAGTGTCGAGGACACAGCAACAAAAATATACCATATACCAAGGCCAATGCTGCAGACCAGCATTTTTAGGGCACCATTTTTCGCTGCTTGGTTTTTTACAAACTTTTCCATTCTATTCTTTCCGATCTATATTTTGGGTCGCATATCGTTGAGGAAATGTGATAAGCCGGGCGAGATCCTTGGCGATGTTCTGCGAGGATTTCGCGATCGGGGTTTTACGATCGGTAAGTGCGAAAAAATGGCACAATGGGTTGGCTTAATTGAAATTTTCTGCTTGAAGGTCGCTTTCTCAATCGCTGTCTATCATTCTGCATTCTTTGGCTTATAACTACTTATCTCTATACGCTCTCGTTGCGCGTTCTCTTTGCCACTGATGCGATGGCATTGTTCGCAACTAACGTCGGCTGTGTTTATTTACTTTCGTGGGTCATTCTACACGAACAATTCGTTGGCATTCGGGTGAGAGAACACACCCTTGATACATATGTACATATGTACATACATACATTTAAAATTGATTAACGATTCATTGGAGAGAGAAAAAGAAAAAAATGCACATCAGAAAACTATGAATTAACGCGCGTTGTTACGCAACCAAATACTATTTGACCGTTTATCAGTTCCTTAAATGTTTTCCTTTGTTGTAGATTGTCGCCGTTATACTGTGTGACACTGGCATTGCCCTGCTTGCCTACATGGATGGCATTACCGAGAGCCCAACGTGGAGCGGCGTTGTACTGGCTACACTTGCGGCTGCGGGTTACGCCGTATTCAGGGTACGTACACTGAGCGAACGGAACCATGATATTTTTAAAAGGGGGCATTATTTTTCATAGTCCTTTTGATTTTCGAGCAGATCAAAAATTTCAAAAAAAAAAGTGGTTGAGTCAACAACATTTTTTGTTGATTTGAAAGGAAAATATGTTTAATTACACTTCTTTTTTTGTTACATATAATATTCACTTGCTTTATAAAATTGGACATATGAGGTATGAATTCATCTCAGAATTTTTTAAGCATTGCGTAAGCAGTCACAACAACGGAGTGGCAAAATCGGATGAAGTCCATCCGATGGCTATTTTTGGGGTTATGTTCAGCAGAGGGCTCTGTGGTCATTTGCTTTGAACGTTATTTAAAATTGTTTTGAAATTTCTTCTTTTATAGGTATTTTAAATTTAAGTCCATTTTTGAATATAGTCATGTCAATTCAACCTGAAATACAGTTGATTCAAAAGGAAAAATCTTTATTTTTTCCAATAAGAAAAATTGTTAAATTTAAAAATATTCCTTGTTGAAGTCGTTTTGTATGTTTTTCCTTTTGAATTAACCAATTTTCTTTATTTTTTCAAGAATAGAAAAAGTAAAAAATTAAAAATCGGAAAATAGCATACACTGAAAAAAAATTTCTGGAAATATTGAAAATTTTTATTTTAAAACCGAATTTCAGAAGATAACATTTTTTTTTCAGTGTATGCTATTTTCCGATTTTTGATTTCTTACTTTTTCTATACTTGAACAAATAAAGAATCAATATTTGAATTATCTCAAATCGTTTCCGAGATATAAAATTTTGAATAAAAGGTAAATTTTCCAAATTTTCTATTTTCAAATTGCAACAACAATTTAGGGAATTTTTCTATTATACTTTATGGACAATTAAATATGGCCATAACCTTTCGATATAAGGTCAAGAGACCAAATTTCTAACGACACTATGTCCACTTTGTCCACATTTCTCGCGATTAGACCTTTCTGTAAGGATTTTCGGGGGTTGAAAGGGGGTGTAGAAAAAAAATGGCGCGGCAAAAAAAAAATTCGGTTTCAGCACATGAAAATACATAGGAAATGATATATCTTAGTCAAAAGACAGCACACTTTTTTTTTGTCGGCCAGTGTAATTATTTGTGTAGTGAAAATTATTGTTACAGTTTGTGAATCCAACAAGACTCACTTGTTGTGCAACTGTTGAGTAAAATCGGCTAAAAGGGTGCGCTACCAACTACTGTTGCCAGTTTAGGGGCATCTCCCCTGAATTAAAAGACATCTTGATGATCTTATAGCGCGTTTCCATATGGTGTTTAACTCGCGTTTAAGCGTTTAGGGCCCTAAACGAGGTGTTTAACTCGTGTTTTGCCATACAAAAGTTAATCGCGAAAACGAAGTGTTTATCTCTTAAATACCTCATAAGCACTTTCATCGATAGGTAAAAAATTGATTTATCGTATCGGAATTTCATGCATATCTAACTGTCAAAAGAAAATCAAAACAAAAAACGATGGCAATGCTGCCAAAAGCAAAAATAAAAATTCCCTACAGACTACGAAAAATTCCCTAAATTTTTTTAAACACGCCAAAATTCGACAAAAAATTTATAATATGCGCAAGGCATAATCTTGTATTGTATGATTCTTGGTAGAGTGTCGATGCTGAACGATAGTTTTTACCAAAAATAATAACATTAAGATTTTGGGCCATGTCACAGAAATCGATTTCAAAACCGTGTAAAAATCCTCCCAATTTCTTTCAGATATAGTTTTTTCTGGGTTTTCCACTTCCAACTCCACGAGACGAGACGTTTATTTTGTCGTTTTAATTGATCGACAAGAAACTATATTCAAAATATATCTTAATATTTAGAATATACCAAAAATTCCCTAAAATTTTGCCCATTTCAATAAATCTGCCCCTTTTTTCCTTCACGTGATTTTCCTACACATGGTAACACTGCTTTCAATTGTAAATAAGCAAACAGCTGTCAAACTTAAACACCTCGCATAAGTGGAAACGCTCGAAGTGCTTAGCTAAACATCTCAGAGTTAAACACTATATGGAAACGCACTATTAAGTGAAGCTTTAGAGCAGAAAAGAGGTGAGGAAAAACTTTCTGGGACCTTATTGGATCAAATTTTAAACTTTATAGGATTTAAAAATTGAATTTTAGGGAATTTTGGCCTTGTTTTGAGACATTCAGGGGAATTTTTTCCTAAAAATCTGGCGAAAGTGCTCCCAACTGATCAATCATGTTGACTGAGCGGATAAAAAATTTCCCTTTTTGAAAACTACTGAGAATTTTTACTCCTTTTTTTAAATTTATTTTTTATTTGTAGGTTATGTTTCGCAAGGTCATGGGCGATCCTCCGGTTGGACAAATTGCTTTTGCATTTACAACGCTTGGGGTTTTCAACTTGCTTCTCCTTTGGCCCGTTTGTGTGGGACTTTATTTGACTGGCACAGAGAGTATACCATCGGATCGTATGCCTTGGATAATATTATTAATTGCCAGCATTTTGTTGTTGGGTCAGTAATTCTATTAATTGAAAAAAAATATCATATTGGCATCATTAAATAAGATTGAATATTTAAACAGTTTTCCACATCCTGATGCAATTCAGTGCTGCTGTCACTTACAATATGTTCGTTACATTGGGTCTGATTACGGCTGTTCCAGTTTCTGGAGGTAAAAATTTAATTTTCAAATCCCAATCATTTAATTTTTATTAGGGGTCTTCCCTTAAACGTGTATTTGCCTCGAAAACTTCGAAAAATCGTAAATCAAGAAGGCTTAGAAATTAATGAACGAAATTTTGTATGAAAAATTTTACACTTTTACGATTTTTCAATCTTTTCACTTTTAAGGGAATACCCTAATTATATTCGGGATATTCACAAAGGCGTGTAAAAACGTTGGAAAGTCGGAAAATCAGAAAATTGCGACTTCTTAAAAAATTTGTAGTCTTTTTTTGTATCTTGCACAACTTTTTAAGCAGTTAATAATTTCCGATTTTCCGACTTTCCTATTTTCCGACGCCTCTGTGAATACCCCTTTTGAAATCTATTGATATTGGTATCACTGATTTTTTTTTTTGTAAGGTGCATTATTTGGAATTATTAGTGGTATTCAAGCAGGTGTTCATATTTTTCACCCTCGGAAAGTGTAGAGGTTCTTTATATGGGAAATTGTTTCCACGGCTGTGGAAACCCGAATTCGGTGTACAAACGGGCATGAATGTAAGAAGAAATCAAAAATTTGATGTCTTGCCAGTTTCATAAAAAATATTCAAAGCTGCCACCTATTTAAAATTAAAGCTATAATATTTGTAGGTAATTTTTTAGGTGAAAAAAAAGTCTTAAAAATACCGAAATACAACCCTGAATGCACTAGCAGCGATAGCAATCCATTACATGTATGCTTTCGGTAATGAATTTCGTGGACGTAAACCATTAACCAGTGCGCCACTGGTTCGCAATCAGAAGAGAATTTACGAAACTGAAAGTTGATAATTATGATAGTGACCAAATTAACGGTAATAGTATTTCCTAGTGAGCTATTTTGGTCAAAATTTTGATTGAAATATATATTTCAATCCATTCTTTCTTTCCGTACGTTTTGGCGGCTTTATACAACCATTTTAAATTGTTTATATTCCCTGCAGAAAATTTAACTAGAGCAGACGTACTCTTCGACTACTCCCCAAAAGAACAGTACTACTTCCTTATAATTTCAACGCCAATGCATTGAACTGTCAACAATAACACAGACGTGTCCTTCGAAACACTCGCGTTTGAACTAGTGCATAATTAGAGACAATGGGGCCACTCCAGTACATTTGATATACTACTTTAATAGATAGCGGCCCAATCTGTGGCCACGGAGCCATCTGACTCACGCGCAGCAAATATATAAGCCACTAATTGGTCTCTACTGTCCGTGTCTCTACTCGTGCACTAGTCCGTTTTGCTATACATGAGAACTATTCGCTTGGGCCCCAATTTGTCCCAATCTTCCTTCAGAGTTTGTATTTAACATCAAATTTTGGACTAAAATCGGGGTTCAATTTCCAAAAACTAAAAATTGATGATCTTAAATAAACATGAACCCTAAACCCTTGAAAGATATGAGCTCGAAATATTGGTTGATATATCAATTATTTATATTATTATTATAATAAGTAAAGAAAGTTTGAGAGCGGCATAAAAGATTCCAAAACTGGGCAATATACAATTGAACTGGGTCCGCTTAAATTTTATATTTTTTTCAGTAATTAAAAAATTTTTATTTTGACATTTTTCTTTATATACTTTTAAAAATAATATTAAATAATAAGAAGTTGTAACAAATCCCATTTAATTATTTGTTTTACGCTTCCAAAAGCTCTCGATGTCATCCTTTATGGTGCAACTTTTGCTGGAATGAAGTTGGCAGGAGTTATACTGATCGCTGTTGGATTTTTCCTGGTAATGTTTCCAGAGAATTGGCCGGACTATATAACTCGATTGCTGCGGTAAGTTCGAAAATTTCTTAATTTCAAATTCCAATTTTAATTAGACGAACGTTTCTGATATCGATGTGCGTAAGCTAAATGAAAAATACTGTTGGTGTGATTGTATAAAATGCTAAGTAAATTAAATTTCATGTTTAATAAAAATCATCACTGTTCATTGAAATTGCATAAAAACTAACTTCAAATGAAATTAAAAAAAAAAATGGAAAAAATAATTTAATCTAAAAAGAGATCAAAGTCAACAAAAAAACCTTTAAAGAAAATATGTAATTAATGCATTATTACCTTATTTTTTCGACTCTATCAAAAATATATATTTCAGAAAAAGTGGGCGTGCTATACTGCGTTATCAGTGTTGTTGTGAATTAGCCGAAATTCACTATCCTCATTCGGTAGGCCTCAAAATTATGCAACAAAAAAAACAACCAGATTTGAAAGAAAATTTTTATATATTTTTAATTTTTTTTTTTTTTTTTACAATAATAGAAGCTTTAGTAACAAAGTACTACGCGCTGTCTTTTTTTTTGCTTTTTCGAGTTGAAATGACAGACCAAAAATAGCAAAAAAAAAAAATACCTTCAATTGTAAAATACTCACAATGCGTTCAGTACTTGAATTAGACGAGAAGAAATTATACTTCAAATAATGCTCTTCATTAGCGTTTCCCGGGGAGGTAAAAATTCTTAAATTGAATGATAACTTATTCTTCAAAACGTCCTAATGGTGGAAGATTTTTTTTTTAACACGAATTAATTACTTGAGTTTTCTTAGGGCTTCGTTCCAAGCCATAATACAGTGCGACACATTTTTGTAAACAAAAATTTGACGACTGTTTTTGAAAGTGATCGGTGAGTATAACAACGCCTCATACTCAGTTTTGTCAAGTCACCTCTACTTTTTTAAAAAATAGACTTCAAAAAGTAAGACCGAGAATTAAATTAATCACTTACTTATGGCTATATCTCCCTAAATCCCATTTTTGCCGTGGCAAATTACCCAGTGCAACACTGATTACATATTAGTGGTATTCAAGCAACAGTGCAAATCGCAGTGTGCAATATTTGCACTGCTTTTTTTGTACGCAATTTGACAAGTGCAAATATTGCACACTGCGTTTGCACTGTTGCTTGAATACCACTATTATTTTCATGGTTCGGAACCATTTGCGTTGGGTGGAAAAATTTCGTGCATACTTAAAGGGTGATTTTGCGTTTTTATACCCGACACACTCTGTGTCGAGGGTATATTGCGTTTGTGTGGTTGTGTGTAACACCCAGAACCAGTCGAGATAGACCATACAAAATATATATAGAAATGATCAGCGTCACCAGGATATTCGATTTAGACATGTCCGTCCGTCTGTCCGTCTGTCCGTCTGTCCGTCTATCCGTCTGTCCGTGTGTCCGTCTGTTTGTATACAGTTATCTTATCGAAGGAGTTGAGTTATCTCGACAAAATTTGGTATGCGTGCTCACGGGGACATGAGTAAGAACAAGTTCGAGAATGGACCCGATCGGACCATTTTTAGGGGTACCTCCAGTACTAGGGTCTGTTACGAAAATCACAAAAACTGCTCTAAAATTGAAGTTTTTCAACATATTTTGATGAAATTTGATATTTGAACATGTTTAAAGGCATGTAATACGATTTCCAAAAATTGGAAAATTGGGCGTGGCAGAAGGGCGGTTTTCGAAAATTGTCTCCTACACCCGAAAATCAAATGGGACTTGAACGAAATTTAGCATTTATGCTTCCTTTGTAGTCATAAACATCCTCCCAAAAAATTTCCTTGGTCGGTCCATTATTAAGGGTACCTCCAGTACTAGGGTCTGTCACAAAAATCCCAAAACTGCCCCAAAATCGGATTTTTGTGAGATATTCCACTGAAACTTAGAATTTGTGCGTATATTTAAGCCTCCGATTAGAACTCAAAAAAGTTGGAAAAGTGGGCGTGGAAAAGGGGCGGTTTTCATAAGAAAATTTAACAAAAGTCGGTATATGGGGCCCCTAATGGCCTTAAACACCTCTTGATATAAAAACTTATTTGAACATGTGTGTCTGTGTCGGGTATTTAATTGTCAGGCTCGCCTGACTATAACACCCTTACTTGTTTCTTCCGATTTTTGGTAAAAATTGTTCAACTTTGCAGCGGCAAAACGGTATCAAGTAGTGCTCGGATGCAGTTCGTGTATATGAAGAAGTTGTTTGGTTATAGCTTTTCTATAATTGCTTAAAAAAGTTAAAAAAAAATTTTTATTACCTTGGGACCTATATGCCATACAAAATAAAACATGATAAAAAAACACGTCAAATTTTAGGAATTTTTGCAATTTGCACCTACTAGATGTAGTTTTTTCGGGTCCGTTTGTACTAAAACTATTTAAAATGAATTCTGAGCTATGAATTGTGAAAGAAAAGGAATTAAAATATTGAACGGAATGCGAGATATAGCCATAAGTAAATGAGTAATTTAATTCTCGGCCCCAATTTCTGAAGTCTATTTTAAAAAAAAGTAGAGTTGACTTGACAAAATTGAGTATGAGGCGTTGTTATAGTCCCCGAGCACTCTCAAAAACAGTCGTCAAATTTTTGTTTACAAAACATGACCCCTAAAATGTCGCACAGTGTAATTTAGAAAAATATATTCATATAAGTATAAAATGAAATGTATTTATCGAGGAGCCTTAAATTTGTCCGATTAACTTCAAAAAGGACTTTCATTAAGATTCGTATTTTTTAAAAATAGAACAGGTTAATTTTCCTTCTATAAAATTCCACTATGAGGACGTTTTCTAAGTCCTCCAAGTTTTCACTGTTTTTTTTTTTTTGGTTTTTTCTTATAACTTTACACTTCCAGTTCTGTTTATAAGTTTTGTTTTTTTTTTCAAAAACAATAAAAAGTGCTACTCTTCTGCTTTTATCTGTCACTATGTTGCATTTTACACTGTCTCTTCTCTCAGCTTTTCATAATTTCCTAAGCGAGACTTTACCAACAAAATTTCAGCTTTACCTGGTAATTTAATAACCCCAATCTACGATAAATTACCCTCTCTATGTCCTATAATATATAGATGTTCTTTTTGGCCACAGTTGATTGAATTGCCTAATTTTTTTTTCTAGCGCTCACTTGCATATTCATAAAAATAAAAAATAAAAATAATAAAAAAAAAACGTAGTTGATTGTTATAAGTGTAACTTGGGCTGCGTGCTAAAATGTTATCTAAATACCTACTTATTGTTCTAGACTTGAAAATTAAAGATTTTAAAAACGCACTTTATTTACATGGCCGAATATACGAAAAAAACCAATTTTAATAATGAATGCCAACGCCCAAAACACCAAGGTGATGCAAGTTGGTTACTACCGGAACAAGAAACTCCTTTTGTACATACTTTATATGTTACCGTAATTCCTTTGTCAGACGCAGAAACAAAAGTTAAGCCAGCATTGAATTGGTATAAAAACATACGTGAAGAGAATACTTGCTTCTCTCTCACCCTCTCTCTCTCTCTCTGTCTCTCTCGTTTATGGATTCAAATGAATAATGCCCGACTTTTTTCGAAACATTTTTTCTACGTCTGACCACCACTGAGGCGCTTAAAAGCCTTTTCCGTACATTTATGTTTTACTCCTCAATATATTATACACTTTTTATTTATATCAAAAAATATATATTATATGCTATAATTTAAACGAATTGCAGAATTTGTATCAATCTAAAGTGCACCAATTCTCACCAAGCTTCCAAAATTTCCAAATTTCGTTAATTATTGGACAAAGCACACCCGCAATGAAAATTCGAATTGAATTTAGTTTATTCATTAATTTCAAGTCCTTCTAACGAAGTTTTGTCATGAGCGCATGCAGAAGGACACTTTCCAATTTACTTTTATGTTCGTCGAAAACATTTATTATTTTCTTATTTAAAAAAAATAAAAAATATATACTAAAGATTCCAGATTTATGATCGATAAAATCAAGAGTAACAAAGAAACTTCTGTAAATAATAATCACTGAAGACTTTGATTTTAAATTTAAATTTACATTAAATGGCGATAGTATTCGTGAAAGAGCTTGAATAGATTAACATAAGTATTTCTGGTTTCATTGTCATACTCCGCATACATATGGTCCGCTAGTCATATACCGATACTTTCCTTTAGATTCTTTTTGGTCTTATGAAAGGCCTTCTTCGACTATTTGATCGATTGGCCACATTATATCTTAATACCTGAAATCTTAAGTTAAAAAAACCAATACGAAAATCTGAAAGAAATTTTTAAAGAAAAATTGCAAGATTTTTGCATTTTTATTGGCAAGGGAAAATTGCATCTCAATAAGCCCGGGGATTCTTTCCCTTCAAATTTGCAACAAAAAAAAACTCCCATTCTAAGCACACTGAGAAGCAGGGACGTGAACCGGTTTTGAGGCGGAAAGCCGCTTTAATCTGTTGATGAACCCAACCATTAATTTTTGAACCGAACCGAAAACGGAACCCATTTTTGTAAAGGTTCAGGGTTACATTTTTGCCTGCAACAATGCACAGTGGTCGCCAAAATAAAAAGATCGGAATCGATATTCGTATGAAATTAGTATCGATGTCATCTCTAATATGAGTTAGGTAACCACCACTAACATTTTATTGTGCAAATTTTAACAATATATGGTCAAATAATAAATGGTAAAAAAATGGCTTAAGAAGTCGGAAGACGTGTTAACAAATTTTTTCAGAATTTTTGAGAAATTCCTGAACCGATGAACCGAACGGAAACCCCGATTCAAAGAAGTAGAAAAACCGGTTTGACGAACCAATCGAAAATTTGAGACACGTTTCGCACCGCCGAACCGAACCGTGAAAAATTTCTACCCGGTACACATCCTTGCTGGGATCCTTTTACCATGGAGAAAAGTTTCTAAGGAAAACATTCCCGGGGAAATATTTATTTTAGATTCGGGCTGTATACTCTTTACCAGTGTTGCCAGATCGGTTATGTCAAATTCTGCTAGACAGCGATGAAGTTTCCGCTAGATTCGGGGCTTAATTCAAAAATTTAAATTTCTTCACAGCTAAGAAGTTTTTGAAGTTCCGTTTTCATTAATTTCTAACTGCGAAAATCAATTTTTTCCCACTACTCAATTTAAAAATCTGCTAGATCAGGTAGAAAATCTACTGATTTGGCATCCCTGCGCTTACATACCATTTCTGCTGGGTGGTGTCCATGAAAATAGAGTAATTCTCAACAACTTTATAGTTGCATAATTTTTTCACTTCGACCAAAATTGCATCGATAGCGCGACATTAAATAATTTTTAACATTTTTTGTTGCTAGTAGAAACCCCAAAAGAAATGCTTTCTTAACTGTAAAATTAGTTTCCAATGCTCTGAATGTGATTACATTTTAATGAGATCCTTTACTATAATTAAAAATGACTGTTGTTCAGACTGATTAAACAACCTGTTTTATTTGCAGCTGTTCGTTCTATGGATAATTCTAACGATTTTTCCAATTAACCGAATTCTATTTTTACGAAAAAATAAGAACAAAATTATTTATAAACATAAATATCAATACTATTGCTAATATAAATACAAATACTAGCGCCATTTATTGTAAAAAGAATTGAATAAACAACAAAGGTGAAACATCACGAAACAAAACATGAACTAAAACAATTTGAAAAGTCTTTCCATATATGATCAATTTGAACACTTCGCCTTAACATCGTTTTCTCTACTTCAAAATAGCTCAAATCTCTATTTCTACTTTCCATAGTATAAAAAAAACCTTTCGATATTCCCATTATATTTACAGAAATATCATCTTGTTGGGTCACAATGCGAGGTGAGTTTCGTTTCCTTTGCCAAAGAAATTCTTATGTAAAAGAAAAATATTAAAAGAGAAAGAGATCAACTATAAAAACAAAAAAAAAAACAAAAAAAAATTTTTTTTTATTCCTTTAAAATAAGGGAAATGAAACTTCAAAGATTTTGAATTTCTGGATAAATGTCGACTCATTTTATATTCCTTCCAACTAACCTCCTGTTTACACTATATGCTTTTCTTGCATACTTTTTTTCTCTGTTGCTTTTGATAGCAACTCTGAAAATGAGGGGGAAAACCACACCAGATGATCATATCAAAAGTAAATTTAAAAAATTTTTAAATTAAAAAACTCCCTCCAGATGAGAAATCATACAGTGTAAACGGTGCATTGCTTTTAAAACATTTCCCTTTAGTTTACCTTCTTTTAAAAATGTATGGTTCTTCTTAACTTTTGCGTTTCGCATTTTCATATTTAACACTTTTTCTCTCTATATTTTCATTACTCAAATCGAGGTCCTTAATTTTGAATGTTTTTTGTTTTTTTGTTTTTCTCCTTTTTTGGTTTTTAGTTAATCTAATTCCTTTGAATGATTTCAGCTCGAATCACACCATTTTCTGAGGCTTTCCGAACATACATTTTTTGGTCATTAGTACAACTTGAAATCGTTATGTGTTCTGAATTGATTTCTGAGAGAAATTGTCAAAAGTGGCATTAGTTTGAAAATAAGTTTCGAAAAATGGTGTGAGCTCTTCTTTTGAGCCCTTAAGAGTGTCATTGTTGTTATAAAAAGTGTACACTTTCTTCAAGTAGATAACTCTCTTTGGATATGTTAACACAAATCAAACCAGTGGGATTAATTTACTTAAAAAATCTTGGTGTAACGTATTTAATACACAACTATCTTAATTGTGCGTGTTTCTTACTATTTTCTAAATATCTTATATCTGTTTATTTCCCCATTTTGTTCGTTTAACTTCTACCGCTCTAATGGAATCATAGGCAGACAGTCTATTACACTGGTATATAAAAAGGAATAAATTAAATCTTAGCCGATAGTGTTCTTTGACACGCACGTTTCTGTCACACAAAATCTTTCACGACTTAAAAAATGCCTTGTGTAACACTTACCATTTAAATGTTGAAACCTTTAAGTCAATCAATCAATCAATCAATCGCAATTTGACTCACGAACACCTTTTCATAGTAGAATTAATTAAAAAAGCAACAAAAAATAACATAAAAAATGAATTTCTCTTACCCATAAGCAGGGCTCGGATTTTGTTGACTTTTATAAATATAAAGCATACTTTATGGAGTACAAATTTTGTTCAAATCCCACAAAGTTAAGATTCAAATCGATTCTAAGGGCCGTCCATATATTACGTCAGCATGATTTTGACCATTTTAGACCCCCTCACCCTTATCATCAATCGTCATCGTCCAGAACCCCTCCCCCCCTTGTTTGACATCATCTTTGAGCTCTTTATTATTTCACAAGTAAATAGAAATTAATTTCTTCAAAATATAGTTTAATAGTGTTTTCTTATAAGATAGAGATGATGACGTGATCATTGCGGATTGACCTCCCTCCCCCTCATCATCAAGCGTCATCATTCGCGAGACCCCCTCCACCGCCTGTATGATGACGTAATATATGGACGACCCCTAAGCTTCGAAACAAAATTTTTTGAAGTTAGAAAAGCGATTTGAAGTTCAATTTCGCTAAACTTATTCGCAAAATGTTGGTAAGAAAAATTTTTGCCCCATAAAGTATGCTTTAAATTTATAAAAGTCAACAAAATCCTAGCCCTGCCCATAACTCACTGTCTGTAGGTGAAAGGGCCAGGACAGAAGAGTTTCAGTGCTAATAACACTATAACACATTTCGAGGTCATCGAATTGAGACAAAATGTTGACTGCCGTTCCTGAAAGGACTTAAGGGGAGATATTTAATTTTCTCATCTTATTTTCAAAAATTTTTTTAGACATATGGGGTACCAAATTAAAGGAAATCGATCCAGTATTATGAATAAAATAAAAAGTTTGGTTGTTAATTGGACACTTTTTATACCAAAATGGCTTCCAAAGTAAAAAAAAATTGAACGAAAATTCACATACGATTTTTTGTTCATCTTGGACCCCTCTACCAGCCCTTTTAAGGAATATACTTCCAAACGGGACACCCTGTATATATTCTTGATCAGGATCGAAATCTGATTCGATTAAGAAATGTCCGTCTGTTTGTCCCTTTGTCCGTCCCTTTGTCCGTCCCTTTGTCCGTTCCTTTGTCCTTTCCTTTGTCCGTCCCTTTGTCCGTCCCTTTGTCCGTCCCTTTGTCCGTCCCTTTGTCCGTCCCTTTGTCCGTCCCTTTGTCCGTCCCTTTGTCCGTCCCTTTGTCCGTCCCTTTGTCCGTCCCTTTGTCAGTCCTTTTGTCCGTCGGTCCGTCCATCTGTCTGTGGTCGGATCTCCTTCCAAACAGCTGGACCAATCATATAAAAATCTGGGACACAGATTAACAGAATAATTCTAAGGAATAGTCGACGATATCCCCCACTGTCAGGGCTCGGATTTTGTTGAATTTTATAAATTTAAAGCATACTTTATGGAGTAAAATTTTGTTGAACTCACATTAAGCTAAGGTTCAATAAGATTTTCAACTTCAATATGCTTTTTTTTAACTTGGAAAAGTGGTTGAAAGTTCAACTTCGCTAAACTTATTCGCAAAATATTGGTAAGGACAACTTTTTGCTCCATAAAGTATGCTTTAAATTTATAAAAGTCAACAAAATTCGTTGTTATTTCATCATTCTGTGAAAAATTGAAATGTCCAATAAAGTATGTAATCGTTAAAACGAATTAAAAAATTCAGTGCATACTTAAAGGGGAATTTTTTAGGTCTTTCTTTTGATTTCGGGTAAAAATTTCAAGTTTTTCAGTACCAAAACGGTTTATATATGGAAGGGCAATAAAATATTAAGCATTTTACGATATATAGCCATAAGTAAAATAACAACTTAATTCTCGGCTAAATTTTTCGAGATCGATTTAAACTTGCTTATAGCCAATCTTCACCTACAGTTATCAAGTACTTTCAGGATCTTCAGACAAAATTTGCTTTACATTTTACGTGTTGCACTGTGCAATATTACATATCGTTCAATGAAAACTCGAACACGGAGATGGTACCTTAATTTTTGAGGACACATAATAAGATGAAGCACTTATTTAAGAATATGAAAAAAAAAATCATCGGTTCAAATTGCAGTTCTTTCATAACCATTAGAAACAGACTTAGCAAAATCAGGCAAATATTTCAATTCAAGTTTACGAAGGCGATCTCAAAGTTCTCTAGTCTGGAACTCTATGTTATGAAGAGTCATCCCTAATCCGAAAAATAAACCAGCAGGAAACCAGACTAACACAGATTCAACTCATCCTCGAGAATGATACTTCCTCGAAGCCATCCTCCAATTTCCTTTCTTCCGAAGCCGTCTAACTATACTCGCACTTGCTATAAAAAATATTTTGTTCTCATTCCATTAGAACTTCTTTTTTTTTTTTATTTAAATTTAATTTATCACTGCATTAGTTTTTAGAATTTCTTTGGACGAAAGTCGAGCCGCTTTAAATCTAAAAATACTTTTGACATCAAATGACACTCTGTTTGATTTGTTCAATTAAACTTTTTATTAAATTCTTTCGATCACTTTCTATTTTTGTGTCTGCACTACAATTTAAAACGATTTGCTGTCACTTAAAATTCAATGATCCTTTTTTTTTTTTTTAAAAAAACAGTAGTTAAAATTAAATACTAACACGAATTTAAATCTAAAAGCTCATAGCGTGTTCTTTTGAAAAGAGTTTTTAGGTGTATCAAAACCACTCCCGACCGTAAGACCCAGAAATTTTGATGTTTCGAAGTAACATGAACTAACTTCACGGAATGAATCAAACTATTCAATTTATCAGCTTTAAACTCTTTGCCACTCACAATTTAAGTTTTCGAATTCGAATTCAAGGACCTTCCATCTAGTGACTCTTTTCAAAAACCCAATCACGCCATCGAATAACTCTAGAATTCTTTCAAGCTCAATATAATTTTGACTATTGCTTCTTTACTCAAACATCTTTTTCTTTCGCTTTTCTCTAAATATAAACAACCACCCACCCACCCACTTACACGAATCAAACACAATCGACTCTGTCCAATCATGCACACCATACATTTTCTCTTCAATACAAAACAAAATATATATACACACACATATATATATATATATAATTATTTGTATATATATATATACATTTATATATGCATTTGAAATACCATGAACACAGTCGGCCGGCATTTTGTCGAGATGTCGTTGTCGCATCGCCAACAAAGTAGGCGAAACGCACAGCAAATGCTTGAAGCTCAAGGCGCACAATCAATCAAGAGTACCTACCTACTACCTAGCAAATGCTGACCTAAGTCAGTTTTTATAATTTCCAAAAAGGAACTGTACTTTAAAGTCGAATTTTATATAATTTGGTAAGTAGTCCGAACGCGCCGACATAGGCCTACCGATAAATATGAACGAAATCACAAGTTATGAAAAACGATAGAAATTATAATATCAATACCTAGGTCTCTTTATAGTTTTGAATTTTTTCCTTTAATTTTCTTCTTATATATTAAGAGTTTAATTTTAAGTAAATATGTTTTTTGTACATTTTCTTAAAATTTGATTTCGTATGACTCCTTTCTTCTCATTTTTTTTTTTTTTTTTTTGTATAACTTTTAGCAGACGTCAGCAAATTTATGTCGCCGATTTCAAAATAAAGCAAAAATACTACGCAGTCAATGCAAACGCCTATTGCAATTGAGAAAAAATGATCGAAGAAATTTTCTTCCGAATAAATCCAAGCAAGATGCTTCTTTTATGAAAATACTTATCTCCAATTGAACAACTTTTCATATAGGTACATACATATATATGGGTGAGATCCTAATTAGCTTGCTACCAAGGCTACAATAACATTTCCTTGACCTCTCCTCTAATACGCTTTATGGGATGACAATTCAGCTCAATTCCATAGAAAAATTTTTCCTTAACAGCACCTTTCTGATATCCAAATATTTAACGTCCTACCAATTCAATTTTTTCTTACGTAGTGCTAAATTTATTTCAATCGTTTTTTTTTCCATTTAATTGCTTTAAAAATTTGTCACATCCTTTTTAGCTTTGTTTTTGCTCCCTCCCTCTCTATCGCTCTTACTATAAATAATAATTTCGAATTATTTCGATATCACAAGCCACTTCATTTAATTGTTGGGGGGCATTCAGTTATTTGATCATTTATAACTCGTTAATTCATCTTATTATTTTAAGATTTATTTAAAAATTTATATTATCAAAAGAAAAACAGAGTTTTTTTTTTTTTCAAAAACAACCATTTCCAGACTACCCTGTCAATGAGAGTGGTGAATATTTTTGTTTAACACAAATCTAAAGGCTTAATAGATCACTATACCTTACAAAATTATTGTGGCTTTATACAGTTACAGCAACTCTCTGCAAAGAACTCCTCTACAACAACTTTCTCTCAAGGCTTTTTGCCTACTTTTTTAGTGCCTATTTTTGTCCTTATGACGAGTTCTCTCTATAACGAATATTCCCAAATCAAGCCATTAGCTTTAAAGCTGCTAAAATTCTCAGAAGCTTTAAAATTTGGTTGAACTTCAGATGTTTCAAATTTGAAACTCTTCAGGCACTCCAAACGTCATGAGTCACAGCACATATAACGAATTATTTTTTCGTTCCTTGACCCAGCGACAAACAGTGCCTACTGCCTACAAAGTATACGAGACTGTAAGCGACCTGCCCATTAACAGCTACAAAGTATACGAGACTGTAGGCGAACTGCCTACCAAGAGCTTACAAAGTATACGAGACTGTAAGCGACCTGCCTTTCAATAGCTTACAAAGTATACGAGACTGTAAGCGACCTGCTTGCCAATAGCTTACTTTATGTGGTGGTTATGTAGAGCGCTCAAACTACTTAAAAGTATACGGACACACTGCTATGTAAGCTACAAAGTATACGAGATGTAGCGACTGCTATCAATAGGTTACAAAGTATACGAGCTTAAGCGACCTGCCTACCAGCTTACATTTATGTGTGTAGCGATTCATCGCTTTAAAGCAGGCATCGCTCGACAAGAACTAGGATGGTATATGAGGTCGTTGCATACGCCACGAAATGGTTGCGTTCATCGCTTCTGTAAGCAGCATTTTCGCCGCTGGGAGAATTCGTTATAGAGAATTTCGATTGTATACAATCATGGTTATACAGTATACCAAGATTTCGCACAGTGGGACTGCTTCATACATTTGAGTGCAAAAACTATAAGGAGTGCTCGTAGAACAATGAAACTTGGCACCCAGCTTTTTTTTAATGAAATTAAGAAAAAAACGAAGTTTCATTAAAATCGACCACGCCCCCCTCCAACTCCCATACAACCCCAAAATAAATTTCTCATATAAATTTTTTTTCTTTCATCGGAATTTTTTGAAACTTTGCACGAGGGTTTCTATTAAGAAGGCAAAATGATCCTGAAAGTTTCATCAAAATTAGCCACGTCCACCACTCACCCCCCATACAACCTGAAAGGAGTTTTTAGTATAAAATTTTTTCCTTTGATCAGATTTTTTTGAAACTTTGCACAAGCCTTTCTATTACTAAGGCAAAATAATCCTGAAAGTTTCATCAAATCTGATCGCGCCCACAACCCATGAATGTCATTACCAGGGCTCGAATATATATGCATTTATAAATTTAAAGCATACTTTATGGAGTAAGATTTTGTTCAACTTACATAAAGTTAAGATTCAAATAGATTTTTAACTTCAATAAGAATTTTTATGAAGGTAGAAATGCCGTTTGAAGTTCAACTTCACTAGACTTATTCGCAAAATGTTGGTAAGAAAAGTTTTTCCCCCATAAAGTATGCTTTAAATTTATAAATGCATATATATCCGAGCGCTGGTCATTAAAACCCCTATCCCTATAAGTATACTACATATTTTTTACATATAACATCGCAAAATATCATTGAAATTGCGACATGTTTAAGAAAATCGAAAAAATTTGTTCCGGTGCCGCAGCTGATATAGCGAAAAAAAACTGCCTTCTATCATATTTTCATAATAAAAACAGTAAGCCAGGCGTAGAACGTATTTTTTATTCAATTAAACCCAATAAAACAATTTATTTTAAAGTAAAATTTGACTCTGAATATATTTTTTCACCATTCATCCTATCTATATAATTTCTTTGTTGAATTAATAAGCAAGGATCAAATATTAATTTCTGGGCAAACCAATTATTAATTCTTCTTAACTAAAATATTATGCAAAAAAAAAACTCCATCGTTACATTTTTGAATTTACATGGTCGAAAATGAGGGGTTTTTTCACTCGAAATCCCACTGTGCGTCGGGTTGCGTAAATTGTGGGATTTCTAAATTCATGATAAATTACTTGGCTATCAATATTCCTTTTGAAACTTAGATTCAATGGAGACAAGTCCAAACTTTTTTCTGAGAAGATTTATTTGAACTTTCAAAAGACTCAGATGAAAGATGCAGGATTACGTATACAAAAAAAGGGGGAATTCTCAGACTTTTTTGACACCATGCTAATTATATGTATCCATAAGAGATCGAAATATATTTTTCAATTTGTTCTTATTTTTTTTACTTGCTTATATAAATATATTTTTCGTCTTTTTGTTAGTATCCATCGCAAAGCAAACTCTCAAGCATATTCTGTACAAGTGCTTTTAACACAAGCTTCTAATAATCGACACGCACGTCTTTTTTATATTTAAATCTGTAAGACTTTTTGAACTTATCTAACTTGGAAATGCGTATTTAGTGAATGTCTTTTAGACACATTTTTGAATCACTCTTTGTACTTAGTTTCACTCCAAATAGAGATTTTCGACTGGAATGCAATTTTTTGCACTAAAAAGTCTCAAAACGTTCTTTCAATCTTTCTCACTCTCACTCTTGCTCTCTCTGTCTCTCTCTCTCTCTCTCTCTCACTGTCTCTCTCTCCCACTGTCTTTTATCCTGTCTGATGGTTGCGCTTTTTGCACTTATTCAAAATGCTTAAAGGCTACATCTGTTTTTCTCATTTCTATTGCTCTTAATTTCCTTTTTTCTGCTCAATTTATTTTTATCATTTTAAGCGAAGAAAAATAAATAAATAAATTTTAGATTAACAAGAATTTAGCTTATCAAATCAACACTTTTCCTCAAAATAGTTTCAGCGATTAGTTACAACAAATTTAGCTCACAATACAGCTTTAAAAAAAGATTTTCAAAGTGATTAAATGTGTCGAAATAAATCATTCGGATTTTCATAATGTGCCATAAAATAACTCATTTTGTACGGGATCGGATTTTGTTGCTTTTATAAATTTAAAGCATACTTTATGGAGTAAAAATTTTGTTCAACTCACATAAAGTTAAGATTCAAATCGATTTTTAACTTCAATATGAATTTTTTTGAAGTTAGAAACGCGGTTGGAAGTTCAACTTCGCTAAACTTGTTCGCAAAATGTTGGTAAGAAAAATTTTTGCCCCATAAAGTATGCTTTAAATTTATGAAATTAACATAATCCGAGCCGTGGTTATAATCCAGCTAGCATTTTTTCAATTTTTATCAAAAACGAATCTTTTTCGAATCTACTTTCTGATTCAAATATTTAAATATGCTGCGTTCCTTGATCAGAAAAGACATTTTTGTCGGGAGAAAATGGATCCCTAGCCGAGAGTCATATTTGAAATAGTGTTCGAGTCTTTTTTGACTCATTTTGGAATATTTCTTGACCCATATTTGCTTTCATTTTCGAGTCTCCTACGACTCATATTTGTGAGTCATTTCGAGCCTTTGATTCCCCTATCCATTCATGTGCTCACCAGTAGACAGCGGGCTTGAAAATCAAAACTCAGGGATTTTTTTCATCAATTCAATTTTACTATTCATAGAAATACAAATTTATAAATTTATATATATTCAATACCTTACGTGATTAATTGGCGATTGCTCTTTATTTTGTTTTTCTACTTTCAATACGAATCGCTTTTAAAACATATTTAAGAGCCGCTTTCGAGTCTTCTTTTAAACTTCCATGTGATCAATTACTTTTCAATCATCAAGGGGTTCGAAAAGGATTCGTATTTGAATCTTCTCATAAAATAATGTTCCAAATGTTAGCTGGGAAATTCCTTATCTGCTGCAAGATCACGACAATTATTCTTGAATAAAATATTATATATTTTTTTATATTTTATTTTATAAGTATTTATTTAAAAGAGAAGCTATCAAATTCTCTCATTTAAATATTCTCAACTTGGAAAAATTTAATACTGAATTCACATGAGCAAAAAAGTAATTCAAACCGCGGATTAAAATCAAATTTTCAACCTTTTTTTATTTATGTATCAAAATAATCTGAACTTTTTTCGTTGACTGTTTACGTTTTTCGAAATTAAGATTCAAGCTCTTGGTCGTCAGGAGTCAGATAATGGATTAAAAAATAACATGATAATGATTGCAGAGAACACGGTGTAAATATTTATAAATTTTCCGATTGATGAGCCGCACGCATTCCTCGATCGAACGAATCGTTTTCATAAGATTTCATTAAAAAAATTGAACTACACTCGTAAGCTTGTATGTATGTAAATAGACAACACGTAATATCAAATTTCCAACACATTTAATCATTGAGAAAATCACAAAGTGCAATTAGCTTATCTCTAGAAGCTCTTGTCTGTCAGGCTTTATAAAGAATTACTAGCATTAGTCTCTTATTCAATACATTACTAATAAATTCTTTTTTGAACTCAACTAACAAAATATTTTGTCTAACTTTTTTTTATGTATTCAATGGTAAATTAAAAAAAAAAAAAAAAAAAATTTGAATAACTACAAATGAACGATGCAACAAAGATGGGGTCGAGGTCATCGCCACGGATCGCTAGCCGGTCAGCATCCTATAATTATCGATTATCGGACGGGATACATAAGGTCCCATCTTCGATCACCCTCTGGCCGTGTGAGATGACTGATCTATCGCCGACTGGCTTCCTTCACCACTCTCAACAACAACAGCAGCAGCAGCATCATCATCATCAGCAACAGCAGCCACATTCGAGTTACTCAAGCTCATCGGCCCATCATTCGAGCAGCAGCAGCACACGTGCGCCACCCATTGGTGGGGGTGGCCGGTTGTTCTCATATTTTGGCAACGATCACGAACGGGAACGCAAAAAGTCCGAGACATCATTCTTCAATCTCGGCTTTCGGCGTAAGTCGACAGTTGTGTACTATGCAGCAACGGATTAATGCAATCGATCGGGACTGGGATTTTAATTGCAAGTGGAAAAAAAGGGAGTTTGAGAAAAACCATTTTAAAAAGAATAAATAATTCAAAATAGTTTTTAAGAAATGCATACATACGAACCTGTTCAAATCTCAAAGACCACCTGTTGAATCTAGTTGAAAAATATCCCCCCAAGAAAACTAAATGTGTTGTTCGTTAAATTCAAGGCTCAACTAAAATCCAATAGAAAGATTTTAAGATTACTTCTAGTTAAGAATTTAAGCTCATAAAATTATATTAGTTATAAGTAATTAAAATTAATATGCAATGGTTAAAGATAATACTTAAGGAATGGACTACTAATGAAATGAAGTGCTATTCTTAAATAAGTGGCAACCTTGTCCAGTTTTAACAGATGTCTTTTAGTCTTGAGTAAATACATACCTGCCTGGAAGACATTACTCCACGCGCAGTATGTCCGAAGTCAGACATCAGTATGTCCGAAGTCAGACATCAGTATGTCTGAAGTCAGACATCAGTATGTCTGAAGTCAGAATCATATCTAAAAAGTCATGTTCTGGAACATGTCTAGAACATCAGTATGTCGAAGTCGAAGTGTCACGGACATCAGTAAGTCCGAAGGTCAGACATCATATGTCTTGAAGTCAGACATCATATGTCCGAAGTCAGACATCAGTATGTCCGAAGTCAGACATCAGTATGTCCGAAGTCAGACATCAGTATGTCTGAAGTCAGACATCAGTATGTCCGAAGTCAGACATCAGTATGTCCGAAGTCAGACATCAGTATGTCCGAAGTCAGACATCAGTATGTCCGAAGTCAGACATCAGTATGTCTGAAGTCAGACATACCTGAAACATGTTCCGGAACATTTAAATCGTACGTAAGGGACGCAAGAGGAAGGAGAATCTCCTTGCCTCTTGCGTCCCTTACCAACGAACGAAATATTCCGGAACATTGTTTTTGAGGTATGTCTGACTTCAGACTATTGAGGTATCGGTGTTACCTATGTATAAAGTTGGCAATGAGAATTAAGATCTCATCGAAAATCGATCCGGGATCTAAATAAGAGATGGGCGCGTTCGTTTAGGTCACCTAGTGTTTCCAACCTCGAAACTTTTTTCTCCTCAAAGCAGTAGTAAAAAAAACCCCTTGAAACATGGTTTCCAAAATATTTTCCCTAAACTTTTAAAGGCCGGTAAATAAGTCACAGCTGTAAGAAAAGTTTTTCTAAACCGTTGCCGTTTGTAGCATACGAACTTCTAATAATCAGTTCAGTGATGCCTTGGCAGATGTTGATAAATTGCGTTTAAGAATGTTGTGTAGGGCCCCAAGAAAAATATTTAACCCAAACGATTACCCCAAAAAAAGCCCTACCCTAAAAATTCCCTACTCTAAAAAATCCCTACACCCAAAAAATATCCTGAGACGGAGAAAATCCCCCAAATTTAGGGGGAAATACCCTAAACTGGTAGCACTGAGGTCACCGTGAATTATTAAAAACCAAAACAATGTTGCAAAAGATTTCCCAAAAAATATCGATGAATAAAATCGATTAAAGTTGAAAGACGAAAATCTTGGTGTATCGATTACGATTGATGACGATTTAATATAGCGTGGCGTGGTCGTAAATTACGTGAAAGAAAATCTCTCGAGACTACCTCTCTCTTTCAGCCCGATCCTGAATATTTCCTTTTCTCGAGACTAAACTTCTTCTTTTTTAAATATTTGGGGGAAGAAATTTAATGGCCAATGGGTATTTGACCCATACCCATAAATTTCCCTACCCTATCTATTTGAAAAATGAGAATTTTAATCTCGAGAAAAGTTAATTCCCCGGGAATTTGTTCCCCCGGAATATTGAGAATCGGCCTGTTTATCTCTCCTTAAGAGAAAAGACTTCCTCTGAATTCTTAATTCTCAAAAAAATGTGACATTTTTAATGTCTTTCTCAGATTGCCAAATCTTTCTGTATTGCAAGTTTTAAACAAAACAATTTTGTTTTATTTCAAAATCATCTTAAGGCAAACATTTTCTGATTTCCATATGCTTCCGTTGCTGAACGTCTGTCGTGAAGGAATTACATTTTTGCTATGAATATAAAAATAGAATAATTGAAAAAAAAAAAAAAATAAAATTAATCAATCTCCATTCAATTATTGGTCAATTTCAAAAAGAAAAGGATTAAAACTATTTTCGAATATTCAAAGCGAATACTTACTAAATACTCCAAAATATTGAAAATAAAAATTAATAGCGGAAATATAAAAATCATTTCCAAAATTTCTTCCTCATCTTCCAGATATATATAAACATTATGTTGAAGAAGAACAAAATGATTTAAAATATTTTGAATCGAACTTCAACTAATCCTTCACTTCGAGTAGAAATTTCCAGGTCCAACTTCTATAAATTCAATTTTCTGCACAAAAATTAAATCCATAAACTCCCAGCAGGAAAAGTCACACTGACATCACTGATTTTGTATACATGACAATTCGTAGGACAATTTGTATCAAATTTTTACATGAACTGACAGGACATTGTCCTGCTGGGCCTTGCGATAAGCGAACAAATCATTTGAGAGCAGAAAATTCTCTTGTTTCTCTAAATGTCAATTTATAAAAACCAGTTGAAAACCCTCTTCTTTGTCTTCTCTTTGAATATTTCGCAAATTTTTGAAAATCTATTTTTAAACAATTTTTCTTTGCCTCAGCCAGGGATTGAACACGCGATCTTCGGATTATGAGTCCAACACGCATCTACTACGCTACTTCATGCTAACGCCTTATTTAAATTTCAGTAGCCAATGAGATTCAAGCACATGAAAAGCACACCTCTTTATGACATATCCCCCAAGGTGGCATGCATGACAATGTCACTGTATGACCCAGTGAAATCACCAAAGTTTTTGTCCTGCTAGATATATTTTCCTGCTGGGCTAGTATATAAAAGATGACCATAAAGAAACCCTGGTACGCGTTTGCTATTCAAACCTTTCTGTAGGCGATCCTAACTTCAATCCTTCCACAACGTTCCTGTTTTTCTATATAATTGTATTGCAAGAAAAAATTGTATTGAAGAAATGTATGGAAGTCAAGCACTTTTTCAGAAAATACACCTTCTTGCAGTCCCTTTATACCATACTGATCGTAAGTCTTTCGTTTTTCTGGATCACTTAAGTATATAACTTGCAGTATCCACAATTCCGGCTATAGATCAGACTTTCACATAACTTTCAAGCTTGTCAATTACAAATTCTATTCTCAATATCAATTTCAGTCTTCGATATATGTATAATAAAATTAAACAAATATAACTCAACGATTTTAATCCAGCACCAAAAAATAATATACATACATACATAGGTAGTACCTACTAGGTGCATATAATTCGATGTAAGCTTTTCGAAAAGAATAATGCCTGGTTTCCAAAAGCCCAAGAATTCCTGCAATAATTCCACACATTCAAACATATGGAACCTATTTTTATTGTAACTGAATCCATACGTTGGCATGTGTTGAATATTTCCAGGATCTCCTGACCAATTGGAAATCAGACAAAATGCAAAAGCAATTGGATGTGTTCAAGAAAAAATCGTTTTTACAATTTATTTTAAATGGAGGTACATTTTTTTATTCAAAAAAAAATAAAATTGGCACAATTACAATATAAAAAAAAAAATAAAAATTTATTGTTCAAGGTTTCCATCCCAAAATAAGTTAGCGTGTATGTAAATAAAATTTACAATGCAAAATGTAATTATTTATTGTTCAGTTTTTATTTTAAATGTCAAAAATATTTTGTGATAGCTTAAAACTGAAAAGTATGTTTGATTATGAATTTAAGAAAATTTTATTTAATTTCCGAAAGATTAAAACACATAAATATGATTACAATAGAAAAAAAATCGATTCACAAAACTCATTTTTTATGGACTGCGATAGAAATGAATTTCGATTTTTCTCTCAGGATACCCCAAAAAAGGTATCCTAGGTAAATAATAGAAAAAAATTATTTATTCCAAAGATGTTTAAAGTTTCTTTTTCAAAAGTACCATTAGTGGCATGAAGCAGTGTAAACGAGTCTGATTCGAGGCGATACAGGTCTCTGAATAAACATCTCACAAGTCATAACTATATTTTCCACCCAGTAACTTAGGCTATGGAAATTTTCACGATAAACTGCTCTTCGAATGGGAATGAATTAATGTCAGGTCCATGCCCAAGAAACAAAACATAGGTACTTAAAATCCTGCTGCCGCAAATCCTAAATGCAATATTGCACCAGTCTTTTCGGGGTTTTGTGCTACGAAGTTTGGAAGGAAACCAAAAAGGGAACTTGGGGATGTAACTGTAGGTAATGTCGGAGCACTCGAATTGACTTGATGCAATGCCAAATAAGTAACTTTATTAATCGGGAGGAAAAAAGGGATTTTAATGTGAAAAGAAGCCTGCAAAATTTGTTGAAAATGGGGGGAAAGTGTAGCATACTTTTAGGGTTGTTTTAACTTTTTGCTAACTATGACTAAGTACTTTGTTAAGTAACATTATCGAAACGTCTTTAGGTGTAAATGGGCTCAAGTTAAGTAAGCACCCAACAATTATATAATTAGTAAAGGCTTTTTTTACGAATGAAAAGTAAGAAAAAAGTTGGATCACATTTATATATGAAAAAAGCCTTTGGGGGTGTGTATGGGACGTGAGTGGTGGGCCTGGCCCATGTTTTCTTAATACAGTGTAATCTTTCTTAAGCGGACACCTACGGGCCCCAAAATTATGCTTATTTCCGCTTAAGAGGAAACTATTGGAGAAACAGGAGCACTAGAGTATTCCCAAAAAAGTGTCCGTTTAAAAGGGGTGTCCGTTTAAAAGGGGTGTCCGCTGACAAGAAGTATCAGCAAGAAGAGAAATACATATCCGAAAATTCATTGCTCCACAAAAACTCCTTCTAATTTTTTCCCAAACTGTATTAATTCGAACCACTGTGCGCCGGTACCTACTACCCGTACGTGTCTCACCCACAAACTACGGCTTCTTATACAAAACGGACCAATAGAAATGCCAACAACCGCGGGTCTCTTGAAGTCTATCAAAAATAGTTTTCTCTTTTGCTGCAAAGTCCCGGTTTAAGCAGGGAGACAAAACGGGAGACACTGGAAAGAAACACATGAGAGTGATGAAGATGGAATGCCTTTCGTCCCTGTCGCTCTCATGTGTTTCCTTCCAGTGTCTCCCTTAATCTAAACACGGACAAAGAAAAGAAAGTATTCACATATCCAATTTTTCCCTGAAAGGATTTTATACTCTTATCCATTTCAATAAATTTTCCAAAATTTGACTTGAAACTATTTTGATTGTCAAAAAGACACTTTCTAAGGACCAGACAACATTCGCCAAACAATTGCTCCATATTTTTTTTTTTTTTTTTTTTTTTTGGGACCATTGTACAAACGACCATCGGCAAAATGTCTTCTCGTGTAAATAGTGCCAAGCTAAAGAACTCCAAGAATTTTCGAACCAAATCGAATCACGAAACATCTGAACGAAAAATCAAAGCTGAAAGAAAAAACTTGTCCAAAGTAGGCTATGGAAATTCTTTCAAATTGTGAAAAATGTTTTTTTGTTCAGGCAGGAACTTTTGAAAAAGTTGAAAAAAAGATTTTCAATTCGCAGGAGAAAAAAAGCTAAAATTCTAAAAATATTAAAAAAAATATTTAAAATTCTAAAATAAATTGGCTTTTTTCAAATTTATAATTCTCAATTTAATCCTTAAGGATCTAAAACAATATTCATCCGAAACAAACAAACAAACAAATAAACCAAAAAAGGAAAAAGGGTGAAAATCGCAAATATTTGTTTCGGTGTTCCGTTCGAACGTTTAAACTTTTTTTTAATTCTTTTTTTTTTTTTTTTGTATCTTAAAAACGGAAAATTAAGATTTAACACACAAAAACCGTTCTGCTTTGTTTGGTCGCTCGTCGATAATACGTTGTGAGAGTGTGTCGACTGTCCTGAGCGCGGTGTCCTGTCATTTGGGCAGAATATGTACAAATATCATAATTCGCATGGTGAGTAGAAAAACTGGATCGTCTAAAGCGAATTTATAAGCTATGAATTTTTGTGTTGTGGCGTGGGGAGGGCGCCATAGCACGTGAACGAACATAACCTTGAATTTGAATTTTTGTTTCATGCATTTGAGATTCAGGATTTTTTTTATTTTTTATTTTTTATTTATTTTTTTTTTTTTGTTCGCGCTTTGGTTAGGAAGGATGTTTGGGAAAGGACAGTTTAGTTCGTTACAAACACGATGGTGTAGTGTGAGCTTCTAGTGTTGCCGTTTAACGATTTTGACAGGATTTACGGATTTTGAATGGGAATTTGCAGTCAGACGATTAGCTGGTATTTTTTCTCATCAATTTTTGTTTGTTGGTCCAGCTCCATATTAGGCCAGAGTCGCCGGCGACACATTTTGTTTTGCGGAAGAGAAATGGCTGTTCTTGCTCTCTCCTACGGCCGTCCCTCGCCATCAAAAAAAAAATATCGCCGGCGACTGTTTCCCAACTCGAGAGTCGGACACACCTAAAACATGTTCCGGAACATTTAGTTCGTTGGCAAGAGACGCAAGAGGCAAAGAAAACGAACTGAATGTTCCGGAACATTTTTTTGTTGGTATTTTTTGACTCAAGTCCTTCTTTAGATTAGGAGAGACACTGGAAGGAAACACATGAGTGATAGAGAGGAAAGACATTCCGTATCCGTCACTCATGTGTCTCTTTCTAGTGTCGCGTTTTGTTTAAACGGGGACTAATATGTCCGTGTTTAGACTAAGGGAGACACTGGAAGGAAACACATGAGAGTGACAGAGAGGAAAGACATTCCATCTCCATCACTCTCATGTGTTTCTTTCCAGTGTCTCCCGTTTTGTCTCCCTGTTTAAACGGGGACGACTATGTCTTTCGTCTCTGTCACTCTCATGTGTTTCCTTCCAGTCTCTCATAATCTAAAAACGGACAATCTAAACACGGGCTATAAACTGGACTTAGGCGGCAGATCAGCGGCGACAAAATTGCTTTCCTGCCATGGGACGCACGGGGAAGAGAGATAATCGATCCCATGACCCATCCCCGAACGTCCCACGCCATCGAAACAAATTTATCGCGGCTGATTTGTCGCCTAATATGAACGGAGACTAGGAAAACGGAAATAAATTATCCTCCCAACTTTTCAGGGAAATATTTTTTTTTTTTTATGGCTGTAGTCAGAACAGTCCGCCAGATTTTGTCATCCTTCCGCACGGACCGGATGTTTTTTCAATTTAAAAAATTTTTTTGAGGTTAAATGGACAATATATAAATAGCTCAAATAGCAAAGGAAATCCGAAGGTCCTTTCAATGTATTGAGTAATCTGAGCATTGATTCGAGAGTGAACTGTCCCCTTCCGCCTAGTATTCGGAATTTTATTCTTCCGAGCGGCTTTTTCGAATTACATTGACTAAGAAAAATGTGTGAAAATAATTTTTTAATGAAAATAGCGCAAAGCAAAAAAAAAAAATTCTGCATACATTATACATGCAAGCCGGAGAGCAGCGCATCCCCATACACCTTAGGGTGGATAAGTGCCAAGTCCCGATGATATTTTAACTCAATTGAATTTTTTTTATTTTTGTTTTTTTTTTTTCCTCAAAGCTCAACTTTGGCCAACTGATCAACTGGTTTTTTTTTTCCAGAAAGCAAGAGGACTTTGTCTATATGCAGCTTTTTATTAAGCGCAACATCAAAAAAATTTGATTTCGGAAAATTTTTCTCAGGGTAAAAGATAATAAGAATGCCAATGCGCCGCTTCCGCGAGTGCAAAAACAAAAAAAAAAAAAATAATTCATGCAAAAAATCGGCCGATTTAATATACCCAGCGAGGTAGTGCACGTACCTTTCTAGGTAGCGGTAGCGTGTAGATACCGATGGTGCTTTGATGCCCTCGTCGTCTTGGCAGGCAAAAAGGAAGATTGTGCCAGCACAGCCGTTCGTTCGTTCGATCTTGTATATGTAATAAGAAGCCATAGGCGTTTTTAGGTGCGTAACGCACGTAACTCACTACTGCTCACTATTCGCTTTCAACCCTCTTATCGACCACTGGACAACGGCGAGAATTTCTTATTCGAGTGCGTCCAAGTTCCTCTAGCAGCTTCGCAGCAGCACCCCTTATTCTTTAATACTGCGCACATGAATACCAATGCATTGGTCATCGGTGGCATCACACCGGCGAGGATTCATCACACATATGTAGCTGTGTGTGTGTGTGTGTGTACATGTGGCATCTCATTTTTTAATGGCAACAGGTTTTTTTCCTTGAAGGAATAAAAAAAAAATCTTCCTTCTGCGTGAGCTCTCACAGCTGTATAGATACATATATATATACTGTCAAGTTCTAAGTAGCTTGATGCTGCATGCACATTAAGCAATAAGTAGCGTGAATTTTTGTATTCTATTGCAAGCTTCTTCTTTATCCTTAATGTGTAATAGGAGATACTCGCTCTTAGAGGCGTATTCCGATGCTCGTCTGGCTTGGCCAGCTTCATTCAGTTGCCTCGCCGCGGCGTTTTGTGTGTTAATCACTTTTTCCCTTTCGACTTTTATTCGGGAAAATTTCTTCTTTGCGCTTTTCGCGTTTCCCGTTTCTTCATGATCGCTCCGATCTTCTTCCACTCTCGACCCTTTGACGCTCTTAATATACAACATGCGCGCGTTCACTTTCTGTAGATGCAAAACAATCGAAAGATAATGACAAATAACGAGATTCATTGTAATAGATTATGTCTACAACTTAATCGCTTCGGATAAATAATTATGACAATATGATGTATGCGTTATGATGTACAGGGTTTTGAGCCGACTAGGTGTAGAAAGCGATCGAGAACTTTTATCTTGATCAATTTTTTTTTATATTTATTTCGAGTCTCTGGAATTCGCTGGCCTCTTCAAAACTAGCTCGTTGTACATCTGAATCTTCTGAAGTCTTATCCAACAGTTCATAAATTAGTTTGATCCTCTCAATAGTCTCTGCCCAAATGGGCTAGTTGTCTCACAGGTTGATTCGATCCTTTTACACTACCGTGCAGTAATATGGACTGACCCAAGTGTACTCTTCGGTCAGTCCTTCATGTTACCAGTACTAGTCCCCTCATAATTCCACTTCTAATGTATTCAACTGACCTTTTTAACATGGGCCTGTCATTGGAGAGGGACTAGTCCGCAAAACGGCAGATTGTTTTGGGTCATTTGTCGTAATCTTGTCTGGTTTTAGGATAAGGAAAATAATACCAATTTCTTACATACATATATTCTAAGTTGATGAAAGTGTCATTTACCGACTACCCTTAAACCAACCCCTTTATTACCGACCGCCGGCTAGCCGATTTCGATGGAGCGAACTGCCATAACATAACCGGTAGGATTTGTACCGGTCAAAGGCCAGTTCTTCTTAGAAAACTGACCGGCTCATTACTGCAGGGCATCTACAGACAATTACGTTGATCGACTTTTGGGACACTCCGATTAATGCCTTTTTCTAGAAGCATCCAAAATCCATAGTTTGTACCTAAACATTGGATAAAATCGCCCTGTTAATTCGACTTTTCAAGGGCCAAATTCGGAGGGGATTCAGATTAGATTTCAACACTAAATTGAAAGGGTTCATTATTTTCAATACTTTTCAAACTACTTCAGGGATTAACTTCCGATAAGTCCTCACAATTTTTTTTTTGATTGGTGCACGAAAAGCAGTCTGGGTATTTCCGTATATGGAAAGCATTAAAAAGATTTCCCGTTCTGCCCTTTTCAATTGAGTTGACAAATTAGGACATAATTGCATGTCCCTTTTTGGAAACGGGTGCAAATAATTCTAACACCTTTTAGCTGCCCTCCTTCAGAAGGCGAACGTCTCAATGAGGCGAACCTTTCTTGTTCCTAACCCTAATCCATTCATGCGGTCCACTTTTAAACGCTTCAAATATTGCGATTGTCTGCCACACAAAGGTCACAAGTCATCAACGCAACTAGTCCAATTCCATTGTCCAAATGCCCAATAAACATTTTGGGTATACCGCACAGTCCTAAGACGATGACGACGACGACTCTCTGAGCATTCACCTGTGACATTAAGAAGAAACGTATTCGCTTTTATTTCGAGAATCGTCAAACCAGTAAAACGGCCTTTTTCCTCTCAGAAGTCGTACTTCGTATTTGATTGTCCCAAGTGCTTTGAGTTGGCATCCTATAAACAAGCGCGCCGATCCGGATTTCGTTCCGTAGTGTTCGCCTAAGATTTCTATGCCACCGTGGGCTCGTCAAACTGTCGACGGCTTGCCAGACACGCGCGTGCGCGCTTAGAAAGATCTTTTGGGTCATGTACGGCACTGAAAAAGTGACGTTTGCTGTGAAAGGACATACGATTCAGGGGGGATACATTATGGAATGAATGTTATAACAATTTGTTTATGGTTATTACTTCTCTAAAACTAGTTAAAGATAAAATGTTTGGCTCTTGCCGTTTCGCGCAATTTGCATAACATGTTGATTTTAGGGATTTTTCCTTCGCAAGGCAGGTTTTTCGATGTCGTTTTTTTTTCTTTCTTTATCGCTTTAATGATCTAGCATTTTTTTTTTAATGTCTTAACGACTTGAGTGCAAATGAAATTGTTTGCTTTTGCCGAAGTTTTTCGTATTTCCTGTCGACTTGCTCGTCTAGTTTTGTGAAAGGTTTTGACACTTAATTTTATGAACTCGCCACTATTAACGCCTCAAAGGAAGAGGTGGCAGTGGTAGCGATGAGAAATTTGAGTAAGTTGCTTTTTCCTCGCAAAGCGTAGAAAATTGTGAAGTTTTAGCTCTGCGATATCTGTAAATATTTAATTTATTTTTTATGAATCTTAAATTCTTTAAATTGCTGGCTTCGATGGTTTTTATTTGGGAGAATAAACTGAGACGATTTTTTAAAAGTAACGAATCTGAGAGTGGCGCTTCGAGTAAGGCCGAAGTTATAAGTATTACCGAAGTAAGGCCAAATTTATAAGTAGCACCGAAGTAAAGCCAAAGTTATAGCGAATACTGAAATAAAGGTGCAGTTATAGGAAGCACACCGATTCTCTTTCCAGCTCAGAGTTGCATTAACACAATGGCAACTCACTTTTTCTGTTTGGAAAATATATTTCAAATCTCAATAGCTTCTTCAATCCTTAACCCTCTAATGCCACAATTTTTTTTTTGTTTCAATGAAAAGTTCAGATATGACTAATTTTGGGTAGAAAAACATTAATCTGAAAATAAGTTCACTTTTTTTTTTGGTAATTTTTTCGGAGCCAGAATTTAGAGGGTTAACCTAGCACTTGCGACTCCATTGTCCAATGATGCTTATTTATTACGTTCGAATATTAATTGGGTTGAGTTGTGTGTGTGTGTGTGTGTGCGACGCGTTCACAACTTACAAATAGACTATGCAAAATATCTCTAAAAATGGGAATATATTTAGTCGGTCTGTTCCGCCATCTGTTGGCCCAGCTGGCCGCTTTTCTGTATAATTTTTTTTCTTAGCCCTTTGCTGCGTGAAGTGTTAAATAATTGGAAATTTCTTTTTGCTGTTCATATTTTATTAACCCGTTACCGCACGATATACTAAAGTGACAGAACAATTTTTTCGCAGTAATCTCATCTGTTTCGAAAATTACTAGATCCCGTTTTCTGCCAACAAATAACCTGTTCTGTTTTTTTGCCATAAAACATATATACCGCTCATTTACTTCAAAAATGTCCAATCTCAAAAAATCGATTTTGAAAAAGTGCGTTTAACCCCGGTATCGCCTAGCGATTCCATATGGCATCACTGAAACGGTTCGTTTTCTGTCGTCGCCATACCTGAACCAGTTCATATAATTTTATTTCTTATAATTATTTTTTAAATTCAGGCGCTATTGGGTTAAAGTTTTCACATTCACTTGCTGAAATGAGGACATTGTTCTCTTCCCATAAAGTTTATCAATAATTGATACAAAGTTTTTACATTGTGTGAGGCAAAACACACCTAATATTTCCTCATCATTAACCCTCTACTGCCGCATTTTTTTTTTCAATCAAAAGTTCAGATATGACTTATTTTGGATAGAAAAACATGAATCTGAAATAATTGTTTTTTTTTTTTTTGGTAATTTGTTCTAGAGACGACGGAGCCAGGAATTAGAGGGTTAACTCAAAAATCGTGTTTTTTGAAATTTGAAATTTTTGAAGTAAATTAGCGAATGTATGCGTGTATGCAGTGAAACATTAGGCCAATTTAAAAATTTCATTAAAAACGTTCAAGTTAAAAATCGCATTCGTAGGTTTGCATTTAGGGCTTGCAATACGATGCCACATGTGTGGCAGCACTGCTGCAACAGTGCATTGTGCCTATTAAATCTGTCATGGCGGAAGAACCGTTAAACCGTTACATTATTAAAAGCATCAAAAGCGTGTCAGATTCCATATTAAGCGAAGTTCAGATTTCCAAGGGGGGTAATTGCTCAACAGAGCAGCACCCGCACGCTTAACCGGGTAAGTTAAATTGAATATCCATTCATTAAAATCGATTATAAACTTTCGCATTTACCATGCACAACCGAAGTGAATAAAATAAAACATCACTAATCATTGGCAAATGTCAACGATGGAAACAGAAATTTGGACCAACGCCAGGAAAGTTCCACTTGATTACATTGTAATATTCAGAGCCAGGTGTAATCATGCAATGTCCGGCAATCAATGCGGCATTACAGCTAAAGATTTTAAACGGCAATTCGCTCGTCGTTATTTTTCGAGTCACGTGAATTGCAAGTGGGGGGAACTAGAGCGCAACGTGGCTCGCAATCGAAATCGGCTTTGTTATTGGGGTCACAGCAGACAATTTTGGCTGGCAGCTTCTGTTACTACAGCGTTACTGCAGTGTCTCCACGGCGATTATGGAGGAAATCAAGATAAATTGTTGTAGATTAGTAGTATGTAGCTGGTGTGGTTAGTTGGTGGAGAGAGCGAAGAGAGTTAAAAGAGGGTAGAGAACAGACAGGAATATTGTTTTTTTGAAGGCAATAGTCCATCGTTTTGGCAATCTGCGACTGCTTATTGTTGTGGTGATTCTAGTTTTGCCTGTTTTTTATTTTTTTTAATTTTAATTTTTTTTTAATTTTAAAATTTTTTATTTTAATTTATTTTAATTTTTTTTTATATTTATTTATTTAATTTAATTTTTTTTTTAATTAATTTTTCTTTGTTTTAATTTATTTTTTATTTATTTAAATTTAAATTTATTTTTTATTTTATTTTAATTTTTTATATAATTTTTTATTTTTTTAAATTTTATTTGATTTTATTTTATTAAATTTTTCTTTATTTTAATTTATTTTTAATTTTAATTTTATTTATTTAATTAAATATATTTTTTATTTTATTTAAATTTATTTATTTTTTTTTTTAATTTTAATTTTATTTTAATTTATCAATTGACTAATTTTTTTTTTTTTTTTTTTTTAATATTTTCAGAACGTAACTCAAGAGAAATGCGTGACAATTTGTTTGAAATTCGCAAGTCTGGTAAGTTGCTTATAAATCGACTATATTCCATACATTAGTGTAATGATGGGCTCGAAGGGGGGAATCGGGCCTGGGAGCCAGACCGTATTTCAATTATAAATGTCTTTATTATTTAGGGCGGAGACAGCTTTCGCTTACATTGTTCCCCGTTCGCCGAAATGTCTCGCTCCGCCACTGATTCAATGGACTATATTCGTATATTCGACTATTTTCCTTGTATATACGAACACAAACGGTTAAGTGAAAAGTTCTAGTTTTCCGAGTAAATTACGCACTTTGAAATAGCAACACATAAACTCGTAAATTCCTTCAAGAAAAACAAAATTGCACTTGTTCAAATTGTTCTAGCTTGAGTTTTTGTCTTCCTCTTTTTTTTTTTTCTAAGCTCGTAAAACCCAGCTACCCTTGTCAGTCGCCTGTATCCTGTCGCATTCAGTGGCTCTTAGGCTTGCAAAAACTTGTCCTGTCAACTCACCTATGGCACTTAAGACACTTGGCCTCTTTGCTTACATGCTGCCCTAACAGTCGGTCGTCAGACATGCGGATTCTTGCTATCCTATCCTATCGGTAGGTGCTGCCTGAACATATGTGGACAGCAAAATAAAATTGTTTTTTTTTTTTATTTTCTTTTTACCTTCCAGTCTTGTTCCGTCCCCGAATGGGGGGAAAATAGGAAACTCGTTTTTCGTTCATTGTTACAATTGTTTAGCTTGCCGGCAAAAGCAATGTCCGTAATAGAACAATGGAAGCACCGTGGTCTCTATAGCGGAAATTAGGTGACAGGACGCAGGTTTATTTCTTAGCTTTATCATCGTATGCACGTAATAACCTGTTTGTGCTTACAGTTGGGCGTCGCATATGAAATTTTGAAGAGGTTCTTTCAGGTGTTTTTATTCCCGGCTATAATTGCGTACAAATTACTTTGTGAATATATTTAGCTATATTTGAGTTCAGTTACCTTGCGATTTGAAATGTGTGTTCAGATATATAGGCGATATAGATGGAAAAAGTTTTACTTGGTTTGAGGTGGCAAGGCAACCTCAGCATTTTCAATTCCATATCGAAGATTAGGGACCCAAAATGCCGGTAATTTATTAATTTTTAATGAAAAAAGGCAGTTGCAGGTTTTATGTACTGATATATGGACCGCCCGTTGTTAGCCTAGATTTGAATTTTAAAGTGGCAGTGAAAGTTTGAAATTTTAGATAGCACTATTTGATATGAAACAAATGACAATACGTATTGAACTTGTTTCATATCAAGCAGTGGTCTCTAAAACTTCGAAAACTGTCACTGCCACTGCCTTATTGTAAATCAGCCTTAAGAGACATGAATTTCCGCGATCTTTAGGATTTCCCCGTGGTGCTTAAAACTGGAGTTATTTTCAGAGTCGCAGTGAAAAATTCCCTGGGAGTATTTAGAATCTAGATGAAAATCTTGATTTCAATAAGAGGCAGGTGGACAAATCGGTTCCCTTTCCCCCAATTCCATATAGAAATTCTACTATTTTCGAGGCAGAAAACTTAAGATCTTATTGAGCCTTTTTTAAAATAAAAATCTAAATTGAAGACTTCTATTTCCGGAACAAAAATACAATATTACGATTCAAAAATTATATAAATCATAATGTAACCAAAATTTTATATTAGGGGTATTCACGAAGGCGTGTTAAAAATCTTGGAAAGTCGGAAAGTCGTAACAAAATGCAACTTCTTAAAATTTTTTTAAACTTTTTTTTTGTATCTGGTACAACTTTTTAAGCAGATAAAATTTTCCGATTTTCCGACTTTCCTATTTTCCGACGCCTTTATGAATACCCCTATTAAAAAAATAAAAATTTAAAAATAATTCTGAAGCTTTTGTTGTTAAAAAGGCACAACCGGTTGGGTCTCTGTCCAAAATACAATTATGAAGAATACTTAGGCTAGTGAAAAAGCCGGAAGTGTAAAATTTTTCATACAAAATTTCATTCGTCTTTTGTATTACGAGTTTTTGAGGTTTTCGAGGCACACACGTTTAAGACATCCCCTACGAATCGAAATTTAATGGAAGGAATTACCTTAACTATTCTCTGCAAGTCAAGCAAAAATAAGGACCTCTTAATTGTGATCATAATTTTCAGTTAAGGGCTCTCCTCAGCTCTGTCAAAAATGGAAAACTTCATATAAAAAACGCTTCAGAAATGAATCAAATTTTTTTTTATATGAAGTTTTTCCTTTCTGTTTCATTTCTGACAGAAAAAAAGCTGAAACACGCTATCTTGTGACCTCATTTCATCCCACGGATTAAATAAATATGCTTAAAATATTTATCATTTTAATGGATTGGTTGCCTTGTTCGCGAGGCATTAAATCAATTTGGGACGATGTCTCTCCCAATTGACAAGTTTCGATCCTAATATTGATTAAAAATGCTCGCTTTGCTAAATCGCTACCTTTTTTTTTACTTTCACGTCGATATGAAAATGACGATTATTGGAAACGAATTTCAAAGCTGCGAAAGCGATAAATTAATATGCAACTCCGGTACCATTTTGTCCCTCGACTCGCCGGTACCACCACCACCACCACCGCCTTCATCACCACCCCGCCTTCATCACCACCAACGCCATCTCAAACATAAAGCGTCATGTTCGTCATCATCTCCGTAATCATCTCCGTCGGTCGCGTTGATGATTCTAGGTCATTCAACCCTGCAAATTTTTAAATTTTTTTTTTTTTTTTGTTGTGCTGGCTTTGCTTTCCACAATTGCGCGCTCTTGTTACACATGTGCTTAGGCTGTTGATTTCGATGTTTGGTTGTTAGTTGAAATTCGTATTGTTGTAGGAATCTTTTTATTTTGTTGAGACGAAGGCAGACGGATTTATGGATGCTTTTTTGTTTTGCTGATTCGAGTCGTCGTCGCCTCTGTTATTCATGCGGTTATTTGCTGCTCTTTGGGATTGCGCTTTTCTGAATTTTAGCTTTCAACTTCTCATTCGCATTGTCTCCAATATAATGCAAGTCCGGTTCGAGAGATATCCGTTGCCGATTGTCGAATTTTTGAGTTATTCCTCCTGCGCCTTATTGTCTCACATTTGCGGTAAGTGGATTCATTTGGGGGGGTGTCTTAGTGTTTTCTTTTGTCGTTGCATCAATTATTTGAGCTTTCATGAAACGTGTGTTTTTAATGGATCTTGTGACGAGTGAATTTGTCGAAGTTATGGCGTGGAATTTTTTGTTACTCCTATGAAAAATCTTAAATCTTAGACGTATTTCTAATTGAAATTTATGTGGAAACGAATTCCTTAAGACCATTCTTTTCATTCGTCGTGCTAGTCTTGAGTCAATTCGGTCGTCTGTGTTTCCCTCCGATATGATCAAACATGATCCGGCGTGTTTGCCTTATAACTCCTTCAGGTTTAACGGTTTAGTTCTCTAAAGTACTCTTAATTGATACATCCGCCATGGTTCGAAAATTTGGCGAACTTTTATACTTCTTGGATCCATTGCTGATGGTGAAATTTTTACCCAATAGGTCGACCTTTAAAGCGTCTGGCGGGTTATGTAAAGTCATGCGGCATCATGAAAGGAATTTTTTAATTTTGTTGATTTTTCGATAGGTGCCATCTAAAAACACGAGACTATTTTTTAGATTTTTCTTATGAATGATCCTTGAAATATCCTTAAATCCTTTTTTAATAAGCCTTTTTTCAAAATTTTATATCTCAAAAACTAAGGTAAGAAGATGAAACAAACGTTGGCCCATTGCTAATATAACAGAAAATCAAAAAATTTTTTTTGTAATTTTTACACTGAGAAAAATTTTTCCACAAAACTAAAAAGATAATTTTAACAATTTTTTTCAGTGTATTCCCAGTTGGACGCCCCTCTAAAATTTAAAAACAATACCTCTAAGTATTAGCTTTCATTTAAAAAAAGTTTCACTCAAATTAAATGGCGCAACAGTGAGATATTCAAAAAATTACAAGTGTACATAGATGCTCTAGTACTAATATCCAGTATAAATGTGCGAAAATTATACAAAACACATTACTCATACGGCATGTTTCTAAAAATTTAATATCTCCAGAAATAATTAAGATAAAAAGATAAAACAAACGGTGACTTATTGTTAATAAGACATTCATTTTTAAATGTTACACTGAGAAAAATTTTTGCATACGGCATGTTTTTAAAAATTTTATATCCAGAAATAATTAAAATAAAACGAACGGTGACTTGTTAATAGAACAAGGTATTTTTTTAAACATTCAAAAGGTCTTGCAAAAACTGAAATACACTGAAAAAAAATAGTTAAATTTTTGTTTTCTTTGTGCAAAAATTTTTCTCAGTGTAAAATTAAAATTATTTCTTGCCTTTTTAACTACAAGAGATTAATTTTTTAAAAACTAATACTTTCGAATTCACTTAACCGAGAAGGATTTACTGTTGGGGCATAGTGTGGCAAGTCGGAATAATTCAAATTAAATTAAAATGTCTGCAATTAAGGGCCGTTATTTCCATCAATCTTATTTTAAATACTACAATTTAAAATACTCATTTTAAAGACTTCATAGAATCGTCAATTTATGAGCCTTATAATTTTTCTCAGTGTTAAATATGCATTTGAAAGTACGCGTTATTTGAATTGTCCGTTACGATGAATAAATTTTTTTATTTTTTATTAATCCTTCTCTCCCTATAATTGTTTGCTTCCTGCAAAACTTGAATCAATTTTTGTCTGCTCTTTGATTTGTTCCACATATCCTTGAAAGGGTATGCAATTTCTAGAAATGCATTCGAACACCGCCCATTGCTTCAGCAATTCAGAAAGCAAGACACACGAGGGTTCAATAAAGGAAGCGACTTGCATTGTTACGCCGAGCTTAAAATGCAAGAGAAGGTAAACTCTCGAGTTGCTACCGCCATTGCCGCAGTTCCTGCCGCTGCCACTGATGAAATAACCTCTACCGCATTATTTGATATGCAAATCCACAATGCGCAGAAATTTTTGATATACAACCACATGCAATGAGAAACGCAGGAATGATTCTTGCGAAAATTTTTGCGAAATTAAATTTTTTTCCTTCTGCTCTTCGGTGAACTACTTTACAATATTAAAAAATGATGAATGAGCTGAGGCTGATTTGCAGTCTTAATTCAAACCTGCTTGAGGATATATGGACTGTGGACGGCCAAAGGAACTTAAGCTGTTTAGATTACTTGAGACGGACATTGCAAAACAAAAAAGTGCGACGGCTTGGCTTTTGTTGTTGCTGCTGCCGCTGCTGCCGCTGCTGCTCTGCGTGGTGCTTTTGGCACAGATGTGAGGCCGCAGTTAGTGTGCCTCGGCAATCCGCGTTTAGGGACTCGCTGCATTCGCTTTCGCTTTTGTTTCGAATTGAGGTTATCGCTCGCTCTGAACAATGTAAGGGAAGAGGTACAAAAAAAAAAAAACAGGAAATCGGTAGATTACAATGCATTGAAATGCTAATGCAGTAAACTCAAGGAACTCGAACCATCCTCTTTGCTCCTCTTCTTCTGTTGTGATACCTTTTACGTGATCTCATCTTCGATTGACCTTTTTTTTTTTTACAAAAAAGAGCTTATTCTATTACGATTAATATCGAGCCAACTTGAAGCGGTATCTCAATAACAACTATGTTGCTAAGAACGACGGTGAGCAAACAAGAGCAGCCGTTGCCGCTCCCTCTGCACTGTAGTACAATTTTGAGGTGTGAAACTGCACACCAACAAAACAAGTCTGCGTCAGAAAAAACATCCACACATTAAAAAGAACCAATGAAAGCCTACTTCTTTGCCAAGGACTTATTTTTTTCCTTGTTTCCTTTTTGTTCGGGTTCGCTTGGCGTGGAGCCTAAAAACAAAAGCAGCAGACTCCTCCATTGCATTTTTAATGACAGCTTCCGGTTATACATATGCACGTGTGCTGCATAAGCGTCCTTTTGTCTTCATACTTCGACTCTGCAGTGCCACCAGGACCTTCCAATCATAGTTTGCTCACGATACTGTATGTGAGAAAACATATACATCTGTGCGTGGATTATAAAGCGATGAGCCGCGTTGAAGCAGTGCATTAATATGCACTCGGGTATCAGCTATTAGTGGAGATTACCCCTAGTGGGGATATGCTTAATATTAAGTTTGTAGATAATCAGCTCTGATTAACGTAACTTACTAGAGTAAGGTAATTTTGGATACGCTTGTGAAGAGCATCAAATGTGAATAGCTGGGATTTTTTTGCATGGATATTAATTGAAAGCACAATGAAAGCTCCTCCGCCACGTGCACTACAAATGCTTTTTCTTTGTAGATGTGGCGATTTCAAAGAACTGTAATGGTAGTAGTTGAATTTTTCCAGCTTTCAATCACCAAAAAATTCTCTGAGGACAAGACGGATCGTGCTTTTATCTTGATTTAAGGAACACAGATTGTAGATAGGCGGCTGAATATTCTCCCGAACCAGTTTTTTGGGCATTTAGCTCCGGTATAATACCGAAATTATTCGGAGGGAACAACACTCATAGCCACTGGGTGGACTTTAAGACCGAGCATAGACCTCATGGGTCCCTAGCTTTACCAGTACATGTTGATGCGATTTTGGAGAAAGTTTCTGTTCAGCCTCGGAGCATATAACAGGTTGGCTGATAAGTCCCCGGTCTAACAAAGAAAAACACATTTTTTTGTCAAAATTCGTTTTTATTATTCAACATAGTTCCCTTCAAGAGCGATACAACGATTATAACGACCTTCCAATTTTTTGATACCATTTTGGTAGTACTCCTTCGGTTTTGCCTCAAAATAGGCCTCAGTTTCGGCGATCACCTCTTCATTGCAGCCAAATTTTTTCCCTGCGAGCATCCTTTTGAGGTCTGAGAACAAGAAAAAGTCGCTGGGGGCCAGATCTGGAGAATACGGTGGGTGGGGAAGCAATTCGAAGCCTAATTCATGAATTTTTGCCATCGTTCTCAATGACTTGTGGCACGGTGCGTTGTCTTGGTGGAACAACACTTTTTTCTTCTTCATATGGGGCCGTTTTGCCGCGATTTCGACCTTCAAACGCTCCAATAACGACATATAATAGTCACTGTTGATGGTTTTTCCCTTCTCAAGATAATCGATAAAAATTATTCCATGCCCATCCCAAAAAACAGAGGCCATTACTTTGCCAGCGGAATTTTGAGTCTTTCCACGCTTCGGAGACGGTTCACCGATCGCTGTCCACTCAGCCGACTGTCGATTGGACTCAGGAGTGTAGTTATAGAGCCATGTTTCATCCATTGTCACATATCGACGCAAAAACTCGGGTGTATTGCGAGTTAACAGCTGCAAACACCGCTCAGAATCATCAACACGTTGATGTTTTTGGTCAAATGTGAGCTCGCGCGGCACCCATTTTGCACAGAGCCTTTTCATATCCAAATATTGATGAATGATATGACCAACACGTTTCTTTGATATCTTTAAGGCTTCTGCTATCTCGATCAACTTCATTTTACGGTCATTCAAAATCATTTTGTGAATTTTTTTGATGTTTTCGTCGGTAACCACCTCTTTCGGGCGTCCACTGCGTTCACCGTCCTCCGTGCTCATTTCACCACGCTTGAATTTTGCATACCAATCAATTATTGTTGATTTTCCTGGGGCAGAGTCCGGAAACTCATTATCAAGCCAAGTTTTTGCTTCCACTGTATTTTTTCCCTTCAGAAAACAGTATTTTATCAAAACACGAAATTCCTTTTTTTCCATTTTTTTCACAATAACAAAAGTTGCTTCACAAAAGACGCTCTATCTCACAAACTAATTGACTTACAGACGTCAAATTTTGACACGAATCATTTGAAGGTTGCCACTATATAAAAATAATATGCATTTAATACTAGCGACGCCATCTATGTGTCATTCGAAACTTCAGGGAGGGTAGCTCCTTCCTTAGCTAATTCGTCCGCTTTCTCATAGGTGAAGCTTCTGATATTTGTTTTGAACATAACCCCATCTTAAATAAGAACTTTCAATACTATAGGGGAAAGTGTGGGGTATATCTGACTCGTGTCTGAACATGAGAATGCAAAGGCTTCTGACAATTTTCTCCAACCAGTAAAACACATATATGCTGCTGATTTTTAAGGAAATTTTTCCAAATTTTTAATTCATAGGTAAAATTAAAAATTTTGAAGTTTAAAATTGTTGTAGAAAAAAATCGGTAATTTATCCTTATTAGAATATTGCTGAATACAATAGGATATGATTTAGGTACAGAATTTCTCTGGATCCGAGTATCGGCGTTTTAAATTTATAGGAAAATTTCTTAAGGTGTCAGAATTCGACCACTTTCCCCCTACTCGATGGAGTTTCAAACGAACCCACTAAAAATTTGTTGAAACCTTCTGAAAAATTCTATAAATTTGAAACTTTTTGAGATATAAGTAAAAGGAACTATAAGTGAAAAAGCCGGGACCCCACTGTCTGCGCAATGCTCTTTAATAAACGGAAGTACATCCAGCGTGGAAATATTTAACAGGTTGCGAAACAAACCTACAATTTTGTAACGTGATTGTATTCCCAGACTCCCCACTAGAATGCATTCTTTTTCCCCCCTTTCTCGTCGTTAATTGCGGTCCTTCAATTCAAAATGCGAAATCAAATCATCCCAAAATAACGATAAATTTTGTTATCCAAGCTTCTTCGATCCATCGCAGCTCATTGCAGCTGTTGCAACTCCTTTAGTTGAGCCGGTGTTGACTTGTATTGAATATCGAATTTACGAATGCTGTGTTGTGTACCCCTATAAGATTTCCATGGGTATAGGTCAGCATTTTTAGTTTCAGCATTTACCCTACTTCTTGAATCGGATGAGCACATTATATATGGTTTTGTGTATCGATGAAGGGCTGATTTTTTAAGTAGATTATGAAAAAGATCCTCTCGCTCTCTCTACTCTTCAGTGGTTTTGGGTTCATTGACAGTTCAGAAGGCCGGCCATGTCATGAAAATCGTAAAAAGCCGAACAAACTTTCGTCTGTAAAATGCATCGGGGCAAAAGTTCATTCACATCGTATCGCCACCAGCACCACCACCACCACCAGCAGGAGAACCGCTAGTAGTAGCATCGTCGTAATGCATGGCAACCACCGTCGTCCGTCTTTATATGAAACACATGCGAGCACGCGTGCACACAGGACATGCATGTAATGCGCTCGCTATTATCCACAGGATGTCAACAGCGTATTTTCGATTTTATAATTTTTATTTTTAAAGCAAATGGCAATTGCAGTCGTCGGGCCAGTTTCAACGTCAGCGGAAAGTCTGAAGCTCCGATTTCTTTTTACATAATTGCACGCGCAGCATTGGAGTGTCGGTCAAAGTTCTCTCGTCATTGCAATCCCAGGGCAATGCTTGTCAATAACAGCTGCACATATAAATTTGCATTGTTTTTGTTGAACCCCTTCGAGATTTCACCGCTGGCCGCCACCAATAGCAACGACACATCCCCTTCTTGTGTAAAGGGGTGTTCGAATCCTTTTTTGCGTACTTTTGTTCCTTTTTTTTTCCACTGCGCTTGCAATAACATTGACGTAAAATGCATTTCCTGTTCATTTAGTATTCACGATGCGATTTCTTTCGCTGCTCATCCATAGGAAAATTCGATCCAATTTAATTCACTGCAAATTTAACTCATTCGAGTTGAAAAACTATTATTTAATCAGAATTATAATGTGCTGCCTCCCTCAACGGAAGGGGAAAGCGCTTTGCGGCATACCTGCCGATGTTTGTTCTGCTGAGATCCCAACGTCTTCAATCCGTGACTTGTCTTATTTAATCTAGCGAAAAATTTTTGGTCCTATGTAGGGGAATTCCACAACGAAATCTATTCATTAATGTGAGTAACTCGGTTTTGGATACTTGGCCATTTATGTTCTTTACTAAAAGTTCGCTAACACAGGCCAAAAGTGGTTTTGGTGCCGCGATTTCGTTCATAATTTCGGATAAGGGTTGTATTGGTAATATCAAAAATATTTTTTCCTAGGTGAAGTTTTGGAGCTACTATCGATTTTGTGTGAGGTCTTCAGTTCGCTTTTACGGAAAAATATAAAGTTTTCGGGACACCCTGTATATAAGTATTACTGCTTGTACAGAAAAATATATATATTTCTGCTTTGTTGACTTATCATGGTTGATATTGTATCAAATGATACCTTTTTCATGAAGATGGAGCTTGTAGATTTTACGGTACGAGCTTCGCAATTGTAAAAAGTGAGAATTTAAAAAAATTTTCTTCGGTTTTTGGAGATTTTTTGACTTTTTATGGCATAAAAAAATTTTTAAAAAATTTTTTTTGCATGGTTTGAAAGGTTTTTCTTTACTAAGTCGCGAAGCCAAATTTTTTGATTTCCGATGTAGAATGTGGAGGATATGGTATGAATTGTGAAAAAAATTAAGCTCTCATTTTTAAAGTAGCTACAGAAAACAACTCCCAAGAATTTCAACTGATTTGATCTAGTAGTTTACTTTCTCTTTTATAACCCTGCAGGAAGTCTGTCGCCATATGGCCCCATGTCTATATTGACGTCAATATAGACAAGAGAACTAGTGACAACGTCAAAAGTATTTATAGGCGGTGTTATTAGAGAAACTGTACTGTCAAGAGATATAGTTCATCTCCATTGACCATGTCAACAACGTGTCTCCTTGTAAAATGTGCCGCAAAATTGAACAAGTTAGACTCGTTAAAACTTAAATGCAAGCTATTTTTATTGAAAGCGGAAGTATAAATATATATATTAATTACTGGTGACTAGGGAAAAAGTACTCCTTTTGTCTACATAATAGTACCGACGTCACTAGTTCGTCAATAGTTTTTCGGTCTACTGTTGACATTCAATGACAACTCAATGTTAAATGTCTATAGCGCAAAGCATTGCGGCGGGTATAGCTGGTCAGTAGTACTGTCGACGCGGTCATTAGTGAAAGAGTATAGATTCACTATTGACATTTCCTGCAGGGAATTTACAATAAAATTTTGATTAAAGAGCCAGTCAATTGATCAAGTCGTCTACTTTCCCTTTTATACTTAACAAAACATTTAGCCCTACAATAAAGCTTCGGATATCGATCCTTAATCACCGAAAAGACGTCAGTGGACATGGCTATGGATTTTATTTATCGAAATTTTACAGCTGTCAAATTGACCTAGAAAAGATCCAAAAATTTTTACAAATTGTTCAAAAAAATTTTTAAAATTTGGCAGCATTTTGAATAGGGGTATTCACATAAGGGTCGGAAAATAGTAAAGTCGGAAAATTGATTTTCCGACTTTCCACCGATTTTTTAACACGCCTTTGTGAATACCCCTAATGTGTTGTCAAATTTTTTGAAAGTGCCAACTGCGTACTATGGGCAAGACTCGATATTTTTTGGTTCATTTCCGAGGCAAAGCAAAAAATTTATCTCTTAAAATTTGGCAAATATCTAGACGTGAAACTCTTCCAACCGTGCCTGGTTTTTATCCAAAATTTTCCTTTTACTCTGCTTGAAATATTAAAGTGGCTGGCATTTTTCACATATTCATATTTCGGGGGACAAAAAAAATTTTTTTTAACCCTTTACTGCATGAATGATTTAATTTTAAAATATTTATTTTCGCAGTGAGTGGTTTTAAGGCTTCATATTTCCTTAAAAAAAATTAGTTCCAATATTTTTTTTTTCTCAGAAACCATATGGGCTCGTATGCGGTAAAGGGTTAATCCATTCCATTCAAATTATTTTTTTAATTGCTATTCATGATTCGTATATTTGTTACACCAAGCATTTTATGGCATTTCAGTAATCTCATTATAAAAAAATAGCCAAAAAACCTTACTTGGGAGTAAATTGTGCCACAATTCAGAAATTATTTTTTTGCCGCTAGATTGAGGCGTGTCGCCTGCGCCACACAAACAAAAAACCCATATTCTCTCACATCAAGTCTGCAATATATAAACCACACATTGTGTGATACTTAAAATGCTTCACACTGCATTTGCTGCATTTCAAGGACTTTACTAATGTCGTTGACGGGCCAGACAAGATCTGGTTTTATACATCTTGTCTTTCATGGCGGACAGTGTGCCTATGTTTGTACATCGTTGTGCACAATGCATTTGACTTTACAACACACCAGCTCCTCAGTAGTTCAGTAGGTGCAATTTTGACTTCGTTATAGTTTCTGCTTTGCCAGCCGTCTTCGCTGCAAGATTGTGCACGCTCTCTTCTGGCAATCCATTCCATGTGCACGTTGCGCTTTTTTTCCCCCCCCCGATTACATATTTTGAGGTTGTCAAGTGTGACGCCATGTGTTGTTTCACGCTAGTCATCTGATCTCTTCTGTGTGTGCTTAAGTGGAGAAGTGAGATGGAAACTAAAAAAAAAAAAAAAATGCTATAAGCCGCCATGTTCCATATGCCTTCATCGTTGTTGCCGTAGACACGTCGCTATCGTACCGTTGTCTGGTTCGGCAGTCCGACCGCTCGAAATCGAAGTATGTACTAGCGACTGTTGCCGACTGCACAGCGCACATAGCGAGGATTGCACATGTATATATGTACATGTATAACTGAATTTAGTAACTGATCTTTTGAAGCTTTTCTGTTGGTGTAGGTCCGATTTTTGTTTACCCAAACGGTGCTGCTACCTTCGTATGGCATTTTCTTTGTTTTTACTTTGAGTGAGTGCATACAAACCGGACTCGCATATGTCGTTTTTTTTGTTTTTTTTTACCCTCAATTAATTGCGAAATAAGTAAACGTGTAATGTTAGAGCCTTTTGTTTTAATAACGCTTGAATAGTCCGTTTTTTCTGCGCTGCTTCGAACTTGGCATGCTGCGTCCTGCCCTTCTTTCGTCCTGCCCTCTTCGTCCTGCCCTTCTTCGTCCTGCCCTTCTTCATTCAGTGTTCAATACTTATTGAGCTTTTCGTTCAATACGCAGAATTTATGCACGATTTATGAGGTACAGATAGTCTAGTAGGAAATGTCATAGATGCTATTAAAATAACGAGTACATAATTTGTCCCTAGTTTAGGTGCCTGATTTAACATTGTCAGTTGAATGATACCGCAGTGTAATATGGAGCGGAAGTAGAACTCAATTTGTAGTTATTTGTGTCTAGGATACGTGTACGATCGGTTCGTTACTCCGGAAATCTTATTCATCGACTTAAACCCTTTACAGCATACGAACCCATATGGTTATTTTTGATGAATTTTGAACCCTTAAAACCACTTACTTTCCAATTCTGATAATGTATTAAAATCTACACGGCTGGGGATTTCTTTGGTACACAGGAACTGTCCCAAATTTACTCCGACTGACCTCAAAGCTCAATACAATCAACCTGATTCTAAATAATTGCGAGATTTTTTTCCCCTGCGGATTTGAAAAACTGCTTCCATTCTAATAACTATGGAAAGGTAATATAATCTGAGCACGAGTTTCGAATTTTTTGAGCATAGGTCATCACATTATTTTTTTATTGAGGCACTGACAATGGCTTAAAGCAGTTCCAGGCCCAGATTTAGTGGGTGGCCAGCCGGGAAAATGTCTAGAGCGGCACAAAAATGCTAAATCGTGCTCTGAGCCCTTCCTTCCGCGGTGAAAAGATTTTAGGGAAAAATTCACAGGGAATATTCATTTAAAATAGCTTAGACAATAGGCTGGCTAAGTCCTTCAGCGATTATGCTATTCATCCATTTTTCCCCAATCTGTCAAAGCCCTAATTAAGAGCAATTCGATTATAATCTCAGCAGTCTTCCGCTGCCCGCTTTTACGATATTTGATGTCAATCCCATTCCCATGATTGCTCTGAATTGTCTCGCTTGTCAGCTAGAAAAGAAACGAATGGAAAGAGTAGTCCCTAAAACTGCTCCAGATGCTTCAGAATCCCCATTTCCTTCAAAGCATTTTTTTTTCTCATCACAAATCCAGCTCATAGCTGTCTCCATCTTGTGCTTGCACATCACTGTAATGAATAGACTGAACTCTTTCAACTATGTAGGCTCATTTTAACGAATTTTTAGCTCGGTGCACTGCTGCAGCATATTCATTTGGTAGGAAATAATTTCAAAAAGGTAACGAAGCGAGGACAGCCGCGGAGACATACGTCTAGTACCATGTAGCGCTAGTGTTGATTAAAAATAATTGGTGTGATTTCATACACGTTACATTTGAACTTTTCCCCGGTGAATGCACAGCGAAGGAAAGCAGTAAGTCTTCTTAAGAACAGTCGTAAGTAGGTTAACAGCAGCAGCAGCAGGTACTTCACATTACGAGATTAGAATTTTGCTTCTTTTGTTGAAGAGCTCCAGAGCCTAAATTTGAGATTGAATAGGTGGAAGGATCCATCTTATGCAGCAGGCTGTTTTGCTATTTTTATGAACATATATAAAAGCCTCCAATTGATGAAAAACCATTCATATAACGAACAGCGAGAATCTATATGCGTGAATATAGGGTGGAGATTAGTGTGTTGTATTTGAATCCATTCATTCAATTGATAAAATTTTCCCACCAGCCGTATCTGTTCTACCCAACACCAAGAAAACTCCACAAGGGTGGAAGGGGTTAAAGCAATAGAGGCCTCATCTAAAAACAAAAAAAAAAGGAAGGTGTTCTTTACCAATGTGTTGGTAAATACGCCTCGCGACCCTCTATCGAGTTGCTTTTTTTGAGCTTTCAGATTCCTTAGATTGCACCAAATGTGTCCACGCTACGTGATGTCTCTTCTTGGTTTTCTTCGTGTGGTCATTTTGATTACTCTTGTATCGAAGCGCGCATCCTTGATTCGAAATGTTGTGTCCTTAGATTGCCCGTCAGTGGCGTGGCACAACAGATATGTGCGAGGATGATGCTCCTCACCAGACATTCAACGAACCAACAAGGCAAAGCATCCGTTTTTTTACGGATCACACAAAAGAATATCTGTGTGCCTTTCTTATTATAGATGATGTGCCTGTTTTTTTTTCGTCCTTTCCTTTCCATCTTAGAATTTTTTTCTTTTCTTCAGCGTATCTTCATTTTTAATTTTTTTTAGAACTTTTTTTGTGCCAATGTACGCCCATGGATTTTACTGTTTTGTGTTTGATAATGGTCAGTGGTCAGGAGTAGAAGCAGCGCGGCTATTACGGCTGCGCATTGAAAATGTGACACCGCGTGAAGCGAGAGCATACCGCGCATCCTTTTATTTTTTTGTGCAGGCACTTTGTGTCTCGTTCAAAAAAGGAACTCTTACGCTCTTTTGTAGGGAGCTCTGCATTAAAAATGCAAATGTCTTTTTAGGATATTTTTTTTTTTTTTTTGCTTCCTTATATAAATTCCGCACTTTCGTCTCTGCTGTGGGGTTTTGTTTTGTACGTTGAATTTAAGATTTTGGGTAAACATAATTCGCATTGATGTTATTGTGCACGTTTTTCACTTTTTCCTTTTGTGCAAAGGTAAAATCAAGCAAGGTCGTCACTTTTTTCGCTCTCGCTCGCTCGCTCGCTCTCTGTAAAAGAAAATCGATTAATCATTTTCTAACCTTAGAGATCAGAGATCCTCTGTCCGTGTACTGTGTACTCCGTCTTCTCCGTGATCGCGACAACTCGGTAAGGTCTGCTGTGTGCTTCTTCTGATTCAATACTAGGATCGTACTAGGATCCTCATTCTAGTCCAGTTTTAGGAAAAATATAAAACCCAGATCGGACCTGTGCTTCCTAAATTCTCTCGGCCCTTATAAACGAAAAACTGATAAATTAGAAAAAAAATTTTTTTTTTATTAAAATAAACGATAGGTTGTAAGAGGGACGCGCGGCGGTCAATGAGGGTTGGAAGGAGGTACGTGACGGGCACACTCATTCATTGCTCGATTAATATAAACCCCGATTTATTCTTTATGCGAAAGAAGTGTTGGATGTCATCTTATTATTTCGAGAAGACAAGAACCGCGAGCGAGCATATACACACACCCCGCCAACATACACACGAACGACGATGGCATAGAGATCTTTGTTGGTCAACTGATGACCATCGCCACAAATCTCGGCACGGCAAAGTGTGGTATGTGTGTGTGTGCGTGTATGTGTTGACTGTGGGAATAAAAACAGGATTGAAAATAATTTTCTGATGCTGTGTTCCCCGGCATCCTTTTTATTTTATGATGCGTCCTCGTCGACATTGTGGATAGACGTGGATAGCGAAGCTTTGTTGTTGTTGTTGTTGGTTCCTTTTTGTGTGTACCTTCAAAGGAAGAGAGAGGAGCTCTGTATCGTTATGCAAAGCATTCAAGCTTGTCGCTAGCGCACTTCCAATGATTTCAATAATTCGATTGAAACAAGTAAAATTATTGAGGTGCGTAGGAGGAGGTCCTTTACGTTCTATATGGGGAAGAGCTCGTTACTTGCTTGTCAACGTGGGATGTGGAATGAGGGGGAAAACCTTCACTATCGCAGAATGGGCGTTGTTTTAGACAGTGATCATTCCCGAACAATATTATGTTGAAGTTGCTTCAGTTCAATACTTTTAAATACAGTTCTGCAAAGCTTGAAGCCTACAAATGACCTTGCTGCCGCCAATGGGGGGGTGATTGTAAACAGTGGCGTGTCCAGAGAAAGAGTGCTTTGATAGTGCTTATATTTTTCACAGTGGTATATTGAACAAAATTTTTTGGGGGGGGCTAGAGGAAATTTAGAGAGTTATGGACCAAAAACCAAAAAAAACCCAAAAATCTTGACGTCCGATTTCGATGAAAATTTATATAAAAGAATAAGTGAAAAATTCTACGAATTTAAGCACTAATTTGTTTCTAAAATCTGGTCCTTTTTGGACCAGTTTGGAACTAGACCCAAACTAGACTAGTTATATATGGAATAAGTGAAAAATTCTAAGAATTTAAGCACTAATCTTTTCTAGCTAAAAATTTAAGTGAAAAATTCTAAGAACTTTAACGTCAAAATTTTTTCAAAAACTGATTACAACTAGTCTAGTTTGGGTCTAGTTCTAAACTGGTCCAAACAGGACCAGTTAAAAAAAATTTTTTTGTGCCTTTTTGATCAACCACACTGGGAAGCGGAAGAAAATTACTTCTTATAAGCCCTTTACTCGCCAAATGGGGAAGAGTTTTAATAAGCAGCTAACATATCTCCATGTTTAGTATCCTGCGATTTCAGCTAACGGTCTGTAATGCCTACAGAGGTCACTGATCTTTTTTTTCCATCCGTTTTTGATGTGTCCATGGGGGTACTACTTCCAAATCTTAAATCAAAAGTAAAATAATTGAAACATAACCAACATGAAAAAAAATACTATTCGTTTGAGTCGGTACTTTTGCACAGTGGGCTTCACAATCAAATCAGTTGACACACAGGGTTCGGGCTTTAGATAGCCAAGAGATTTCACAATCACCTCCACCATACCAAATCACCATCATCGCCGAATGGCTTGGGCATTAAAAAACGTGAACTATGCTTCGAAAAGCACAGTGGAACTCAACTCAACTCAAATCAAAAAAAAAATATATACGAATGCAATATTTAAGCTTACTTTGGCACTCAAGAGCTCGGACAGACTTCTTGGAGTATGCAACGTGAGCCAACAAAATTTTCGACTTCTTCGTATACTTTTTACTTGCATGTGTGTGTGCGTGCGTGCGGAGACGCGCCGTTTTTTTTAAATTTAAACAAAAAATAATGCTTTAAAAAACAAGATCCAGACGAACATGACGACGATAGCGACGACGACGACAACGACGAAGAAGAAAACAAAACAAAAAATCAAAATCGGTAAGAGAAGCAAGGAGAAGTAGCAGAAACGACAGCAATTCTTGCGTCTTGCATATAAAATTGTGGCTTTATGGAAAGACTTTTTCGGTGTGAGACGGAGGGCGCAAAAAGACGACTCAACTGCAAAGTTCTGACAACTACAAATGCATTTCACTCTCGCCATTCTCCTCTCAGCCATTCTTGCGGCACACATGCACATGACTGCTGGAGCATATGAGCTCGAGAGAGAGAGCGCGCGATTGTCTGAAAATAGAACTCAAGAGCGAACGAATTTTGCATTGTAAATGAATTCAGTTTCTCGTTTAGCTTTCACTGTTGCAATTGTATTTGTTGTGCATTGCTGTGCTGTGCTGTGCTGGCAAGAGTTATTGAGTTATCCTGCAATTGTGTTTGAGCGAAACGCTTTTTTCGTGAAGAAAGCAGCAGCGCAGACGAGACAACGAGACAACTGGGCAGCGCAGAAAGCAGCACACGCCAGTCGAGACGTTTAGCCAAACGCCTGACAACATCAACGCTAAACGTCAGTTACGCGGACGGACGACGATGAGAAAATACCGCAGATTAAAAACTATACAAATATTCATATCAAAAATTCATTAAAATCCAAAAGTGATTTTTTCAAATACCGCGCAACAGTAAAAATCATTTCGGCATTACTCAAAAATCAAAATCACAATCCCCCCCAGCAAACAACGGCGTTCTTCGACAAATTTTCTTCGAGAAATTTAAAATAAAAAAATTTCGGCTAAATCGGAAAGTTTCTCCTAAAAATGAGCAGTTTATCCCGTCCGGCTGCTGCATTAATAATCGATTCGTTTACTCCTAGTTTTTAATTTTATTATTTTTTTTAAACTTAATTTTGTTCTTCGACGCCAATTTTACAACGCTTCTTCGCTTCAATATTTACGCGCTACCGCTTAATCATTAAGTGCATTTTTAAACGCCAATCTTCTAAAAAAAAAAATATAAAAAATAAAAAAAAATACTTTAAAAAAATTTTTAAAAATACTTGAAAGAAAAAACCGTCTGCTGGAGTGAGAAACAATTTTTTTAAGTACGATAACGAATCACTGCCGCATGTGCCGCCGATGATTATGTATCTGGACGGCTATAACACTAATTCGGCTATTGTGAAACATATTAATATGTATGTACGACGTCGGAAATTAATTGTTGAACGCTAAAATGCAGCGTGTCGAACAAAAGTGTGAAATTTCAAAAACCTTAATATTTGAATTCAAGAAACCGCAAAGAAGTGAAATAAACACAACTTGACGGAACAAAAGAAAATGATCTAAGAACTCTAAGGAACCGAAGAGAGAGAGAGAGAAACCTAAAAACTTCGACAGATCGAATCAATCAGCAACTAAAAAATAAACAGCGCGCGCACTCGCAAAAAACACGAAAAAAAAGAAAAATTTATTATAAAATAGTATAGCCTTCAACCGCCTTAACCGCCCGTTATCCCGTAACACTTCGTACTTCCATTAGTTTTGGCCACCTCTTGTCTTAACTAGCTTACAAAATTCTAACGCGGTAAGGCTTCACATTTTACTTTCGGACATCTAAACTTAATAAGAACAGTTTTTCCCCCCATCAAAAATCGACAGTTACGAAAAATTTCAAAAGTAACCGCGCCTGAATATAAAAAAAAAATTTTTAAATCGAAGAACTTCACGTGGATTTCGAAAAAAAAAACCCGAATCTGCTCAGTGGAGCGACGATAACCAGCGGAGCAAGTCGTCCCCTAAACCGGAAATCCCCCATAAAAATAATCGATCGCGAGTGCTTACAGCGAAAGAGCGCCATTTTTTTTCCCAACTGCATTGTGAGACGAAAGCTCTGACGTGCAGCAGTAGGAGCAGGAGCGGTCGCGGCAAAATCGTTGCACAAAAGAGAACGACAGTGAGACTTCCATCTTGTCGTCGTAACTGCATTACGCGCCAGCGTTGCATTTCGTGCGCTCTCAGCGATACGATCGCAAGTGTGTTTTGCTGTACTTTTTCGCGTTCGCACAACTACGAACAAAAAGTAAAACAAAAACAAAAACAAAAAACAATCTAAAACGCTATTGAAAAATTGCATTCGTTTTGTGATCGTTCAAGAAAATAAACATCACACAGTGCCTTGCTCTCATCTGGAATTGAGCGGGAGCGAAGAAGTGTGAGCTTACGAGCGCTGTGTGCTTGCATACGTGTTGCATTCGAAGTTTTTGCGAATTAACATCGTATATTCTTCGTGTTGCATCCGAACGCACCGAAGAGTGCATCTGAGATTTTTTGAAATCAATTTTAAAGCAACTTAGTTCGTGAGGCTCTCTGGTAAAGTAACGAGCTTCTGCTGTGTACGTTCGCCGCAAGAACGTTTAATATTGCCGCCGGTATCGCGCTTCGTCAAACCTCATTATCGTTAATAAAATAAAAAAAAAAAAAAAAAAAGTAAAGAGAGGAACGCGTCACCGGAGAATTTGCACACAAAAAAAAGGCTTCGTTCGGTCGTCCTCGTTAACAGAAAAATAAGTGATTTTAATTAATATATTCCCTCTACCCTGCAAATCTTGTGTTCTATTGTGTGCCCTATTAAACAAAAAAACAAAAACCTAAATTCGACGAGAAAAAATCTCCTATAGCTTTTTATACTAATTTAAAAATTCTATAAATATTTGTTACTACGCATTGCTGTTACGTTTGGAATAGTTCTACACATCATACGATCTTTTGAAAGCTGCAATTTTATTACGGATTATTTCCACTGGAACGTTAAGGAATCGCTGCAACAATTCAATTAAAATCAAGTGAGTGGCAAACAGCGAAAGAATTCATAACGAAGCTTGTCCAATCCTCTCAATACAATTAAGAACTCGTCTTTCTTATTGTTAAAAATAATAAGTAATCGCCATTGAAATCTGCTGATGCCAAATTCATGGGATTTCATGTAAAGGCAGAAGTTCTTTCCTTCTCGAAGGCCCAATTTAGACCAGTTCCAATTTAAGACTAGGCAATAGATTTGCCCACATTTGCTGGCTAGGAAGCGACGGTGAGTTGCTAAATTCCACTCTTCGTCGCCTACTTCCGAAAAGTGCGGGCAAATCTATTGCCTAGTCTTAAATTGGACCTTAACGCAAGCAAGTCCAAAAATATACCATTAACAGGTATGCTCTAGAAATCAAATCCCCCCCCCACCAAACAAAAACAAAATCGTTTAATGTCCTGATTTTGTTAAGAACTGGAGCTTTCACCGTAACAATTCTTCATTTTATCTTTGAACCAAAACGAAAACAGGGACTAAAAAATAAAATAATTTATATACAGCCCTATTCTAAATGAATACTCTCCGGGAATTTTTCCCGTGAAATTTTTCTCCACGGAAGAAAAAAATGATCCAAGCATCAATACAGAATAAAATAGGATGACCTCTGTTTAAAAATGTCCGAAATTCTTGATCCCTTTATATGCCCTTCCTAGTGTATTTAGAAAGGAAAAATTACGCGGGAATATTTAGAATCGAGCTTCAAGGTTACCTTGCGGTAACACAATCGAATAGAAAAAATCTCAGGGAATATTTAGAATCGGGGTGTGCAAAAAGAGCCTCCAAGCTATGAAAGCACAATTGAAAAATTTATAAAGCCCGATTCTTAACACTCCCGGGGAATTTTTCCCTAATGTAAGACATCAATATTAGAGCTAGTTTAAATTTGAAGACTAGTTATTTCAGTATTATGTTTTACAACCGGATACCTTTCACTTGTGTTTCAATTTATTGGCTATTATGGAAGACAATGAATGTAATTTCTAGATGTGAGAACTGTCAAAATCAAACAATATACTAGTTGTGGTTGTAAAACCTAATCGGATAATGAAGTTTAGTGGTGCTAGACTAGACTAATCAAGTTGAAAATACGTAATTAGGGCATTAGTTTCTATTAAAATTACTTAAGTACATTAATTTCAAATTTTTGTATTCAAATTCGATTTCAATTTTAAAATTTCCCGAGAATATTGTTCGAACAAGTTCAAAGCTTTTACAGTCGTTAAAATTGCAACCCTTAACACACGAAATGCCATTGACATCAGCCACCCACATCCCATAAAGAGGTTCGACGCGCCAATGCAACACATTTTGAGTTGTTTGTCATTACGGGGCGATTCGACGGTGTGTTCTCTCGCTATGGATTGATGGTACTTTCGTTCACATCCACCCTCAACATGGGCGAAGTTAACCCAGTCCATGCACATGCCATCATCCCGCATTATTAACTTCGCAAAACAAGTTACGTTATGATACAGAAACACACCAAGTTCATTGTCAGAGGGTGTCGATTTAGGCAAAAGCAAAAAGCAGAAAACTTAGGAATGCATTTGAGTGAAATTGGTGTTCTCTCGTTGGTTTTTTCAGGAAAAGTTTAAGCAGCCTTCTATCCTAGTTACGACGGTAGCCAGCCATATGACGAATTCCTAACGCACGAAGACCCTTGAAGCTTCTGTGTTTGACTGAACCGCTTGTAAATAATTAGTATTTGTCCTTTGATCTATGTGCTCGAACGAAATTTTCTCAACTTTGAGCTACGAATACAAAATCTTGAAGATCCCATACAAAATCTTGAAGATCCCATACAAAATCTTGAAGATCCCATACAATATCTTGAAAATCCCATACAATATCTTGAAGATCCCATATAAAATCTTGAAGATCCCATATAAAATCTTGAAGATCCCATATAAAATCTTGAAGATCCCATATAAAATCTTGAAGATCCCATATAAAAATCTTGAAGATCCCATACAAAATCTTGAAGATCCCATACAAAATCTTGAAGATCCCATATAAAATCTTGAAGATCCCATATAAAATCTTGAAGATCCCATATAAAATCTTGAAGATCCCATATAAAATCTTGAAGATCCCATATAAAATCTTGAAGATCCCATACAAAATCTTGAAGATCCCATACAAAATCTTGAAGATCCCATACAAAATCTTGAAGATCCCATACAAAATCTTGAAGATCCCATACAAAATCTTGAAGATCCCATACAAAATCTTGAAGATCCCATACAAAATCTTGAAGATCCCACAAAACTTGAAGATCCCAACAAAATCTTGAAGATCCCATACAAAATCTTGAAGATCCCATACAAAATCTTGAAGATCCCAACAAAATCTGAAGATCCCATACAAAATCTTGAAGATCCCTACAAAATCTTGAAGATCCATACAAAATCTTGAAGATCCCATACAAAATCTATGAAGTCCCTACAAAATCTTGAAGATCCATGACAAACGATCCTTGAAGATTCCCATACAAAATCTTGAAGATCACCATACAAATCTTGTAAGGATCCATACAAATCTTGAAGAATCCCACTCAAATCTTGAAGATCCCATGACAAAATCTTGAAGATCACATACGAAAATCTTGAAGACATACAAAGATATTGAATTCTTTCGTAGAAGTAGTTGAAAACATCGTCCCCTTTTGAAGCAAGATTTTTATTCCAAGTCAATTTCCAATCAACTCTTTTACACTATGGTTTGGGGGTAAGTCGATTTTCTTATATTCGATTTCTCGTAAAGTACAGTTTCAAATTCTAATTCCACCTGAGACACTTTGCGCACCCCCTTGAAGGGCCACAATTCGCGACACTGGACGGACAACTGGCCTGAAAAATAAAATAATATATGTTTGCTTTCGGCGTCCAGCGCTCGCAGTACATGACTTTCTTTGTGCGGGTAATTTTTCCCCCCTCTACATTCCACAACTTCAGCATATTTCGTCTCGCATGAACATTCGCATTTATGTGCTTTCAGTTGTATCTGACATTCGCAAAATTGAACTACAAAAGATATTCGCAAATTCGCTCTCTACGTTCCACACAAGATCCACAAGCCACAGTGTGCAATCAAGGTGATCGATCACACGAACGATCGTGCAAAAGAAGGAAAGGGCAAGACGTTAAGAGGCAGCAGCAACGTATTTCTTCAAGTATTCGCAAAATATCTCTAAGATATTCAATAAATGAGTACAGTGTAGGTTTTTTCGCAATACTCTTTGTTGTGCAAATTCGTAAATTCGCAGACTTTATTCGGAGAGACAGAGCGCGAGAACATTGATAGTGTGAGAAGAGAACAACGTGTCTGTGCAAGACTTGAGCGAGGAAGTTGAGTTAGCTTTCAATTTTTTTTTTTTTTTTTTTGCAAGTTTTCGGAGAGCAATTGCTGTGCCAAAATACAGCCGGTTTCTTTGTCTGCGTTGTTATTGCCGCCTTTGCCAATGTTTCCGTGCTGCCGTCTATGCATGTGAAGTGTGCATTTTTTTGTCACGTATCTGTGTGCGTTTAATTTTTTGCTGGCTGTGCTGCCGCTACTACCACTGCTACGGGTAGGACGGACGGACGGACGGATGGATGGATGATAGGTCGTTCGGAAGGAGGGTCGGATGGACGGACGGGTGAACGGACGGACGGACGGACGGTGGATGGACTAACTCAACTGAGCGCTGAGCGCGGAGAGTTGCGAATTGAACAAATAATCGAGCCAGACTGAGAAACTCAGGCACTCAGACACTCGAGTCTCGTGGAATTTATCATATCCACAGTGCCTTGTATTCAATGCGAAATGCGCTCGCTCAGTCGCTTCTAAAATTCTCGATGAAAGTGACGACGTTGTAGACGACTGGCCTTTGTGTGCTGTGTGCTGTGCTGTTGCTGCTGCTGCTGCTGTGTGCTTGAGTGTGCCTGCGCGCGAGCAGACGACTAGCAAAGAACCGGTGGTGACGTATTGTCCGCCATATTACATCGCGGCACGGAACAGAAAAAAAAAAAAAAAAATAAATAAATAAAAAAAATTAATGCAAGCTTTAAAAAAAAAAAGAATTCGATTTCATATCGCTCCAAACACGCGATGGTTTTTTATATTTTAAGTGTTTGGTACTCCAACAACGAAAGCTAAATTTTTTTGTGCACACATACAGAAGTGAACGTTTGGAACGGAAAGTGATCTCAGTGGAAGGAATCCAGAATTCCTTTTAAATCTTAGTACCTCTCTCTCTTAAGCAGAAACAATATAACGGAAAAAAACTTAGTGAATAAAGCGGATCTCGTGGAATTTCGAAGGTATATTCAAATGCATTTCAGGTCCGAAAATGCTTCAAAAAAAAAAAAGTGTCCGCTAAAAAGACTAATCCATTTTTTAATCAAAGGTGGGGCGGCGTTGCTTTCGGCGGATTTGCTTTTGTATTGCGTTTTCCCCCACATTTTCATTTCTCGTATTTGAATCCACCGTCTTCTGCTGCCACTGCTGCTGCCCCCTGTTTTGCCGTCGCCATTAGCAGCGAAAACGGTCTGTTGTCGTCGTCGCCTTCGTCGCATTGCAATGCAGTGCTACGGCATTTTGCAGTTCGAGGCACTCTCTCTTCTCATATGGGTCGCAAGAATGCGAATATATTTCGTGAATAAAATAGAATTTTATATTTAACGTCGCGCCCAGGTGTTTCGCTATCTTAAATATAGCCAATACAGCAGCAAATATAGCCAGAAAGCTGAACAAAAAAAAAAAATGCATTGAAATGGCTCCTTGCGACGCCCACACACTGATCCGAATATTGGAACAATAAGATTTTGATGTCTTTTTGCTCTAAATGTACTTCAAATGGCACAAACTCACGCACCCTTCCCCACTGTGCCTGCGCTCGGCTACAAAAAACTGCAGTACATACACTCTTACACAAGCACAGACGCATAGATAGACAGTAGTAGGTACACTCACCACATTCACCAGCCGGCTTCAATGTTTTCGCTCAGTTTGCGCGTAGCCACAAAAGCTCCATGTAACTTGCACAAGTATTCGTGGGCACTCGTGTGTGCGTGTGTGCGTGTGTATTTGTGCATGTGAATGTGTATAGGTCCGAAACTCGCTGCTCTCAACGTTTACTGCAGTTTGCAGCTCTCGGCAAGCAAAAAATCGCATCACCGCATCTATCCCCCCACCGAATGCATCACACACTGTGAGGAAACATGCTCACACTCGGCGTATTTTCTGTGGTGCCACCATTTTGTGTGCATGTTTTGATTAAAAAAAAAAAAGACCCACAAATGTTTCCTTTCTCAGGCGCTCTTTAAAATTGCAAACAAAAACTAAAAAAAACATCCAATCGAGTCAGCCAAGCAAGCAAAAACATAGCCGAACCAGCCATGCAGTCTTGAGTCTCATGTTTTCGCTAAAAAAAAAAATGCATTGCCTCCAAGGCGACGGTGTGGACGACGAAGACCACCCGACGGCCGAGCCGCCGAGCCGGGTTCCCTAGTGTGCTCATCGCTTGTTTATTTTTTCGGCGAAGCCCATTCCAATTTTTTTTTTTCGCTTGTGGTTTATTATGACGATTTTTGAGGACCCATTCTGCAGCTTCAAAGGTCTTTTGGCGAATTTTTTTTTTATTTGAAAAACCTCAAATATTCTATAAACTGAAGATAAGGAATGCCCATAAAATGAATTTAGTGCAAGCTAAAGTCGATAACAAGCGTACAATACAAAGTATAAATACATATTCACCCAATCTACCGCTGATTTTCTGAGACCCCCAAAACCGTTTATTGACTCGACATGTGTTTGATTGTATTGGATTGTGTGTGTGCAATTCGCTCAGATTTTTTTCTCTCTCTCTCTCTTTCTCAGCCCACGTCAAGGAGGCGAATTGCATTCCGTTTCTGCACTAAAGAGCTCATGAATTCGGTTGTGTTTCTCTTCTCCATCGTGTCTGTTTTACTCCTGTCCGTGAACATTTAAGAATGTGCATCGATTGTGCAACGCTCGCTCTCACAAATACACAGAAGAATTACTGCAGTGCGCACATGAGTGGCAGAGTTGCCAACTTGACTCGAAAAACAATGTGCAGCCTTCTCCGAACACGTGCGCCGCTTACATGATGTTCCTTTTGTGCTCATCATCACCATTACATGCTCTGCACCATTCAGTTTCCGCTTCCGATTGAACAATGGACGACGAAAATGTCCGCCGCTGCTGCTGCGGCTCCTGCTGCTCGCTGCTGCTGCTGCATTGCCGGCCGGCGACGGTGCTCTGTTCATAATCGTATTAGGACGCACGTGTGGCCATGCGGTTGACGCAATGCTGTAAATGAGCCGAAGTGCACCACGCGCTGGCTCCCAAAATGGCGTGTGAATTGATGTTCCATGCAAAGCTGCAGCTTCCCCGTTTGTTGTATAACCCTTCATCCTTCGAAGCGTTTTTGGCACGAGATCTTTTTTTGGCTCGTTAAATTTCATGTTCCAGCAATGCGAGCTCTTGTTGGCTTGCCATGTGACTTATAAGGGGGGTCCCCCTTAATTTCGCTCGGAGCATTGCCCTGCAGTTCGCGTTCTGCAATATTATCTTGCAGTCCTCTGTGGTGTGGTTTTTGGGGCTTATGTACATACATACATTCTTGCGGCATAAATTTTGCGTATGAGATTTTACGAGCACTGCGTCGAATGTTTTTTTTTTTTTTGGCAAAATTCGCATTGCAGTACAATATTTCATGCACATAATTGCTTGCGGCTGACCTATTTGTGTACTCGGTGCGGGTTTTTTTCTAGACTAGATTTTCATCATATCCATTAGCTATCATTTGAGAGAAATACTCGCTTCACGTCTTATGTTTGATACTGTTTGCCATCCATTTCTGTTCCGTCTTCTGCCAAACATCAAATAAGAGCCTCCCATAGGTTGCCATTAGATCCGCTGTCTTTTGAGAACAGAAAGTTTGAGAGCAGAAATCCTTCAGGAAATATCTTGTCCCGCAAACAATTTAATCGCGATCGTCCGCCTGATATCAACGGCAATAAATCTCGAAGGCTCTGAGTGCTTTAAAAGTGCCCCAACCATTATGAAAAAAAATGAATAATTAAACTATTTCAAACCAAATTCAAAGCAAAAGAAAAAGCAAAAAAAAAAAACCAAAGATAAATAAACGTTTGGGAGTCTTCGAAAGCAAAATTTGAAATTGGAGCAAAAAATTTGCTAACACAATAAACAAGAAAATCGCGGTCCCCTTTCCCCACTGGCCCCGCTTCAACTGATTCGGCAAACGCCAGAATTCGTCTCTTTGCCCGTGCGATCCGCAGAACATTTGTTCAAACTTTTGAATGTGTGGTTCGACGATTAGATAGGCAAAAAAACACAAAAAAAAAAAAAAAATAAAAATAAAAACGCAAAGAAAAACAAAGTTGCGAACCTGTGCGAAAAATCAAAAAAATGTAGTGGTTTGAAGGGGGGTGTATCGAAGAAAAAGTAATTCAGTGCCTTGGATACAAGCAAAAATGTTTGATCGTCTTTTATTTTGCTTTAGTTTCTCTCTCGTTCACTTAATTTTTTTTTTCTTTATTCTTTATTCCATTTTGGGCACTAGTTTCTGCCAAGCTTTTTGTGCCACTCGTTCCGTTCTCTCGTTTTCAAGTACATTGGTTTTCTGTGTTGTGTTTTGTGTTTGTTTTTTTGTTTTTTGTTTTTTCAGTTTCTCTGTTTCTATTTTTGCACATTTCAAACAAATTTTTTCATCGATTTGAGAAATTTGCAAATATTAAACAGATTGCGTAATGAAACAACTTCATATATAAACATACGGTGTGGACGCGGGTGCGCGTTGTGGAAGCTTGTTCAGAAAGAATCTTTTGATGGATTTTCGAACAAAGCTTTGATCAGGAGTGAATTTCATTATAGAAGAGATTCGAGTGTACACAGAGAAAAAAATAACTGTAAATTATACCAATTTCGCTCTTAACCCAACAATTTCCGCTCTTAAAATGATCTCAAGAGTTTTTAGCTTTTAAACCAACAATGTTATCACTGTTATTTTTTTTAAGAGCGAAATTGTTGCGTTAAGAAAGGTGGCTTTTAAAGTTTCCGAGCGCGAAAACGGTGGATTTGAAATGCACAGCTTTTAAAATCTCCAAAAGCGAAAATTTTGATTTAAAATTGAAAACTTTTCATAATTTCCAAAAGTGACACTGTTGATTAAAAATGCACAGCTGTAAATAATTTTATTATCTCGCAAAAATAATTTCAGAAAAATGTGTTTCCTCCTCTTAACATAACACCAAAAAAAAAACCATCGGATGGACTTCATCCGATTTTGTTACTCCGTTGTCGTGACTGCTTTCGCAATGCTTAAAAAGTTCTAAGATGAATACATATCTTATATGTCCTATTTTATGAAACAAATGAGAATTATACCGAACGAAAAGAAATGTAATTAAGTGCTCAGTGCTCTTAACTTAAATAGTTTCGCTCTTAACAAATTCAATAAAATGTAGTTGGAATAACAGTTTAGCTGTAAAAATCCGAACTTTAAATGCGAAAGTATTTAAATCTACGGATTCACTATTAAAGTTACTACTTTCACTCTTAAATGATAGCCAAGAGCGTTTTCATTGTTGGGTTAAAAGCTAAATCCTTTAGATTCAAGAGCGTTTTCTCTAAGAGCGTCGCACTCTTGAATTTACTACGTGTTTTTTTCTCTGTGTATGTATGTACCCAGTGGGAAAAATCTTCTTTCAGTTCCATCAATAAAAATGACCAAATTTTAATAATGGTTATTCACACAGGCGTCGGAAAATAGTAAAGTCGGAAAATCGGAAAAATTTATGTTAAAAAAGTTTTGCAAGATACAAAAGAAGTTGAAATTTTTTAAGAAATCGCAATTTTCCGATTTTCCAACTTTTTTAACACGCCTTTGTGAATACCCCTTATATTTTGAAAAACTTAAAATTAGCGAAAAAAGCTATCTACGGGTCTATGGCAGGTACCCCTAGGGGTCTGACCGATTTGAATAATTTTTGGCACACATCCATATTTTTGCATAGCCAACATTCTGATTGATTTTTGTTAAAATCGGTTGACTTTTAGAGGTAGCTACCATACAAAGCTATAGTTATGGGTCTATGGGAAGTACCCCAATTTTTGGTTTTTTTCTTAGCTACATTCATAAAACCAAGTGAGCTATTTTTTACTTTCATTGGACTACTCCTACTTTTTTCAAGAAATGTATGAGGCTTCCCCAGTGTGCGGCGTAGGCTAAAGAGTAATGCTTACCTATTTTTCTGATTAGGAGCAAACCCTTCAAATAAGGGTGATTTTACTTTATTTTTTCCAACTTATTGAAATTTTAAAACATAATTTTTCCCTGCATGTTCCGTATAAGTTGTATAAAAAAAATCATCCTAAGTTAGTGTTTACAAATAATGCTAAGCAGTAAGGCATTACCGGTTAAACTTTACTTTCAGTTATGTGCTGATTCATGTTTGATTTCGGTACTTCAATATTCTATCAAGAAATAATGGAAGAAAAATTTCAGGCCTTACGGTTTTTCCCGCTGGGGGTATAGGTATAAATATACATAGCTTTGGTATGTTAAAAGCGAAATTTTGTCTTTCTGAAAATAAAGAATTCAAATTTTAAATGCCTTCATAAACAAACAACCCCTTAAAGTAATAAAATTTCCTTGAATGGGATCTGCAGATAGGTAATATGGGGGTGGGGCGTAAAATTGCAAAGCCAGAGCCGAACTGAGAGAGAAACTAAAACAGATTTAATTATGTAAAAGTGAAATAATGCTCGTTATTAGCTCCAACACGCTAGACGAAAGAGAATCAAGTTACGGTATCCCCATCGGGGGGTTCGGGTCGAGGATACTTTAGCGTAGACAGAAACTCGTTTGCAGAATTTTCTCATCAGTTCACGGAGTTGAATGCGAATGCATGAATGGAAATGTTTTTTTTGGAATGGGTGGGGTGGTGGTGTAGGGTTGAGTGCCAGTGGGGAGCGAAAGAGCAGCGCGACGTCGTTTCGGTGTCCTGCAACAACAAAACTGCACAAACGGAAGTTCACTGAGAGCGCATTGTACATTGTTGGTGGCAGACAGTGCACTAGACAGACATCTGAACATTGCTTTTAATATTTTTTGCCCCCCTCCCTTCGCTTCCGTATTCCCTTTTTTTTTTTTTCTTATGTATTGATTTTTGGTGTCTTGCCATCTTTGTTGTTTGGCGTTTTGGCTAAGAACGGAAGTTGCAGTAAATTTAAGTTGCACATTAAATGGAATTCTGGCCATGTTGGCCCCATGCTTTAGCCAGGAGTGTAGAGTACCGGAACGAAAAGGCGGAACCATAACGAGTCCCCATTGTGGTGGTGGTGGTGTGGTGTGGTGGTGGTGGAGACGTGGCAGGCCCCCAGTATGAATGTTGATGCAAGTCCTTGTTATGCGACATGAGGAGCCCCGATGCTCTACCCCGAACGACGGTGATTTGCCTGCCAACACGGTCATGCCATAAGCTTTTTTTTAAAGGCGACAAACACCGTAGATTTATGGTAATGGCACTTGAATGCTCTATTTTTGTTGTAAATTGCAGTGTCGTAATTTATGATTGAAGATATACGGTTTTTGGCGATTCGAAGTTTGTGTGGCTCATGCGGTTCATGTGGTGCCAGTGGATACATTCTTTAAAAAAAAAGCTACGGTCTTTGTTCGGAATATTCTTTTGGCTGACATGCATTTCGTGAATATTTTGGGCCAAAATGGATTGCCACCTTTTTCATATTTGACTTGGCGCTTCGGTGATACTTCTATACCAGAATTTAGAATGGTAATCGAAAAAAGTACTCTAAATCTGTGTTTTGTTCAAATTTTTCGTTGCACCCCGACGTCTTCGAAATTCTACTTTAACGTCTGCCACCTCCCAGTATATAATGCTCTGCAATAAAGTCTTCTATATAGCCAAAAAAAATCAACTTTCGTCACAGCATCAGTTACGGGAAAACATTCAAAAGAGCCCAATCGTTTTGACTTCCCTTTCCATTGCTGTTCGTTTTTTATAGGAGTATATTCCTCTGAATGTCTTCAAACAAGGCCAAAATTTTCTAAAATTTAATTTTGAAATCTATTATTAAAATTTGGTCCCATAAGATCCCATCAAAATTTTCTTGCCCACTTCTGCCCTAAAACTCACCTAGAAAATTATATACCCAGAATCAGTTAAGATAGACCATACAAATATATATAGAAATGATCAGCGTCACCAGGAGATTCGATTTAGACATGTCCGTTTGTCTGTACGTTTGTCTGTCTGTCTGTCCGTCTGTCTGTCCGTCTGTTTGTATAAAGTTTTCTTATCGAAGGAGTTGATCTGTCTTGACTAAATTCGGTATGTGTGCTCACGGGGACATGAGTAAAAACAAGTTCCGGAATGGACCGGATCGGAACATTTTTAAGGGTACCTCCAGTACTAGAGTCTGTCACCAAAATCGGTCAAACTGCCCAAAATCGGATTCTCCCAAAATATTTCAATTAAATTAGGAATTTGATTGTATGTTTGATCCTCCGATAAAATTTCTTACAATTGGAAAAGCGGGCTTGGCAAGAGGGCGGTTTTCATAAAATAATTGAAGCCCTTATTTTCTTGAAAATCTCTCGAACACTTCGTCTTAATGGTCGCTGTCTTGGAACCTGCTTTAAAAATTATTCAAACATATTCAGGGGTGTCACAGAATCCGACAGCTGTCGGAATCGGAATTAAAACCGATCAAGATTTCATACAGAATTTACAAACTTTGTTTTTGATTTTGAATCGGAACTATTATCGGTTCTTAATTGCACAGAACCCTATTTTATCCGGCTGTCTATGAGATATATACGAAAGTTCAGTCGACTGAAACTCCAATTCCGATAGCTATCGGATTCTGTGACACCCCTGATATACTAGGTATGGATAATTTTCTCACGAATAAAGTGCTTTTCAGATTCTATGGTGGATAGCGTTTGCGCTCAATAATCCGAAGGACCTCTGATAATAGATAATTTATCTTTCGTCTATTTAGATTTGTTCGCCATATCCGAAAAATCCATCACAATAGCATAAGCCTTCTATCAATTAGAAAATTCACAAGGTCTTCTAAAATCCCTATAAAATTTATCCCCTGCTAAAAGAAGTGTTGCTCTAAAAATGCCCATTTTAGCTGGAGATAGATTTCAAATGGACCTTGTGAATTGCCAAAACATCGATCAAAACTAGTTTTATTTAGTGAAATCTATTTGTTTTTAATACAAACTCAGTTGATGCCCATATGAGATCTCACGCAATTTTTGATACGCATAATAGCGCCAGCCCATTCGAAAGCCACCAGAGAGAGAGAGCTGCTGGTGTCAACGCACTTTCGGAGAAGACCGCGCACGCATTTTACTGTGGCTCCGGTTTTTCGCTTTGTTTTGTTTTGCAAATTTACTTTTTGTTTACTTCGAAAAGGTGCGTTAAGCGAAATAGTGCATAGGCAAAAGCAAAAGCTACAAAAAAAAAACAATCTCGTTTGTTTATTTCATGGCCTATTTCTCGGTTATTGAACCGCTTTCATTCTCTCTCTCTCTCTATCTCGCACTCTCCCTCTTTCTCTTTCTCTTTCCAAGGTAAAGTTCTTCCGCATTGCCGAAACGTGAGCACGCTTTTGTGCGTATGCCATAAAAATTATAATAATAGGTACTAAGTAGGCTAATCTTGTCGAAAATGTTTGAGCGGGATTTTTTTTTTTTTTGTTTTTTTGAATTTTCAATTGGCGGCATTTTGAATTGAATTAATTGAAAGCTTTTCTCTTTACAGAAATGGCGGAAGGCAATGGTGAACTGATTGATGAAATTATTCATAAATCAGATGACCGAGGCGATGGTGAGCGAACGGAGGATTATCCAAAACTCTTGGAATATGGTCTGGATAAGAAAGTATGCAAAAAGGAATTCAAATTCAATGGGGAAGAATTTATTTTATTTTATTTTTTATAAATTCAGGTCGCCGGTAAATTAGATGATATATATAAAACGGGAAAGTTAGCGCATGTTGAGCTCGACGAACGTGCATTGGATGCGCTTAAGGAGTTTCCGGTCGATGGTGCCTTGAATGTATTAAGTCAGTTCCTTGAATCAAATCTGGAACATGTATCAAATAAGTCTGCATATTTGTGTGGTGTTATGAAAACCTATCGGCAAAAGAGCCGTGCCAGTCAACAAGGTGTTCCAGCGCCGACACCCACAGTTCAAGTCAAAGGTCCCGATGAGGAGAAAATCAAAAAAATTCTGGCACGCACCGGTTACACATTGGACGTGACAACTGGTAAGAGGGAATCCGCTGTGCTTAATTAATAATGATCTATGTGTGTTTGTGTGTTTAAAGGTCAGCGTAAATATGGTGGTCCACCGCCGAATTGGGACGGGCCAACACCTGGCAATGGCTGCGAAGTTTTTTGCGGCAAAATACCAAAAGATATGTTCGAGGATGAATTGATACCGCTATTCGAAAACTGCGGTACTATATGGGATCTACGATTGATGATGGACCCGATGACGGGTACAAATCGCGGTTATGCATTTGTGACATTTACAACTCGTGAAGCTGCCGTGAATGCTGTCCGACAGGTATGAACAACAAAGCTATTTAAAAAGCATTTTTCAAGCATTATTAAAAACCGAAACTATCAATAGACAACACTCGTTGCTTCTCTATTATAGTCCTTTGTATTATCAAGCTTAATCAAATAGAAATTGTTTTAAATATTTCCTTTTTTTTTTTTGTTTAAAATAAGTAAATACTGTTTAGCTCTCCGTTTGTTTTCTATATTAGTCTAGTTGCTTAAGTCCTTAGATAAGTTTTTTCTTACTATTGAAGTCGTCTTAGAGAAATGAATTGCTTCTATAGAAATTGCATGCTATCTATGCCCAATGAAAGATGATTTTGAAATTCAAAAGAAATTTACAATTTGAAAAGAAGTCTCCTCCTTCCTCCAATTTTGGCCCCTTTTCAAATTAATATTTTATATTTTTTATATACAAACAAATCCTGTAGTTTTAACCTTTTTAATTTAGTCCTTCAAATTTCGTTTAATTTTAATTTAATATTAGGTAAAAAAAAAATTAAAAACAAAATTCAAAATTGCGTATATGTGTATACAACTTAAATACTCCTCTTTGCACATCTATTAGCGTTTAACGATAGTCGATAGACGAACTTTACTCCGGAAAGTCGATCAACATTTTCTTACTAACAATATCTATTGTATATGCCCCTTACGCTTCCACATTTCGGATGTAAAAATTTCTAACCAATTCTCTCTGGGTACATCAAAATTCAACCTGCGTCTTCAATTGGTAAATACAAGATTAAAAAAAGGCTCTTATGGTATGGCGATCTTCTTGCTGCAAAATCGACGATTTGGATATTCACAAAGCCCCAAGAATAACTGCTATAAACCGGTGCTAATATCTGGTCTAATTATCAGGTGCTAATATCCGATCTAATTATCCGGTGCTTCAGAGATTTATTCATACTTTCTGTACTCATACTTTGTGAATAGCCTGAACGATCTTGCAAAAGGAAGAACGTCTTAGGAAGCGGTTGTTCTCGAGACAATCATTTCGTAATATTCGACTGGACACCTTTTAATTTTTCCGATCAACACTTAACCAGTTTTTCTATTTTTTTTTAACACTGTTTTTCTTATGTATTTTTATTATGCTTTCTTTTAAAACATATTTTTATAATTTTTATTTCTTTTACATACATAATATTCCCTTCCTTCCCACCAGCTCGATAATCACGAAATAAAACCAGGCAAGTGCCTAAAAATTAACATAAGTGTACCCAATCTGCGTCTTTTTGTGGGCAATATACCCAAATCAAAGGGCAAAGAGGAGATATTAGAAGAATTTGGTAAACTCACAGGTAAAGCAATTGAAATTACTAAAAAAAAAAAAAAACAATCATTAACAAATAAAAAATATGCATAAATCATAAAAACGCTTCTCCGCTATATTGCATTTTATTATGGCGGAAGCTTGGAGCGTTTTTTGATTTATGCGTAGAAAATTGGCGTATAACAAAAATCCAATTGGCACTCGAATTGGCTAATAATAATAATGTGAAAATGCTGAACTTTGCTTCCTGGGCGGGTGTATTTTTTGTACTTTTTTTTATATTTTTTTTTTCAGAATATTATTTACTCAAAATCCGACCCTTAATCCCCTGCAAACTCGTCGCTCCAAATTATTAATTATATATCCAATATCGTGTTACACACCACCTGTATGTAAATAAAAGCACTGCCCTTGTTGTGTTCGTACATGCTTTAATATCCCCACATGTGAGACTCTTTTCAAATGCATTCAAGCTGAGCATAAAATGAAATTAAAATTCATGCTTTATATATATATATAATACACATAAATATATATTCAGCCTCTCATCACAATTTAGCTATTTTTTTTTAAATATCTTATAAGAATATCTCCAGTCATTAACTTTATATTATGAACGATGAAATTTCAAAATTATGCATAAAATAAATTAACCTTAAAATCGTTTATCTATTATAGCTAAAAAAAACAAAAAAAAACCATACATCGAAATTTAGTTTATGGAGACAATATATGAGGCACCGGTCTGCAAAATGAACATTGCGAACTCGAAACAAATGGATTTGTATACTCCCGGGGGAATTTTGAAAAAAAATCTTCCATTCTAAGCACACAAACTGAGCAAGAACATAATTTTTAAGCGAAGGACATTCTTTCCTTTATTGATGCTTAGAGCACTTCTCGGCCCCGATTTAGGGGTTTGCAAGCCGCGCAATTGCTCAGAGCGGTACTTTGGGGGACGGCAATTTTACCAAAGACATGCTTCAGACAAAAATCTTCGAACATATGTTTTTCCAACCGCTTCCGACATCCGATTTCGATGAAAATTTATATATAGAATAAGTGAAAAATTCTAAGAATTTTGTCGTCAAAATTTTTTCAAGAAACGGATTACAACTAGTCTAGTTTGGGTCTAGTTCCAAACTGGTCCAAAAAAAGACTAGTTGTAATCAGTTTTTTGAACAAGTTTTAGTGAAAACGTTTTAGAATTTTGGCACTAAAACTTTTTCAAAAAACTGATAGCAACTAGTCCTTTTTGGACCAGTTAAGAACTAGACCCAAACTAGACTAGTCTAGTTTGGGTCTAGTGCCAAACTATTTAATTCAGGCATACTCTGGAAATCAAATCCCCATAAAAATTCGAAATGAATAAAATTTGTATTTAAATCATTGATTTCGAAATTTTTATTGGGATTCGATTTCTAGAGCTTGTCCGAGTAGTCACCATAGGGGCGGCCAGTATTGGTTTTTCTCAGAGCGACAAAAAGAGGAATCCTGGCCTTGGGAAGGGAATGCAAAACACGGTGGAGAAATTTCAAACACTTAACCCTTATGTGAGTGACAGGCACCTTTTCCCTTCCCAGTTTTTTTTTTTTTTTTTTTGGATTGAAGGGGGTCTGTAAAACAGGCATATGTTTTGCATATGTCAAATTCCCAAGGTACCCCCGGGTATCTTGGCACCCTATTGAAGGGTTTGTTCTGTCACTCAAATTCTTCCTTATTGATTCTAAGAAATCTTCCTTTCATTTTAATGCTTATTCGTATAAATTGGTGTATGAACCCCAAAGAAACGAGAATTTTCGGGATCGAGTTCCAAAAATATCGTCTGTAATAAGGCTATGTAATTAAATTCCCTTGAATTGATGTGATTTCCCTTGTCAAAGATTTAGGGATAATTTGAATAACCTCGACATTACGCATTAAATAAATTTACTGAATTATTCGGGAAGGGGAAAACAATCGCCCGATAGCGTTGGCGATCCGTTGAGTGCGCAGAATAATTCGAGGCATTTGTTCATTTGGCAGACCAGTGCAAATTTAATCTGCGCTCTCTATTAACCCTTACGCAAGTCAATTGAAGCGCTTATCACGATCGTTACAACAGTACAACAATCTGACTGCATAGATTTAGTACGTAAAGAACTACGGCATTTCTGAAATTCCTTAGAATTAATTTTTTTTCATTAATCTTTTTTTTTTTTTTTTTCTCTATAAATTACAAAATTTTTTATTTGGCACGATTTTTTAATATATATAATTATGAAGCTATCCCATATGACAGGAACGATAATTTTTTTTTTTTTTTTGAAAACATTGAAACAGCAAAAATTATGGCAAAACAAAACATTTTCTCTCTTCTCTCTTCCCGAAAAAAAAAAAAATAAAATTTGGTTAATTTTACTCCTGTTGCGTTTTGCGTTCCTTGTCTCTTTGTTTGTTGTTGTTGTGTGTGAACTACAAAAACTTACAATTCCAGCTAAATGATTTTGAAATTCGGAAAGGCAAGAAAATTGGTGTAACGATATCATATAACAATCACCGGCTTTTTGTCGGAAATATCCCTAAAAATAGAGATCGCGAGGAATTAATTGAGGAATTTAACAAGAACGCACGTAAGTGGTAAACAAAAAAAATTTTAAATGAAAACTTCCCTCATCCAAAAAGTCCACACCATATTTATTTTTGATTGGATATAAAAGTGTTCCCCGAAATAAAATTCCCCCCAAAAATTGGTAAAAAAATAAACAAATATTTAAAAAAAATAATTGGTAAATATCCAATTCTGGCGATAGTTGCAGAATTCTAAAAAAAAGTGTAAGTTGGGCATGACTATTATTGGTTTATTATTCTAATTGGATTTTTGTTTTGCAATTTTCGCTATGGATTTTAAAATAGGGGTCTTCCCTTAAACGTGAAAAGATCGAAAAAAATTTTCATACAAAACCTTGTTCATTAATTTCCAAGCCTTCTTCATTAACGAGCCAAAAATACACGTTTAAGGGAAGGCCCCTAATCTAAAATTGTTACACGGTATTGGAACGATTTATTGGTTGAAAATTTTTACCATAATCGAAAGTACTGACACACTCCCCCGCTTATCAAAATTTATATATCAGAAAAATACAACGAAAAATGCTACAAATTGTGATGCCACTGCTATCCCCATATGGCAAGTTTAATTGCTGTCAAATTAACTTGCTGTTGTGTGTGATGAAGTGCAACGGAAATGACTCCCAAGTATTGTGAAAATTTTCCAGTTATTTTCGTTGCACTTCAAATCGAAATCAGTTTTGTATTTCAATTATAAAACTGTAGCTTAACAATTTGTTAAAATTTGTTGTTAAAAAAAAATACAAATAAAAATGACTTAAATCAATGCCAAAATTTAACCAAAGAAAAGTATTAAAATCAATTTAGGCAAACATCAGGCGGCTTTATTCGACATCTGAGAAAAAATTAGGCGGTAAAATTATTGAAAAAAATAATCTAAAAGAAAAATTGTATAGCTACAGCAATAGTAAAATATTTTTAAAATTCTTCCTCTCCAAACAGAGGCGGCAAGTTAAATAGAAATTCGACCTGGATCAGATATATTTTTTTTTTTATAAACCACCACCATTGTCACTACCAGCATCACATTTCTATATCCCCCCTAAAAAAAATTAAAAAAAAATTTTTTTTTAATTTTAAAAAAGACTACCTAAATTCAGCGCTTCAATGGAATCATCACAAGTGTACAAATGAAAATACCAAAAAATGTAAGGAAAATTTGAAAAATTACTTTCACGCTTATTAAGCAAATCGGTTTTCTGTTGGCAAAATATGGTAATGACTGGAGAAGACTATGCTGAAACTACCCCAAAACAATTTAAAAAAAAAAACAAAAAAAATTGTTACAAATTAGGTAAAGTCAGTCAGTCTAAATGTTTTTTTATTTCTATTCATAATTTGCCTTTATAATTATAAAATATGTGATAAATGTTCGATTTAATTTTTGGTGTACAACACAATCGATTGTTTTTATATAAAAGCCTTTCTCTCTGCCCTCTACCCTTTGCCATTTGTTAAACATACTCTACCTTACCATATATATTCTTGTATAAAATATCAGACAAATATATACTGGATGTTCCTTTTTTTTTTTTCTCTGTCGTCTAATAACAATATTCTAACAGCATAATCTCTACTTCCTCTCTTTATATACATACGATACAATAAACACACGATAATATTATAGTCTCTATAAGCTATTTTTGTTTGAGTCGTTTTTTTAATTTTTTTTTTTATTATCGTTCTCGGTGTTCTTAATTTTTCGATAACTTTTTTTCAATAATTTAAGTTTGCTGAAGATTTTATGTGAACGAATAATTAACAAATATATTTTGGCATTGATTTAAGGCATAATGCAATGAATGTGTGTATTTATCTATCTTCATTGTAAGATCTACGGAAATGTTCATTATTTTGCGACATTACGGAGCGACGACGACGACGACGCTCTCGGAAGTTCAGCTCGTAATGTCCAATTTTGAGCACTTCTGAGAATATAAAAAATCCGGGAAGTTCAGGCAGCGCAATAGTTGAATGTACTTTTTTCTTGTTTTTTTCTATTGTGTGTGTGTGTGTGTACCTAGAATTTATGAGAATTCTTTCGCATTTTAAAATGAATAATTTTTCATCTCGTCCCAATTAAATGAAAATTGAAATTGTGTAGCTGGTCTTATTGAAGTGATCATCTATAGTTCGCCGGATGATAAGAAAAAGAATCGCGGTTTCTGTTTTCTCGAATATGAATCGCACAAGGCGGCTTCATTAGCGAAACGAAGACTTGGAACTGGTAGAATTAAGGTGCGTTAAAGATTTTTTTAATTATTAAATTAACTCTTTTTTAATGACAATCCATCGAATCTATTCAGGTCTGGGGATGTGATATTATTGTCGACTGGGCTGATCCACAAGAGGAGCCAGATGAACAAACAATGTCAAAAGTGAAAGTGCTCTATGTGAGAAATCTAACACAGGATGTTAGTGAAGAAAAGTTGAAGGTGCATTATTTTGCTTTTTCTGGTTAAGATTTTTTTAACATCATCCTAATTGGTTTTTATTTATTTTTTTTCTTAATCCGCTAGGAACAATTCGAGCAATTTGGCAAAGTCGAACGTGTTAAGAAAATAAAAGACTACGCTTTTGTACACTTTGAAGATCGTGATAGTGCCGTTATTGCCATGAACAGCCTTAACGGTAAAGAATTAGGCTCATCCAATATTGAAGTGAGTAGAATTTTCCCAAACTCCATCATATATATCAATAAATGCCTCAGAATTTTAATATGTAAAAAAAAGAAAAAAATTCAAAAAATATTCAAAAAATATTCAAAAAGTATTCAAAAAGTATTCAAAAAGTATTCAAAAAATTTCAAAAAAATTCAAAAAATATTCAAAAAAAATTCAAAAAATATTCAAAAATATTCAAAAAAATATTCAAACAAAAATGCAAAAAATTAAAAATTTTTTTAAAAAATCAGTCAAAAATTCCAAATTCGTTCGATTTAGTATGCCTATTATGCGCTGTATAGACACATCAAATGCTTGTCAGGCATGTGAGCGTGTATTTAGTGTGCCTTTTTCACTTACACACTCTCACTTGCCTGACAAGCATTTGATGTGTTCCCTGCAGGAAATAAATGAATCAATATGAATCTATACTCTTTACTACTATGACTGACGCCGTCCAACAGTTACGTTATGACTGTACAGTTAGACCATCGAATGACTGTATGCGAAAACTATTGATGAATTAATGCATGACGTATGTCATATGAATGACGTCAACAGTAGACGAAAATGACTATATGACGACTAATGACGACTAATGACGACGAATGACGACTAATGACGACTAATGACGTAACGACTAATGACGATGAATGACGATCTAATGACTGATAATGACACTATGACACTAATGCGACTAATGATCGACTATGAGCTAATGACGACCTAATGACGTATAGACTATGACGACTATGACGACCTATACACTAAGACGACCTAATGACGACTAATGACGACCTAATGACGACAGATTGACAGTTTATTAATGAACCTGCCTTATAGAACCAATGTTGACGGTAATAGGAATAGTCTCTTTCGTATTATTGACGTCTAAAATGACTTGGACTAGTCTTGCATGACGTCAATATAGACAGCCTATGGAAGGCATTGGTCATTAACGAAAAAGCCTACTGCATTAAAAAAATATTCAAAAGCAGTAAATGCAAAAGTTCAAAATCAATTCAATAATTCAAATATCAAAATAATTCAAAATTAAATAATTCAAAATATTCAAAACGACTTTAATTCAAAATTATTCAAAAAATATTTCAGTATTCAAACTCATCAACAAGAATCAAAAAAGAAATATTACTGCTCTGAGCTCTATGATGAAATATCTATTCTAAATAAAATATTTCAGGTCTCACTTGCCAAACCTCCATCAGACAAGAAGAAAAAAGAGGAAATATTACGTGCTCGTGAGCGTCGTATGATGCAAATGATGCAAGTGCGTCCGGGCATCGTAGGGTATGTAAAATTTAGTATATACACACGCTTTCACTGACAAGCTGAACTCGAAAACGCTTCTCAAAAAAAAAAATCCGAAATTCGAAATCCAAGAAATATTTTAACTTTTTATATTAACAAAATCTCTCTTGCCCTGGCCACAACGATTCGGATTATTTAATTCATTCATTTGGCATCGATAATAGGATGAGATCCTATTTGAAGCTCCTCCTCCTCCTCGTCGATGTGGAGATAAGAGCTGCTCAGCATTTGTCGCTACCATTTTTAACCATATTGAACCCTGATATTAATTGATTTTTTTTTTCTTTCTTTTCTTTGTAATGAAACCTGATTTAATTTACCACTCTACCATCACACACTACCAACCAATATTACAACTACAATTACCACAACTGTTTTCGTAACTACTACTTCTACTTCTACTACTACCACTACCACTACAACTATTACTACGGTATTGTCTCACAAAAGATTTGAAACATTATCTCCATACAGAAATCTATCGCCAACACATCCCAACATGATGTCCATCGCAGCACCGATGCGGTTGACCAGCGGTCCACGAATTCCGCTGCGCGCGCCAATTCCACGTGATTACGGTAAGTGAAAGTTCCAATATTACTACAACCTCTAAAAATGTCGATTGAAAGAGACACACCAATATAAAAATAGAAAATCATATTTAGCATATTAATATATAAACCTGGAAAAAGAATTTCTCTACATTTGCAGTTGACATAATTTCTTAGGAGTTTTTTTTTCGTTTTTTTTTAGTTTCATCCTTAGTTCTTCGAGTACTATTAAAAAAAAAAAACTTACTTCCTTCCTCATTAACCTTAAGTAGGAATTTTGTTGTTTTGTTGAGCATTGATTTTGTAATTCTGATTTCTATTAAGTTTCTCTACTACTAACCAAGAGAGTATATCCCTAACAAGACTAAATTGCTTAAAACATATCCTGCTCGCGCGCTCCATATTTCGATTTTTTTTTTTATGTATGCACACATATTTCGTCCCTCAAATTTCACTTTCACTTTTTGATTTTGAAAACTTCCTCCCCCAGTCCTCATTTGTAATTGCACCCAAGAATTTTTATCTCCACATATTCATTTATTCAATATTTGTCGTGCTTTTCTCTCAATGGTGTTCGCATGATGTCCTTTCGGAGTTTTGTTTTTATTCCATTTTCATTGCCACATTTTAATTTGATCGATCTCTCTCTCTCTATATATTGTAAATGTTGTTGTTGTTTTTTTCCTAAATGTTGTAATAACTGTATACATAAGCAAAAGCTATGTTCGTTCTTCGTATGTAGCAAAACCACGCCCAACTTGTATGCTTATCGATTATCCTACTTCGTACTTTCTATCGGTAAGTAGAAATTTCTTAATCCTTCAGATGAAATTGAAAATGTCCCGACACATTGGTTTGATAATGGAATAAAAGCAAAAAATACACCCCCATATCCACATTTTTCATACACTCGGAATTTCTTTAATTTCGTTTTTTTTTTTAATTTACCAAATTCCGTTCCATTGATTTTTGTTGAGTCCGCCGAATTTTGGGAAAGTTAAAAAATCTCCTCAGCGATCTGGAACATAGGCAGGCCCAGACTGTGGGACCATAGGCTGGCCCAGACTGTGGGACCATAGGCTGGCCCAGACTGTGGGACCATAGGCTGGTCCAGACTGTGGGACCATAGGCTGGTCCAGACTGTGGGACCATAGGCTGGTCCAGACTGTGGGACCATAGGCTGGTCTAGACTGTGGGACCATAGGCTGGTCTAGACTGTGGGACCATAGGCTGGTCTAGACTGTGGGACCATAGGCTGGTCTAGACTGTGGGACTATAGGCTGGTCTAGACTGTGGGACCATAGGCTGGTCTAGACTGTGGGACTATAGGCTGGTCCAGACTGTGGGACTATAGGCTGGTCCAGACTGTGGGACCATAGGCTGGTCCAGACTGTGGGACCATAGGCTGGTCCAGACTGTGGGACCATAGGCTGGTCCAGACTGTGGGACCATAGGCTGGTCCAGACTGTGGGACCATAGGCTGGTCCAGACTGTGGGACCATAGGCTGGTCCAGACTGTGGGACCATAGGCTGGTCCAGACTGTGGGACCATAGGCTGGTCCAGACTGTGGGACCATAGGCTGGTCCAGACTTTGGCAACATAGGTCATGGTGACATCAGACTGTGGGCATAGGCGGTCCAGACTGTGGACATAGGCTGGTCCAGACTGTGGGACTATAGGCAGGTCCAGACTGTGGGACTATAGTCAGGTCCAGACTGTGGGACTATAGTCAGGTCCAGACTGTGGGACTATAGTCAGGTCCAGACTGTGGGACTATAGTCAGGTCCAGACTGTGGTACTATAGGCTGGCCCAACCCCCCTACACTTCATGCTTAGGATGGCATTCAATATATGCCCTACTTTGAGGACCCACAGGGCATTCTCCCGGTTTCCCGGTGGGCAGTCCGAGCCTGATAGGTTTCATATTATATAAAGTTAAAATACTATCGAAAAAGAACAAAGGCATTGAGGAATTCGAAGGATATTAGAGACAGGTGTTTTTGCTTAAGGATAAGACTACCAACAAAAAATACACACCACACACACACACACACACACCAGATACCAACCTTCAATTGAATTTACAATAATAAAAATCTTCAAAATTTCTAATACCGCTACCCCGTTCCCACTTCATACAGACTATGACTATGATTATTATGGTTATTCGGACTATCGGGGTGGTGGTTATAATGATTTTTCCTACTCAGATGATTTCTATCGCAACTACGACGGAGAATATTACTATGATTATCCACAACAAAATGGCGGTGTTAACGTACCAATCAATTCTGGTTCGGTACCGAATGTTGGCATTCCAAGATCGGCAAGAAACAATGTGGTGGGTTCAAAGGCATTCTTTTCAATCTCCTTGCTTCTTCTCTTCCCCTTATCTGAAGTAAAAGTATAAAGTACAAAGTACAAAGTACATTTAGACAACACAACACACAGTATCTTATCATCTACGAGTAGACAAAAATTCGACTCTATTAAAATTTATTTTCGTATATTTGGGCTTAAACGAATCAAAATTAATTACACTCTTTGGCTTAAACAATTCGAAATTAATTGATATATATACATTTTGGCTTTTTCTACATTTTACACCATTTACATCCGGATAGACATACGCAATAACACGACGCATTATAAGCCTGTACCTCATTGTTGCGGAAGAATACTATTGCAAATAAAATTTGGTGCTAAGACATTTAGATATATGGCAGCGCAGACCACGATAAAGCTGATAAACTGTCTTCTCACTGCACTACCCTTTTGTAACATGTATAACACAACCACCCACCCACCAACCCAGCAAATCGCCCCCACTAAACATGCACTTATATACGTTTTCATTTGCATTTGCTTTGTTACTAATGCTTTTCTTTGCATTTAAGTTTGTGCCATATGTTTGAGTTCTCCTTGGTAATATAAACGAGCGAAGCGTGTGCATTCCCCCATACTCCCAGCTGTGATCAAAATTGTGGGCGGGGAGGACTAACGCTTCCAACGAAATCGCTTATGTTACCAATCGTTCACGATATTTCATTATGTATTACGCCGCAATGGTAATTTTTAATACTAGTTTAAGCTTTTAATTTGATTTTTAAAATAATGCTTTTTTAATGCTTACATTTATTTTACTTACGCTGCATATGTTCCTTTATTTGTTCTTATATTGCTTATAATTTTATGTAAAACGATCTTTAAATGTGTCAATCGCAAATTTTATCAACGTCAAAAAAAAAAATATTTTTAAAAAATTCCAAAATGATGCACTTACAGTATCCTTTAAGTATATTAATTTAAGACCGAGAATTGCAATTGTGAAACTCATTTTTCTCAAGCGTTAAGAATATTTTATTTATATTTAAGAAATTGATTTTTATATTTATTTCAAATCGATATGTGCTCTTCATATATATTTTGCTCTTTTCCAATAATTTGTACACAAATCTCTAACGCGTTTATTTCGATTTTTCTTTTCTTTTCATATATTTTGTTTCGGTAATAAAAAACATCTTAAAAAAATTATATATATGTTCGTCAAAAAATATTTAAAAAAAAACCAAAACAATCAAAATTCACACAACAAACCCCAATTAATTTGAAAACAATTATCCGATCTTAAATCTTCCCGACGATATTTATGTCTATCCATGAACACCCTAAAATCGAACAAAATTCAAAAAATCCCGTTCTGATCTTGGCGATCCATATATAAATATACATAAACATTTATATATATATATATATATACCTATTGTGTATATTAATCAAAACTATATATTGAAAAATGGGAATTCTCTGGCGCGTGTTCGACTTGACATGATCAATGAATTGCGTTACTCTACACTTTAACCACTTCACCACCATATAATATCATCCATACCTTGAACCAATCCAACTGCTACCACTACTACTACCACCGATTCTACTTCTACCGATACCACTACCAACATCACCTACCATCATTACCACCACCACCACCACCACCATTACTACTACCTTTAACACCACCAACTTGAACTCCAACTCCACAACCGCCATTGAAATTTCGATATCGTGAAGGGGGTTGGTCGTGGGCGTGGGGCCATGGTCACACGTGGCCAAACCGTTGGGCTCCCTGGCCACACCACCAGCCGTCTGGTGGTGGCCCATCTAGCAGTGGAATCGGCGGCAGTAGCGGCGGCGGCGGTGGCACAGCGAGTGGTCATCGATCAGGTGGGGGATCAAACAGCAACCGGGGAGGCCCGTGGGGTGGGACAAACTCGTCCCAGCGCTCGTGGCACCCCGCACGCCAAGCCGCTACAAAATATACCAGGTGAGAAAAACAAAGAAATTCAAGCTAAAAAAAAAAACCAAAAAAAAAAGTCACACCACTCAGCAAAACATTCCACTACTCTACTGACAAAAACTACGTACAAATTACATAAGAACAATTCGTTTATGAAAAAAAGAATAATTAAAAAAAAAAAAAAGACACGTGCTCGTGTTCCACATTCCACTTACCATTTGCCTTCCTACTCTTTTCTATACTATATTTTCACTTCATAACCACAAGGAACGTCGTTTTGCCAGTTCACAATAACTACTTTTTAGTGAAATCTATTCCTATTTTTATGTACTCATAACCTTTTTTTTTTTTTTTCTTGCAACTCGTACTAAATTTTCACATTAACAAAACATGGTCGCCTGTATGCCTTGCTTTTTGTAAAATTTCGTTCCTTTTTTTTTTTTAACTAGTCCTAGTACCGTCTTTCCTCTAATCCTAATACAGCTTTCATTTTTTTTCTTTTAAACCAAAATGTGGCGGGTTTTTGTAATTCATGAACGGAAATACTATATGGCAACACTGTTCGTTAACTTGAATCGGTAATTTCAATGCAATCCAATTTTTTTTTCAATTTTTTCGAATTAAAAAAAAAACCAAATTTTTCCCCCAATTCTCTTTTTTTCCAATTCCAAATTTTCTCCAATATTTTGCCTAATATGTCTAATTTTCGATTTTTTCACATTTACTACTTTTGCTTCTTTGCGAACGCCTCTGGCTCAGTAATAAATAATTCGAAAACTCCTTCAGTCCGCTCTCTGACTTAAAAAAGTCCGGTTTTGAATGTTTCTGCCTTGTTCCAAATTTCATATCCCCGCCTTCAGATTCTTAATCTGGGATCCCACTATCTGCGCAAATAGCAGAATTTGCACCGACTTCTCGGGCAGACTATATCTGCACAGATTTCAAAAACTTTCACACTATCGTCGCATATTGTCAAAGATTTCGGGGAACAACAAAATTGGTACAAATATCGTTCAAGATCACGCATGTCAGCAACAGTCAAAAATTGCGTTCGCACTATCGGCGCATTAATTGAGGCAAAAATGCGCGCATTGCGAAGATAGTGGGATCCTAGCTTTTAAAGCCCAATTGCATATTGCTCCGATTGAATTTTTCGTTCCAAAGTACAAAAATTTTGCGAGGATATCGTAACGGAATGGGCTTAAAGCTGGGATCCCACTTTCTGCGCAAATAGCACAATCTGCGCCGATTTTTATTTTTGTTTGGGCTCACATTATCCTCACATATTGTCAAAAATATAGCGGGGAACAATAAAATTGGGACAAATCGTTCAAGATCACACTTGTCAGCATCAGAGTGCGAAAATTGCGTTCACACTATCGGCGCATTGATTTCGGCAAAAATCGGCAGATAGTGGGATCCGGGCTTTAGGCTTTTATCCTAACCGATCGTATCCTGATGACATTAATATACACTTGAGATCATCAAATGTTGCCCAGATAGTGGGATCCCGTCAAATACAAATACAAAAACAGCCAGATCTCAGAAATATATTGCGAAACACATCAGCGCCTTGCTAAGACATTAGTGGGACTCATGCAGCTACGCAAATGAGAAATTTGTCACCCAACTGTCAAAATTTATATGAAAATTTACGATGCGAAAATTGCGAAGGCATTTGCGAAGCTGCATGATTACCACTATTGTGTCCATGCGGTGCGCTTTAAAATTTTTTTGATTGCAGATTTGATTGTGCAAAATAATCGCTTCTAATGTTCCTTTTAGCGGACTGGGTTGCCATATTTTGAAAATCTTATAAATCGAAAAATTGTTCATTGTATCCCTAAGCATTGGATTAGTTAAATAAAAAAGAGCATGCTTGTTGTACATTTCGTGTAAAAGTACGGGTATGCAAATTTCTGCTTAACTTTACCCTCAAAGCACACATCTCCAATAAAAAAGGGCGTACATGAATTTTCTATGGTTTTTTTTTCTCTAAGAAAAATTGTAAGCAACAAATACATTGAATCGATTAGTTAGTTATACTTATATATTAATATAACTCGTAAGCTTAAGTTCCTTTTTGCGCTTATTGACCTCGGTCACGGTTTGATATTAAATAAAAAAAAATTTACAATCTCATTACTCTGACGTCCATATATACAATTTTTTTAAGATCGGATTTTTTTGAACAAATTTCATTTCTTGCTTTTATTTTTTTTTTTTTAAATACAAATATATTTTAAATTGAAAAGCTCAAAAATATACTTGGGTATTGTAGTGAAATTGCGGTTGCACAAAATTTATTGCTGTATATTATTGGAAAAATGGAAAATTATGCTTCTAAAATTAACTCGATTTATGTATATATATATATTAATAGTTTAAAGAATACCCATCGATGACATACTAAAAACAAAAACAAAAAATATAATCCGTTATGAAAATTGGTGTTTGTTGGCAATTTATGTTGAAGGAGATTCTCAAAATCGAGCGTGCTAACTAAAAAATAATCAAGGAAAATATATGCAATATAACGGGGAATTTTGAACGCGGAAGTCGCTTAAAAATAATTTTGTTGTAAGTTGAACTTATTATTTTGTTTTTTTTGCTTTAAGTTTCTTAGTAAGGGTGTGAAATAATGCGGGATAAAGCTATCAATCGTTTGAAGTTTCTCTCCTTCCGAATAGTTGGAAATTTATTGAATTCCTTCTAGCCTTTGGAACGCTAAAAAACTGTACAGCGAAATCCATCGCCAACAAACTGCATCCTTTTTGTAAACCGAATTCAGATTTCGCTGTATAAAAACAGGGGTGGTTCACTGCCACGCATACAGGCATGCTCTAGAAATCGAATCCCCCAAAAATAGATTCGATTTCTATTAAAATCACAATTTCGATTTTTTTTTTATATGCCTCTGCCACACGTAGATCCAAATTGAGCAATTTCAGAAAAAAATTTAAATTGCCTCATTTTCAAATGTCAAATTTTTTCTGAAATTTTTGAAATTGAGCAATTTGATCCACGTTTGGCAGGCATTATTATTCAGGTTCGATTTCTAGAGATACCTCTGATAGTTTTGAATGTTACAACAGGCATTATCCTGTATTGAAATTTGGCAGCTGTAATATTCAGGCATGCTCTAGAAATCGAATCCCCATAAAAAAAGTTCGAAATTTATATTGAAATCTCATTGGTTTTTGTTTCTTCGGATTCGATTTCTAGAGCATGCCTGATTGGTAGAACTCCTGTTATTTTGAAAAATATAAAATACCTCGAAAATAATCGACTTTTATGCTGAAGACTCAAAATGCTTATTTCTTTTTATATGTTGCACTTTTTTTTTATCTTTTCACCAAGTTATACTAATCGATTCAAATTGAGAATTAAAAAAAAAAAAAACAATTTGTTGCTTACGATTATTTTTCTTACGCATACACAATGCAAACTCCGTCCTTATAAACACACACACACACACACTCGAAAAAAAATACAGATCTACTCTCACACCATAAATTTATTTCCTAATTAAGCTTCATTTCCTATGATTTGCGTAGTTAGAGAGAAAAATCCCTATAAACTTATTTAAATTTCTTCTCCATATTGCTTATTTTTTTTCACTGCTAATCGAATATTTTTATTTTCTTTTTCGTGACTAGCATCGATCGGTGTGCGCGCATGATCTGTAAAACAAAAGAACCAAGAACCAAATAACCAATCTCAAGATTTACAAGTTTTCTCTTTTTTTATAAAAAAAAAAAAAAAAAACCAAAACAAACCAAATACCAAGGTCATCCAAACAATCCTACTACTTACATAATCTATTTTTTTTTTTTTATATGAAAATATGAAGCTAACATCGGAACTTTGAAGATAAACGAACTGCAAAAACAATTTCGCCATCAACAATCAATCAATCAAATCAATTCAGATCAAAACAATCGAAGAATTTCTCAATAACGAAGAACGAATTTTCCATGCAGATGTTTTTTAATTGAAGAATTTACCTGTTGTCTTTCTCTCTCTCTGACTATACCCGATGTGTGTTTCTTCTTGACAAAATATTTTTAATTTTTTTTTTCTTTAAATTTATTCTCTCTATGTTCATAATTATGTTTTGTTAATTCATTTGATGGCAGGGGTAATGAATTGAATCACAATCTTTTTTTGATGGTTGATGAACTCGGATCTACTACTTTCTCAATGTTAAAACGTGATTCTATTGTACGTAGGAAGAATAACTTTATGAATGTATTATATATATATATAATATATATATATAATTAAACGTCGTAGTAGAATCTATCAATTGTCAATACAAAATTTTTGTGATCAAAATATAAAATTAAAAGAAAAAGGAAATAAAACTTGTAAAGCTCCTAATCAATTCACCGTCTTTTCTTTCCTTCTATTTCTATTTCTTTTTCATTATTTCATTCTTTTACTTTCTTACTAATCTAATTGTACTTTCATTTTGTTTTAAGTGCGCCCTACCATATGTTATGACATTATCCGCCGTATCATCTTGATGTCCTTCCAACAAATTCCTTTAAAATCGAGTTTGAAAAGTGACGGGCAATATTTTCAACATGTTATGAGCGCGAAAGATCCCATCGCAGTTCTAAATTTTGAGCGATGGCGACCTTAACCCTTTAATGCCACAATTTTTTTTTCCAATGAAAAGTTCAGATATGACTTGTTTTGGGTAGAAAAACACATCTGAAACTATCGTTTTTTTTTGTAATTTTTTATTTTTTCGAAAAAAGTCCGTCTAGAGACTAAGCCAGGATTTAGAGGGTTAAGGTTCTTTAAAGCTCTCGATTGCAACAGACGGTTAACGGTTAATGGCTCTAGATATCGAATCCTCATAACTTTCGAATTCGCTCCAATTTCTATTGAAATTACATTGAATTTTTAAAATTCGGATTCGGTTTCTAGAGCATTGCCTGGTATATCTGACCAATTCTATTTAGCTCGATTCTAAATATTCCCGACGAGTTTTTCCGTGAGGTATTGAAAAAACATTCCGCTTTTCTAAGACACTTGGGGAAATTAAAAGGAACCGCCGAGTATTTTGAACATACTTAAGCCAAGCTCATCACATCCTCAGAAGAATTGCTTTTTTCCGCGGAGAAAAATTTTTAAGGAAACTTTCCGGGGAAAAATAATTTACGGCCCCATTCTAAATGAATATTCCCGGGGAATTCTTCCAGTCGAAATTTTTCTCGTCGAAATTTTTCACAATTTTTCTCGTCGAAATTTTTCTCGTTTAAATTTTTCTCGTCGAAATTTTTCTCGCCAAAATTTTTCTCGTCGAAAATTTTTCTCGTCGAAATTTATTCTCGTCGAAATTTTTCTCGTCGAAATTTTTCTCGTCGAAATTTTTCTCGAAATTTTTCTCGTCGAAATTTTCTCGTCGAAATTTTTCTCGTCGAAATTTTTCTCGTCGAAATTTTTCTCGTTGAAATTTTTCTCGTCGAAATATTTCTCTGCCAAAAAAGGTATTCTTATCAATTCAGGAAAGAATGGGATGTGACCGATAATTAAAAATGTTCAAGATTCTCGCTCCTTTTTTAGTCTCCTCCCAGCGTGCTCAGAGTGAGAATTTTTTTTCAAATCCGCATGGTAAATGCCCGGGAATGTTTTATACACCCCTATGCTGAACAAAAATTTCTTTTGAAACTGGCGGAAAAGTTCACGTGAAATATACAGAATAGTGGTGTTAGAATCGGGATATTTATGGTGGGAATTCTTCGGTCTCGAAAATTCGACGTCACTTTTCAAGAACTCGGATCCATTTTCGTAAAGGATATTTTGAAATTTTTGACTAGCAATAATTCTTTCTATAGACTCAAAGCAAAATAATAATCGATAAAAATTTATTTCTATTTTTTTCTCTTCTCTAATCTAAAAACCAAATATCGGTTAAAATATAAATATTGAAATATAAAATAAAAAATCAAATAAATTACTGAGTCCAGTAGTCGGTAAACGTAAATTTGATGGAGGTCACCAAAATCCAGCAGATGTTAAGCGACGTTATCCAAGCGGTTTAATAGGAAATGGCGGGACATGGGGCAGTCTACCATTACCACAGCAACCTTTAGGCACTAACGGCGAACAATGGTATACGGACTCGTTTTCAGCATGGAGTTAAAATCAGACCCTCGAAAAACGATCACAAAAATAAAAACAACAACAAAAACACCACTACAATTTCAAAATTTTCATTCTGCATATATAGACGCAAAATATAATCAACATAAACAAATCGAAACGAAACGAAAAACAAAACAAAAAAGTGAAAAGCAATAACGAAGATGAAGAAAACTTGTGTAAGACGAAGTGTAATGAGAGAAAAAGCGGAGAGCATTTAAATGTTAAGCATCTTTGTTTCCATTTTAAACATTCGTACATATATTTTCTTTAATCAAAAACGATTGCCATAAAATATAATTTCGAATGGTATTTTATGCAATAACAATTTAAAATCGAAAGCGCAGAATATATTGAGTAATATATATATAAAAAAAAAACAAAAAATACGTAAATTTTTTAATATGACGAATTCAATTAGAATCAATATTCATAACATATATATACACACAGAGAAAATTATACGATAAATATTTCGATACTATTTTAATACATAATAAAAAGAAATGTCTCAATACGGCAAATAGAAATTAGAAATTTAAGTGGAAAAACAAAAACTCAACATAAAGTGCGATTGTCGTTTTAAAAGAATTTTACCATTTTTATGAGAAACAGATCCTGTAGTCACTTTTATAATGGAAAAATGAAAATGAAAATGAAAAGAGAAGAAAAAAACAAGCCACAATTCTTCGGTATTTAGAAGAGAAAATTTTTGTAATGTTCAATAACAAGCGTAGCTTCAAATATGGAATCACTGACTGAAAATTTGAAACAAAACAAAAAAAATATCTAATACTGAAAATCTTAGTTAAAATTTTGTTTGGAACTGTTCTCTGGTGAGCGCATTTGCCTTGTTAAAAAAAAAAAGAAAGGTTCATTTTGATATTGACAAGTCTTCCGAAGCATAGGTCAGATTTCTAATTTCTTAGCTCGCCTTCTTATAAAATAAAATAATTATAATTAAAGTCAAATTTTATCCAATTGTGAACGATGAAAAAAAAAAAATTCCCTCGTCAAAAAATTTCACAATTTTTTTTAATTTCATTTAATAATTTTAGTTCGATTAATTTCAACTTCGGAATACGAATTAATGTTACGATGGTCGTATTAAAAGAGTTTTCAAAATCGTTTATAAAATCCAAGGGAAATGAATCGAAATTTGATAGTTTACTTTCGAAAGACCTTACTCTTATAATTAAAAGGAATTCTGCTGCAACGAATTACATCACATAAGATTTACTAACAAAAAAAAAAAAAAAAACCGCATTCGATGAAAACATACTTTATTATTATGGACATGATCTTTAAAAATTAATAGCATAAAGTATTTAAAATTAAAATCTAAGCTTTAAAACACACAATTGAAACTTGAAAAATACCTTTTAAATCTACATCTGAGTTTGAAGAACTGCAGTTCGGGATGGCTTTAGAATTAACCCTTTTGACTACCTAAATTAGAAGTAGAAATTCGCCATGAAAGTATGTGTCTGTTGTGCCTTTGAATCGATTAGTTGCTCAAGTTTTTGAATACCCTTTGCATAGTAAAATTATAAACGGCTTCTAAATAACCTGAACTTTAGCGTTGATTTGAAAAAGATCTCATTGCATTTTTCAGATCTTAAGGAACAACTTCTGATGTACTGATGTGATGAAAACAAAAAAATGTCCTTTATAAATACATCTATTCGACATCAAATGGTATTAGAAAATGATTTTCGTTAATAGGGGGGATTCATGCAGGCTCGCAAAATGTCTTCGTAGACACTTCGCAAAAATTTATCTTTATTTATATGAAAATTCTTTCCTTCAAATTAGAGCTTAGTCGATTCACCTTCCCTTTTATGTCTGTCAAGTTCGATGGATGAATGTATGTAGATCACACCAAACCTCTTTTACGAAAAAGCTTGCTACGTTTTGCGAAGCAAAAACCAATGGGAATGTTTGTAATGCTTCGTAAAATTTTTTCCATATATATTTTGATAGCTCATTTCCCATTTCGTAAAATTTCCCATTTCAATAAATTTCCCATTTCAAAAATTTCCCATTTCATAAAATTTCCCATTTCAAAAATTTCCCATTTCATAAAATTTCCCATTTCTAAAAAATTTCCCATTTCAAAAAATTTCCCATTTCAAAAATTTCCATTTCAAAAAAATTTCCCATTTCAAAAAAATTTCCCCATTTCAAAAATTTCCCATTTCAAAAAATTTCCTTCAAATCTTAATATTAATCCTTCAAACATTCTTCAAATAAATTCTTCCCATTTCACAAAATTTCCATTTAAAAAATTTTTTAAATATTCACATAAAATTTCCCATTTCAAAAATTTCCATTTAAAAAAATTTCCACAATTTATAAAAATTTCCCATTTCAAAACTTTCCATTTCAAAAAATTTCCCATTTCGAAAAATTATACCATTTCGAAAAATTTCCCATTTTGTAAAAACTGTGAAACTGCATGAATAATAAATAATATCACAAGGCATCACCCATAATAACCTTCTTCGTCTTTAGACAGGTACCTAACAAAGTATATTGCACTTTTTACTCAATATTTTCCCGAACTGCATAACTCGGTCAAGCCCTTTATTGAACTGTGAAACATAAAACACCAACAATAAAAACTACATATTTATATAAAGGTATATGCATTAAATAATAAACCTACCAGTGCCGTAAAATCTAAAAAAAAAACCTTAGATCATATTGTATGAAATAGTAGTAAGTTTAGCCTTGCATAGCCATAAAAGAAATTTCAATTTTAACATCCAAGCTGAAAACTAAATTTCTTTTAAAATGAAAAATAAATATTTTCCTTACCCATAGTTTTAGACAAACGAAAGAAAAAAAAATCATTTAAAAATAGTTTTAAAAAGCATACATAAAGCTATATACATAAATATATATAATCATTGAAAAAAAAAAGTTATCGGCAAGATGAAACATAAAATTGACATGCATAAAATTAATATTTTAAGCAAAAAGAACAGCCAACAAACTGTGAAGATTTTTTTTTATTTTAAGCTTTTAAATTTTTTAACACAAAAATAAGTTTAAAATATGAATTCGAACACTTTATATTTAAATCGTAAGAAATAACCAATTGTTCGCCGTAATAAGTGTAATCCTTAGCTCATATTTTCTAAATGATAAATCTTAAGCAAACTTTACAAAAAAAAAAAAAAAAACACCCGTTAGCGTAAAATTCAATTAAAACAAAAATGATCGTTAAGGAGGAGGAGCGTAACTTGAATTTATAGAGCTATCCAACAAAAAATGCATTCATTTTTCATTTAAATTCAATCAAAGAAAAACAACTAAAATAGTAACAACCCACAAAGCTGTCTCTAATCCATTTTCCTATCTAAACCGCCCTCAAAACGACTATTGAATTTTTTTTTTTTACTTACAATTACAGCAATAATGATGAAAATTTTTCCGCTTTTATGATAATTTTACGTTTTTTTTTTTTTTGTATTTATAAACATTTTGTTTTCCCATATCAAAAAAGAGATATTTTTGTTTTTGGCAAATTTTGTTCTGTTCTTTTTATAATTGTTAATTGTTTAAGCTAATTAAATATTTTGTTTTTATTGATGATGTTAACGCCGCGTGGTTTACAAAATTCGAAATTTGAAAACGAAACGACGAAATTTGGTGACAAGAAAAACAAAAAACAAAAATTGCAAATATATATATATATATATACTAAACTAAATTTTATTGTTTAGAAATTGTACTGATTTATGTTTACTTTTTTTTTAAATTTTAAATATCGTATTCAATAGTTTTATGTTTGTATTTTTTTTTTATTTTTTTTAAATTTTATTTTTATTATTTTTATTACTGTTTGAGTTATGTTTGTAAAAAATTGATTTGTGAGCGTAAAACAAAATTTTAAAAGCTTTAAAATATTGTTGCAAGTATTTAATCTCGACTCTCTACACTCGTAATCAAAATCATTTTGGATCGAAAAAAGAAAATTTTACAGCAACATCCCACACCATCCGTACCAGCTAATATAATACCACAGCGGCAATTTAGGTCTGTCAATAGTTCTTTAAGGCCTGTATCGAGGAGATATAAACTGTCAAAATCCATACAAAAAAAAAATTGCGATTAAAGCTTGCTATGGTCGTATTAAGACTAGGCAATTCTGATTGACGAGTTGCTCAAATTTGTTGACGAGGAGACGACGGGGTGTGGAATCTATTACGCTCCCCGTCGTCTACTTGCCATCAAATGTTAGGAACTCCTCAATTAGAAGTGCCTAGTCTAAATTCGGATCTATATGAGTTTTCGCTCTCACTGAGAGCAAACCTGTATCCAGGACAAGCTAAATCAGGGTTATGAAAATAACATCAGGGTTGCAATTTTTCTTACTTGTGGAGAGTTTTGTAGACTAGCTTAGTGGGCGCATGAAGTTTTTGTCATTTTTTTTTTCGCCGCGAGAAGGCAAGTCATGACAAGAAAATGGGGGGAAAAAATTACCGCTGTAGTTGAGCGCTATGTAATATATGACAAAGATAATTTAGCGCCTGCTGGAGCCCGGCCTTTAAGGAATTATTATATATATCCAGGGCTCGGATTTTTGTTGACTTTTTATAAATTTAAAAAGCATACTTTACGGAGTATGAATTTTTTTTCAACTCGCATAAAGTTAAGATTCAAATCGATTTTTGACTTCAATAAGATTTTTTTTTTTGAAGTAAGAAAAGCGGTTTGAAGTTTAACTTCGCTAAACTTCTTCGCAAAAAGTTGGTAAGAACAAATTTTTTGCCCCATAAAGTATGCTTTAAATTTATAAAATTCGACAAAATCCGAGCCCTGTAGATCAATCTGTGTTATAAAGTGACCTGAATGGATTGACCTATTCAAATCTTCTCCAGGGCGAATACTTGACAAATAGCTGATTTGATTTCCATGGAAGCAGAAAGAAAAATCCTCGGACCTTACTCTATAATTCGACCCGGAAAGGGGCACTCTTATCTACTCTGGATCCATTCTACTCGAACACTAAATCCGAGTCGAACGAATGGCAATAATAACGTATAACGACCATCCGACACTCGAACAGAGAGAAAGTATGAATCGCTCGAGTCCCAGCAAATCTTTGTTCGAGTCGAAGTACAGAGTGTAAGGGTCCTGTATGCAAAATAAAACAGAATTGAATCGACCACAACTCCCATTGATTTCTTCAATTTGTATCGCAAATAGAAATTCCACGAAAGGCCTTCACGAAATTTACTCTGATTTTTTCAAAAGAACGCTTCACAATAATATTTTAAGTGCAGTTTTTCATGTTTTGTTTAAATATTTTTTATTACTTTTTTATTCTAAATTAAAAATGTTTACCATACACATATACACGATATTTATATATGATTATAAATATTTGTATGCGTATACGTGTAATTTGCATATATAAATTGTTAATTTTATTTGAATTTCTTTTATGTTTTTTTTTTTTTAAATCTATTTGGGAAAGCAAGACGTTTGGCAACATTAGTTTTTAATTTTATTGGCAAAGAGAAAGTTTAATATTTTATAATTCTAATAATATACATATATATGTAATATATGCATATATATAAAAATATATTTTTTAAAAGTAAAATTTTTTGTTTAAGTTTTGTTTTAGCAAATTTTTGTACGTGTTATTATTGCTAATGATTATATTGTATTCAATTATACTATAGTAATATATATATGACACATATACGGTCGCTTGTGCGCATGCGCGCTGCTCGAAATCTTCATGCCCTTCTAACTGTGGCGTGTCTGTGTGTGTATATATCCATGTGAGTTTGCGGTTACATGTTATATATGTACATGTATTGTATTTAGTTATTGTGCGCATATATATACACGAGATCGCACACGCATACACACAAGCGTTTTTTTATGTGCATAGACATAACGTTTTTATATGTAATTTAAGTATTGTAATTAAGTGTCGATTATTAAAAATAATATAAAAAAAACAACAACAAAAATGTGCGTAAAAGAAGTTTATAATAATAAATAAATAAATAAATATTAAAAATAAAAGGTTTTTTAAAACAATTGTGAAAACTAAATTGTAAAATGCAGTGAAATTATGAAAAAGAAAAATAAGAAGAAATCGATTTAAAAAAGCTAAAAGCGAAAACTTAAGGAAAAGAAATATAAAAAAAAAATGTGATCAAAGGGAATAAAAATTAAAAGGCAAAAGCAAGTAACTGCAACAGACTGCGTCGTACATAAAAAAAATTTATACATATATATACGTATATAATTATAAACTATTAATGTATTTTGTAAAATTGGCTAATCTAAATAAAGAAAGAAATAAAAATGAAATATACGAAAAAAAAGGGATGCTCAAAATTATTTTTCCAAATTCTTTACGTTATTTTTTTTTCTTCTGTGTGTTATTGGCTTTTCAAATATGGAAAATTTTTCGTAAACTCACTCATTTGGCACGTAAAAAAACTTAATTGACAAAAGAAAAAGTAGTATATTTCAAAATGAAAATTGATTTTCCACGCAAGAGGGCAATTACGGAGAGAAACACTATAATTTTGTAAGTTTTTTTTTTTTTTTTTGAAATTGTATAAATTGGAGAAAACTTCAGTGATCTAAACCCTTGACAGATCCAAAGACTCTTCAATTCCAAAATTGTATGATTTTTTCAATAACTCCCGGGGATTACAGGCCTTTTTCTGATTATTCCCGGAGAACGAATTCCCAAAGAAATTGTTTTTCTTGAGAGTAAACTTCTTGGTTTTTAAATATTCGGAGGAAGAAATTTAATGGGCTATGGGTATTTGACCCATACTCATAAATTTTCTTTCCCTTTTTTTATAGAAAAGATGAGAAATTTCTCTAGAATAGTAAATTAGCCGGGAATTCGTGCCTCGGGAATATTCAGAATCGGGGCTGATAGTTCTGAAGATAGAAGAAACATTTTTCCATAAAGAATTAAATTTTGTTTTAAAATCATTTTGAAGTTTGAAGCTCTCAGCTGTGGTTCTTTTTTAGTTTCATGCGACTTCGAATTGTTTTTTTTTTTTTTTGAATTTTTACATGAAGAAACATGTTTCCTCATTGTAAGTTACACATATTGTATTTTTTTTTTCTTCTCAGCTCTCTCTGCGAAGCTAATCCTTAAACAAACTAACAGCGCAATTACTTTACGAAAACCTTCATAAAAAAACCATTTATTAAAATTAACTCGACTAAACGAATGAACTTAAAATAAATAAAATATTTAGGTAACTAAATTTAGTATATTTTCGATCGATCGCCAGCTGTACTCGCTACTCTCAACAAATATGAAAAAATGTGTACTTCTGAATATGTGAACGTTTTTTTTTTTTGGTTTTTTTTTAATGAGAAAACTTGAAGGAGTTCAAAATTTTCTGATTTGTTAAGGTAAAAAAAAATAAAGTAAAATTAAAAAACTAATACTAACTCATTCACGCACACAAACTGCAATTGAAACCTTTTCGAGAATTCACATTGCTCCTTGCAAAAGAACTCATCATCAAATAATCAAAGCAATATTGAAATGGCCTGAAAAATTTACATTACATTATTTAAAAATAAATAAAAATTAAAAAATAAAAAAACGGAGAAATTAAACATATTGAGAGAAATATATTAAAAGCAAATCATAAAACTTTTTGATGACTTCTTTCGATAAACAAATGATATGAAACAAATATTGCTATGGCACAGTAGCAGAAACAGTAGCAAAATTATGTCAAAATGTACTTTTTTAAATAAATTCAAAAATTTATAAGACATGAATTAAATATTTAAAAAGGGGTATAGAATAAAAATAAAATTTTAAATAGTTAAAAAAAAAGATACAAAAAAGCCCGCATTTTTAATAAGAGTTGAGGTGGGAAGAAAATTTTTTCAATTTTACATTTTATTTCTTTCCCAATCAATATTTAATTTTATTGACAAACAATATGTTTGCTACAATTGGTTTTCTGCGCTGTTTCTTTATTTTTTTTTTTAAATTTAATCCTTAATTATTTTACATAAATTTTTTTTTATTGTAATCCTTATAATCCTTGGATTGAAAAGTTCTTTTTTTGCCTCTTTGTAATTAATTTTTAAGTTCTAATTCAATGTTAAATTGGCGTTTAAAAAATAAAATAAATAAAATGTAAAAAAATAATTTATATTCAGCATGGAAAAGATTTTTATAGGGCAGTGAGAAAGAGGGAAAGAGAGAACTACGTTGAAACGTTTGCATATACAGTGTACTCTCTCTTAAGCGGGCACTTACGGGACAGAAAAATAAATCCGCTTAACAGAGGCGTCCGCTTATGAGGAGTGTCCGCGAGGAAAGAGTGCACTGGCCCACCCAACATTTGGAAGACTGTTTCATAAGAAGATTCATATATATGAGTCTTTTTCGAGCCACCTTGATGTTAAATTCATGTTTAATTAACTTATATATTTATTAAGTTGTATATTATTTGTAATACCAGCATATACGACAAATTTGTATATTATATTTTTTTTTTTTTTTTTAAACTCGTGAATAAAAAGACTCGAAAACGATATTTATCAGGACAGGATGGGAGGAAAGTTTGCTTTTTCACATTACCAAAAGATTAGGTCCCGTAGTGAAATTAGAACTGCCAGCCAACGAAAACACAAACCCAAGGAGACATCAGAAAATTTAATCAATTTCAAGGAGAACTTCATTTATCTCTTTTCGAAGTACGGTAAGTGGGCTAGGAACACAAAATACGCCAAACAAAGTCGATTTTTGAGGATATTTTTTTATAGCACATATTTGGTTGTTCCAAAAATTGTGTGTACCACTTAGGCGAAAATCACGAAAAGAGTATATGGAAGATTAAGTATGTAAGTAGAGCGATTTTTAAGCATTTATAATTGAAGCGTACTTATGGGGCAAAAAATTGTAATTACAAAATTTAAATTAAATCGATTTTCCATTTATTTCAAAGCAGAAATTTGAAGTTCAATTCTATTATTTCAAAATGGGAAAAAAAAATACCCACAAAGTTCTTAAATTTAAGTTAAATTACACTTAAGATAATGTATGTATGCAGCCTAAGATTTAGGTTCGAAAAGCGATTTGATAGAGTGTTCATAGTGCTCATAATAAATTTTTACAACAAATATTCTCGATTACAAAAACAACTGTCACATGTTTAATTTGATTGAAAAAGATCAATGTGCTAAATTCATTTTTTTATTGTGCAGATATACCTGTCATTCTGTCATTTAAACAAAATTGAACAATTAAAACATCGATTGTGCTATAAACAAAAACGTGCAGTTTTTGCAATCTGTTTTACAAAGTTCAAATGTGAATGAACTTAACGACTATTACTAGATGACTTCGAGATGTCGAAGTACGATGCTGCCATATATTGTATAAATAGTTCGAACATGTTTTTCGAAAAGTTGCAATGCATTCGCTAAACATTGAATTGTTTACTTGAATAAGTTAAATTTGTATGTAAAAGCACATTTAAAGTGCTTAAGAGTAAATGCGCTAACGCTTTAGGCTAAGATGACAGCATAAGTTTCATTACGGTCAGCCTCATGCAACATCCTTAAAAATTTTCAAAATTAAAAAAATGTTGCATACTTCGTGGGTGGATGAATGATTTTTATCAATATGATTTTTCCGTGTGGTCATGGACAGGTGAATTTATGTGTGCAACAAACATTAAACAAGAATGGAAAATTGCATTATCCAACAGAAAAATTTAACCACAGTCTAATTCCACTGAAAAATATAACCCAATTAAAATTCACAAAACGACTAATCTATGGAATATGTAAACAAAGCAATAAATCCAAAGTGAGCAAACCCAATCTACCTGTTACTGCAGAAGAATTAACCCCTCTAATTTTTATAAATAACAACCAACCAAAGTTCACCACCAATACGGGACATGAGAATTGGTCCAAAGACCATGACGATATTGTTTTGACCCCGTTTTCCCTTTCTCATTTCAAGAAAACTGTAGTCGATTTGTGCAATTCGTCTCCTCCGCTCTGGTGTTTTTTCTACAGGACTCAGAGGCGCTTTTATCGGGCTGGGTTTTTAACAGGGACGTGAACCGGTTTGGACCGGAAAACCGCTTTAATCTACTGATGAACCCAACCATTAACCGAACCGAAGTTTTTTTAAATTTTTGAACCGAACCGAAAACCGAAACCCTTTTTATAAAGGTTCAGGGTTTCATTTTTGCCTGCAATCATGCACAGTGGTCGCTCCCATAGGCCAAAAATAAGAAAAATCTCAAGTCGATATTCTTATGAAATTAGTATCGATACCTTCTCTAATAACCGCTAACTTTTTATTGTGAAAATTTTTACCCTAAGTTGTAAAAAATTGCGTTAGAAGTGCGAACACGTGTTAACAAATTTTTTCAGTTTGAGTAATTCCCGAACCGATGAACCGAACTGAAACCCCGGTTCAAAGAAGTAGGAAAACCGGTTTGACGATCCAATCCATAAGTTCAAACACGGCTCGAACCGCCGAACCGAACCGGGCAAATTTTCCACCCGGTTCACGTCCCTGGTTTAAGTAAATTCTTAGCTTTCGCTTAAATTTTCGTAGTTACCAAATCAATTAAACCTGGTTTATTACCCCAACGAAGCAGTCATAAATTTGAAGAATGAAAATGTTTGAAAATTCAAAGAGAGCAGAGAAGGCTAAATAAAAAACATATGTTTAAAAAAATGCAAAAGAAAAGAATCTGGGCTGTTATGAAACAGATTATCAACAGATTGAATATTGTTCAAGGTAAAATAACAATTTTTTTCGAACATAGCAAAATCGATTTTCGAAGACAGGAAAACCAGTCACTTGAAAATGCTATAAAGGAAAAAAAAAAAAAACAAAAACTAAAATATGTGTTAAAAACTAGGTCAATCTTGGCGGCCGCCGTGGTTTAGTTGGCTGAGATGTCAAGATTCAATGCGAGAGGCACTGGGTTCAACTCCCAATTTTTATTATTATTTTATTTCCCATTTCCATGGTGTCACAACTAACCGATATGCGTCCTAAGTGCGTCACTTTTTTTATACTTTTGAATTCAAAAGTTTAAAACGATTTTTACATCAAAGAAGACCTGCTAGTTATGAAATTCACAAATTGAATCAAACAATATAATATATGTGCCCTTTTACAATTCGGGCAACTATATGCCGGCAATTTTTTGCTTTATGGTCGAGATGAAAATGCGAAGGGGTAGTTTCATGTACATCAACCGTGCTTCGATCTCACCAATAAACCAAAAAATTGCCGGCAAATAGTTGCCCTAATGTAAAAGGTGCACATTTGGACCCGTTTATAATCTAAATAATGTGGCAGCACATTTTCGAATATCGCAATTTTCTAAGTACCGTTTAATTTGACTGGTGTCAAACTACCGAATTGTCACTAGTGCTGCCACATTTTTAAACTTTAGTCAAATTAACGTTGTTTCATCGGCTGCTATTTGAACATTTTGAATAGCAAAAACCATATAATATATGTGCTTTTACATTTGGGCAACTATGCGCAATTTTTTGCTTTATGGCGAGATGAAATGCAAGGTAGTTTTCTACATCCCCGTAGCTTCGTCTCACCAATAACCAAAAATTGCGGCAATAGTTGCCTAATGTAAAAGGGCACATTTGGACTTAAATTCTTAAAAATGTTGGCAGCACATTTTCGAATATCGAATTTTCTAAGACCGGTTTAATTTGACTGGGTAACTACCAATTTCACTTCGAAAGATTAAGATTTAGCCTTAGTTTAAACTTTTTGGTAACTACACCCTAATTGTCTAAAACGCATTGTCCAAAAAAACAACCCAACAACAAAGTTCTTTAAATTGAAATTCGTTTTTTATTTGATTTTTCACAACTATCTGCTGAAGTTTAATTATTTTAATATATCTTAATCGAGGTGTGCTACTGCCACCACCCTGTCGAACCTTGTGTCTTAAAAGCTAAAACATCGTAAAAGGATCAGTATCCTTTTTCGAAGTTTACAACACCAATAAAGCGGAATGAATTCAAAAGAATATATACAAAAATTCGGTTTAAACGTTTAATAATTTTTTTCTTAGCAAGGAACTAAAATTATATGGAACCTTCCAATTGGTTTTTCGAATTATACACTATCAATAAAATTCACTATTTTCGAAAACAATTTCGTTCGAAATTTCCTTTGTAAAATTGGAGAAAAAAAATCCTAACCGATTCGAAATTTACATGGTTGCTATATGTATATCAAGAAATTGATAAAATTTTGTTCATAATAGATTCTATTGCGTGCGTGCCTTTCACCGAGATTTCTCAATCATTGCTTTAAGCTATTTGTATATTCACTGTACACCTAAGATTACGTTCCGCATTAGTTGTTTGGTTTTTTTTTTTTTTCTTCATTGAGGTTGCGGCTTTGCATTCATATAATGGTAATTGACGAATCGTATGCCTTGCAGTGATTGCACAGTAAAATTCGTTATATGACAACTGAATAGGAGCAGATTACGAGGTTGGACTTTGAGTGCGAAACGCATGAAAACAGCCGAATAGCAGATGAGTGCTGTAAAGATAGGAGAGGTGGATTACAATTAACTTGATATTGTAGTTTTTTTTGGTTGCAAAAAAATTTACCTGTTGTCATCCATCCGGATATGATTTTTGGATCCTTATTGAAATCGGCAATTGCTGCCAAGGGGATTCCCCAATTTGCTACCGGACCCCAAAAGTGTGTACTAAATAAAATGAGAATTGAAAATCTGAGTCTCTTCAAAATTCAATGCAAATTATTGTATTGGACAAAATAAAATAAATAAATACGCAAGAAATTTTTAATTTTGAAATTTTTTCAATATTTTGAATTTTAAAGTGTCTCCGATAATGTTATGGGAACAAGTTTACGTTGGTTTTAAAACTTGGTTCATGATAAGGATTTATGATTTATCAGATATTTTTCAATCGACCCTCGTCAAATTTCACTCTGAATTAGGAGCCATTAGGGGCCCATCAGGAGCCAAAATATTGATTAAATGTACCAACCTGAGAAAATAATCGCGAGTTTCCTTTTGTGTGATGCTCGCCATGATTTTTCCCACTACTCCAGCTCTTTGCGCCATTTTAATTTACAAAATTTTTGAAACTTAAAATTTTTAATAAAAATTTCTAGAAACGATCCGATTTCGATTTTATATTATTTTAATATGTAATGAACGAACTTATGCAACAAATTTGACAACAGCGCTGCCACGCAAAATTTTTTTTTCCATAGCCACCCTGTCGGAAAACACTCGTTGAAGTCATGTTAAATAAAGCGTTTTATTGAAATTTTTAAAAAATTGTACAAATTTATTACTAGAGCTCGGATTTTGAATATTTGGAATTTTTTTGAATTATTTGAATTTATTGAATATTTTGAATTTTTTTTTTTGCATTTAACTGTGCTTTTTGAATCTTTTTTATTCACTGAAGTAGGCTTTTTTTTTGTTAATTTGACAATTCAACATTTTAATAGGCATACTAAATCGAACTAATTTAAAATTTTTGACTGTGAATTTTTTGAATATTTTGAATTTTTTGCCATTTTCTTTGAATTTTTTTGAATATTTTGATTTTTTTTTATATATTTTTTTTAAATATTTTGAATTTTTTGCATTTTTTTTTTTGAATTTTGTTGAATATTTTTTGAATATTTTGAATTAAATAATTTTTTTAAATTATTTTTTTTGAATTTTTTTGAATATTTTTTTGAATATTTTTGTGAATATTTTTTTGATTTTTTTTTCATTTTTTTACATATTCAAATTCCGAGTCATATTTATTACCAATAATGGATGACTGCCTCCACAAATGGGATGCATGACATCATAAATGACCTGTCCTGCAAAGTGTCATGCACGAAGCTCGCCACATTTGTATGGATTTTGCTTTAGTCTTGCAAGCGAGCGTTCAAGTATTACGTAACGCAATTTTTAAAGAATTTTTTACGCGCCCCCATGTAACGCGAATTATTGTTTTTTTGCACAGGCCAGCCAGTAAGGCAACGTAATGTTTTACAATACAAATAAATTAATTCAATTTCAATATTTTGTCTTAAATATTTTCCAGTTCGATACAAGTCAAAAGTCTGATTTATTGGCTCGTATGCATAAAAATGAGATGGATTTCTGACTTGAGTCAATCGAATTAAAGCTTAAATACCTCATTTGAAACTCATTGGGGAGTTGTTTTTCTTTCATATCGAAGCAAGAAATTGATCAAAAACTTGAGAAATATATAGGTCTGATCTCATTTTTATGCATACGAGCCATTATATTTCAGCAATGATTGTGCCAACATCTTCCGTTGCTACGTTGGTGCCAGTCCAAAACGATGACGGATGACTTACGACATATTAAATGTGCCCCAGCTATATGGCGTGTGTATACCTAAACGCAGTATGTATAGCTATTTTAAAGAGCAGTACAAAATTTTAGCTTTGAATTCGAAAAGTAGCCGATATGCTAAAAAAAGTATCTAACGGCAACGCTGTTTGACAATCGAGCAAAGTGGGATAGAATCGAAATGATTAACGATGGCTTTCGTTTGTTATCGATATTAGAAAAAAATAAATCCGTCAGCTATAAATGTTGACCTAAACAATAGCCAAATTCGAAAAAAAATTAGCTATAACTTAAATATTATTCTAATAAACAACGTTCCTTGATTTTTTTTATCCATTTATTTGCGGTTCTTATATTTTTCTATGTATATGATTGGGAATATAATTAAAAAATTTTTAAGGCTTGTGTCGCACAAAATGTAAGCTTTGAACTATTCCACAAGTATGCTGAAGTAAAGAAAAAAATAAAAAAATATTTTAGAGATTCATGCAGCTTTAAAAATGCTTTTGTAACTTTTCCCATCTGAAATTTTCATATAAATTTTGACAGTTTAGTGACAAAATTCTTATTCGTAAAGTTTCCGAAGCTGAATCCCCCTTTTTTTAAAGAGATATTTGATAAAGAAATTCCAATTTCGAAAAATAAAAAATTCGAAAAGAATTTTTATGAGTCAAGAAGCAAATTTTGGATGTCTGAAATTAAATTGAATCGAAGTTTGAAAAAGATTTATTTTGTCCTCAAAATGATGTATTGTGAGCTTTAAATTGTTTAAGAATTAAATTTAAATTTACATTGGGATTAAATTTGTTTTAGAATTACCATTAGGATTATTAAGGAAGGTAGTTTTCACATTGTATATAATCAAGGGTAAGGATTGTAGTCTTCAACTTGGCTTATATGCCTGCCACACGTAGATCGAATTTGAGCAATTTCAAAAAATTTCAGAACAAATTTGACATTTGAAATTGAGGCAATTTCAATTTTGTTATGAAATTGAGCAATTTTCTTCGAAAGTTTAAATTTTGAAATATATTCTTTTAAGTCTTCATAACCAGTTTAACTCATTCAAATGAATTTTTCAACAATTTTCGAATAAAATTAATAAGCCTGGCTTAAACTCTCCTGAAGACTATCATTTGAAAGTTTAAACTTTCAAAAAGCTGAAATTTCGTTGAAGACTAATATGCCTGCCACTCGTAGATCGAAATTGAGCAATTTTAAATTGTTTCAATTTCAAATGTTAAATTTGCTCTGAAATTTTTTGAAATTGAGGAATTTTGATCTACCTGTGGCAGGCATATAAGACTGAAAATTTTGAAAATTTTAATCAATTTCAAATTAGAGCATGTTTGGGAAAAATATTTGTTATTACTAGAGCTCGGAATTTGAATATTTGGATTTTTTTTGAATTATTTGAATTTATTGAATATTTTGAATTTTTTTGATTTTTTTTTTGCATTTAACTGTGCTTTTGAGTATTTTATTCACTGAAGTACGCTTTTTTTTTGTTACTTTGACAATTCAAATTTTAATAGGCATACTAAATCGAACTAATTTGGAATTTTTGACTGTGCATTTTTTGAATATTTTGATTTTTTTGCATTTTTTTAAGAAAATATTTTTTGAATATTTTGAATTTTTTGCATTTTTGTTTGATTTTTTTTTATTTTTTTGAATATTTTTGAATTTTTGAATTTTGAATTTTTTTGAATATTTTTTAATATTTCTTTGAATATTTTTTTCTTCATTTTTGTACATATTCAATTTCCGAGACATAATAATTACGTTAGAAAAATGTTGACAGCTTAAGAGAAAAGTGCTATTATCCCGTTCAGCTTTCAAAACACCATTTTGAGCTCATCAAGCCATGCGACTTTAATGAGTTAAGAGGACCTGCAAGGAATGAAAATAAAATTCCAATAAATGCACGTGCTTCTTAAGATTTCTCTTGCCGTCATCAGTGCTAACTTATGGTTGTCGTAAATAGGAACTCTCTTTAATTTTTGATTCTCTCGTTCTATGCTCATTCTCATCGACTCTGAGCTGAATGAGAGTCCTTGGACCACATTGGCACAGCTTCCATGTAAGTGGCGAGAAAATGCTGGTTTTTTGCCAAATCCTGTCACAGTCACCAATCAGTGTGA
>CM035807.1:4719179-4839179 GCA_020466095.1 Chlorops oryzae | reverse complement strand
ATGTCAAAGGGACCAGCAAAATCCATCGTTATAACCGATAATCACTATTTCCGGTAACAGAAATTAAGAATAATTAGAATAGCGAACCAAAATTTACCAAAAATGTTCAACGCTATAGACGATAATTGTTATAAGCGGTATCGTTATAACCGATTTTTACTGAACTTATAAAAAAAGAAAAAACAATGGTTAACTCTCTAATTTCTTGGCTCCGTCTCTACACGGATTGGTTTCGAAGAAATTACCAAAAATCAAAATTCCTAATAATTTCAGATTCATGTTTTTCTACCCGAAATTAGTAGGGTTAAATGATTTTGGGGCATTCGATTTTAAAAAATATTTCCAGATGCATTAATTTAGAAGCTTTAACGGTATTTTTTTTATAGTTTTTAATGTTTTTTTTTGCCATTTTAAGGACTTTAGGAAACACCCATTTTCGTCCCACGTTTCTGTTTTAAAAGACTGTGCCTCATAGCTTTCCATCCTGTATGCAAATTCATACTCGCATAATAAACTAAAGAATGGAATATCAAAAATTTTAATCAAATATATGCAGTAGAGTCTGGATAGTGTGAGCCCTGGTCATAGTGATCACCTAGGTGGTGTTAGCACAATATGTTTTTCTCTGAGCTGTCTGCAGTGTGAACAGCCAAAAACCACTTCAGTTTGAACAAAATTTTAATACCGAGAAACAAAAAACTATCGTCGCAAATATACACAGTAAAAACAAAATCAGAACATTAATCCTTCTAGCACTTTTTTTTAACATACATAGCTGCAAGATCGGTCAAGAAAATAAGGCACATCTTGAAACACCTTGGTGCATTGGTTTTGAGTGACCAGAAAATGTTTCTTTGGGACTGGGGAGTATACTTCTCTCAAATTGTTAACGTTGATTAAAAAAGCGTTTAATTTTAGAAAAAATTTTCTATGACAGTGTAAAGGAACAAATCATGTTCTCCGCCCTTGCAGTATACAATTTCATAAAGAGACGCCGCTCAACGCTTTCAAATTTCTAAGAACTTTGCAAACATAAGCATTGCAGTGTCGATGTCAATCACCGTTCCAACTGCAGAATTTAGTATAAACTTTATAAGTTACCTTGAAACTCTTTCAAAGAAATTAAAAACAAAAACTTGTAATATTATTATTTTTATTTAAATACTTGCTGTTCCTTGCAGGCGAGAGTTTCCATGAAATTGATATGAAATTAAACTACAAGTCGTGAATGTCTCTAAACATTAAAGTCGAAAAGTTCTTAAGGTAAGGAAAGGATGCTTACTAAGTACATCTTGCTGGGCTTTGAATGTCTTTTGAATGCTCCTCAAAATGTAGGTGAAAGTGAGGTTGTAATATGACTGTCAGTTATCAGTAAAGGACCCTTTCAAGGGTTTTCTATACTTAGAATATATTTTCCTATGCGTTATTAAGAATTCCAAGACGTTGATGCCAATCGTATTCATTGCTAATTAGATTTCCTTTCTACAAAAAAACGGTGAAATAGTTGTCTAGGCGAGGATCGTCCTCGATGCTCCACATACATGGGTGTCGAATTTCGAAGTGATTGGTCCAGCCGGCGGGAAGGAGATTCGACAACAGATGGACAGACGGACAAACGGACATCTCTAAATCATTCAATCAATTCAATTTTCGATCCTGATCAATAATATATGTAGATATTTTTCTATATCTACGGAGCTTAGTTCTAGCTGTTACAAAATTCGCACAAAACCAATATACCCTGCTTACGCTGGGTATAAAAAAGTATGCGTATACGTAACGTTATTGCCATTCTATGGATATGATGTTACTCATACGTCAGGTACTTATTTTACACGATTTATTAAAGATTTGCTTTTTACGTAAATTCTAAACAAGAAAATCATATTGAAAAAAGCCTTTATGGAAGCGTTATTTTAAATTGATTTTATAAATAAAAAATTTTATTTTAATGGTGTATTGCAGCTTTTACGATGAGAGCCTAACAATGCAATTCGATCTGATCAAATTATAAGTACCTCAAATTGAAGAATATTAACTCCTCAAACAAATGTTTTACTTAGTTTTAAGATCCATCAAGAGGATAAGATTCTGTAGACCATTTAACTTAAAATAAAACATATTTTTATAAAAAAAAATTCATCAATTTTTCCATTCATTGCATTTAAAAAATCGATAAAATTGAAAATAATTTTTTGTTGCATTTTTTATTTAAAGTCAACTCCTTACCCAAGAAAATGAGATATCGGTTTTCAAAATCTATGCATAAATAGCAAAGTTAGAAGTTTCTAAGTGAGGGAATAAGGCAATCAAAGCAAAGAAAATTGCGCATTAAAGCTTTAAAGTATGCAACGATTTTTTATAATGTTTAAAAATGTAATTTGCATTGCTTATTTTGCTTCTACTTTCTCGCTTATAAAATTATAACTTTGACATTTATGCATGGATTTGAAAGACTAATATCTCATTTTGTTGAGTAAGAAACAAACTTTAAGCAAAAAATTCTAAAAAAAATTTTTATTTTGATTTCGATCAAGATTTTAGATGCTGATGGATGAAAAAGTGATAAATTTTTTTTCTAAAAATACGGTTCAAAGGTCCATAGAATCTTATTTTCACGACCGATCTTAGAACTATGTAGGAAAAATTTTAAAGGGATTAATATACTATAATGTTAGGCACAATTAATTTGTATCGTAGAACCATTAAAACAGTGCAGTGTACAAAACAAGAAGGATGCTGTAAGTCAGGCTGTAGTGGGCTGAAGCTTTTACGTCACGACTTACTTATGATTCGTTAAAGTGTTGTATGAATGCAAGAATATTATCATTTGCAAAAGATTTAAAAATATTAATTACACACAATTATATTATGTGTTTGTTTTTGAAATGAATCAAATTTATTTTTGTTTTATTTAAGTGGGATTCTGGCAAGATTGCCGAAAGGGCGTGTTTTACTTTGAATCATTGCTTAATTTGTTAGTATTCGTGTGCTTTTTATTTGACAATGTATGCGTACGTGTGCGTGTGTGTGTGTACTTTTGCCGATTCGAGTGAAAAAAAGTCCTCTTGTTGTATTCTTTTTTGCCTACCATTCTATGACTTTTTATGTGCTCTCTTCTGTTCTAGTTTTTCCTTTTATGTTGTCTTTTTGTGTTGCTTTATTAGTTTTCTTTTTCTTTCTTTTCTTGGATTCTTAAATAACAGATATAAATTTCCAAGGATAACTTAAATTTCCTTGCAGCAAAAACTTGGACGATGGATAAAGTTAAAGTGGTGGACGAGAGATTTTGTTTTGTTTGGGGTGCAAAGGCATCAGTTTTCACCATTCCAATTTGCTGGCAATATTAGCACTTAACAGTCTTCTTCAGAGCTTTCTTTCCATAAATCTTTTTTAATGCCGAACTGCGTGATTCAAGGGATAGAAAAAGAAAATTCATAAAATCCTTGAGCTCGGGGATCTTTCAACATATTCCCGTGCACGGCGAAAATTCATTTCAAATTTGGTTTCAATAAAAAAAATATCTTCATTTATTGCAAAAGTGTGATGCCAATAGCTTCTCTTATTATTTTCATCCCATTATGGACTTAAAACACTTCCTCTCAATTTCTCTCACACATACACACAGTCTCTTTCTCTCCCTACGTAATCTATTTAAGAGTATTTGTCGTTGTGCTAAGCAAGATTTCACAGCTGTGAAACGCTTCGTAGGCTTGTGTTTGTTTACTGAATTGGTGGTTGGCATAATACCCAGTCAGCAATTCTTTCAGGTCTTTGGAAGAACATCCCGTCAGGACAGTGACTATACTCTTCTGGAAAAGTGAAAAGCTTGTTGTTCTCAAATCTAATATTGATTAATTTTATGAAGCTTACGCGACTAACTCGTAATCTATTGCATAGAGAGCTTCTACAAGAGCATTATGCAGTACTCTGTTCTAGAATAGGGAAAGACGAAATTGCCTCAGAGAATTTCCTAGACTGAATTTATTGAACGCGAAACTTCACTGAATACATGATAGTGCATGGTAAAGGGCTCCCTTAAAGTTGACGTGTATCTGCTTTCCCTGAAAGGCAACTGAAAAGTTCTATAAACAGTTAAATCCTAGTTAAGTTAAGTTAATAATTATATTTTAAATTTTTTTAAATGAACGAAGTGAGTGATTTCTATTAGATTTTTGCTTTAATGATTTAGAAATCAATAGTGGGCAATACAGACTTTAAACATATGATTACTTTCTTTTAGATAGCCTAATTTTTACAACCGTTTCTTACACATTATGAGCATCCTTAAATGATACTATCCGATTTTTTAAATTCAACTGTATATTGACGAATGTGCCCATCACTATGAAATTCAATCTGCAATACACCTAAACAGTTAAATCTGGTTAAAGAGTTGAAAATTTATTCAAGATACATCTATTATTCAATAACAGTGAATGCATGTGCATTTTGCACTTGTAAATGGTAAAATCAATAAGGCAATACCACATATTGCTACACTAGCGATTTGCACAAATTTATCATTGAAGACACACTCTTTTATAAAGAGCATACAAGCGCAGGTGGCGCAAATATTTGTACATTGTTGAATCATATTAGAAGACGCTACACAACCAACCAAAAGAGTCCGCATGGAGCTCCTCAAGACTCCTTTTCCGGAGCGCATATGCTCCCAAAACGCTCTAAATGAGTGTTGAACCCTTGAATCATCGCTGCAGGTCAGACAAGTGCCGACATTACTTCGACGAATGTCCGTCCAAGGACCTTCTGAATTTTGGGTTGCAATTATTTGACGATAAAAAATACAATTGTGTGCAAGTAGAGTCATCGTGTATCCACGGTTCGGGGGCAGTCTTCCGCAGTCGAAACTGTTTGCTGGGTATTTACATATAATTCCACTCACAAATATGTTGCGAGAGTGTGTGTGTGTGTGTGTGTGTTTTTCGCTCGTAGTTCGGCATTATCCTGCCTGCTAATATATGCTTTAACTGATAAGAGTTTTCTGTTCTAGCAGCGCTCATCCGTCTTTTCTACTTTTCTTTTTTTTATTTCATCTCATTTGATGCCACAGCAGTAATCGCGTTTTCTTTAGCTTCTCTTCGCGCCAATTTGAACATATTTAAAATTTTAATAGCCGCATTTATTTTGGTCTCTGCAATGGCAACATTGGCTTTGAAGGTGACGAAAAGGATGCGAAAGGCAAAAATTTGCACTATCAATTTATAAGGGAATGTTGAAAGAATCGTCTTTAGGAAGCCAAGCATATAAGAACTGCGGCACAGCAAACTGGGCCTACATATGTATATATATGTCTTTTGAAGATATTTTAAAGAACTTTTGTGGTACTCTTGTCTATTTTCTCTATTTGATTTGCTCTATTTTCTTCAAGCAATAATAACAAAAAATCTTTATGATAGTTAAAGCTTCTTATAAATGGAATGATCATCATGTACCGGTATCAAGGTTCTCCAATAACTTTCGATTGATGGGTCCTTTTTCATCTTTCGACCGTGGCCCACGGATTTTAAACTGATTTGTGGTGTAGCTTTTTACTCGTATTTGCCTAAGTAGAAACTCTTGAGTCTCCTGTAAATCATCGCCTAATGTGTCTAACAATTCAACAGGAATCGGCATTCATCCTTTGTCGTTAAAATTGAAGAAATATGGCATTCCAACCTTCATTTTGCTATGTCTCCTGTTTGACTTCGACATCAAACTACATTTATCCATTCATATTAGGCACATTGTTTTTATTTCATGGCAAGGATTATTACTTTACGGCTATTCTAAGATTAATTTTATTTAAAACTGTAGTAAAAGCGTCCTAGATTTTATGCAAATTTTATGTTTCCCCTAAAAGAATCGGCCTTCTGGAATATCAAGGTTCGGAGATCCATTCTTTTCGAAAATTTCTTTATGGGAGTTGAACAGGAAAGACAGCTTTCAATGAAGGAAAAATTTTGATTGAGTAAAAATTGTTGGTATTCACTCAAGTGTCTCTAAACATTCCTCGAAAAGTTTCGGATTTAGAAAATTGATTTGTATGAAAAATTGTTTTCGCAACTGTAACAATTATGCATACCAAAAGTTAATCATGCCCACGTCATTTCATTCGAACAAATAAGAATTGTTCAGGATCGTCAGAGTGATTATCACAGCAGTGATTAAGTTTTTAGCACTACAACTTTATTGACCCACCCAAGTCACAAATATTTTCGGACTGAAATCAGACCTCCAGAAAAATATTAGGATTTTGGATTTCGGGTGGCAATTTATTCTAATTTTGCAGTTGATTTTGTTGATGATATTTTAAAATAAAATTATAAATATATTACTCCTCATATTTACTCTCAAAAAACATAAGAACTCAATGTCTATGCTAAAGTAATAAATAAATATAAATCTATCCATTTATACCTACTCATAAAAAGCTTCTATTTAGCTCGCACTTCACGTTGGACTACCAGTTAGGAACATACAAAAGCTAGAAGAGGGCAATCAATTTTTACTTAATTTCCAATGAAAAAATATGAAAAATAAAATGGAAAAATATGAATCAAAAATGCAATTGGCAAGCGTAAATTTCATAAGCCATATAATAGCACCCGAGAGTGTGATAGTTCTCATCCACAGACTCTTAGGCTCTACGTAGCCACATTTCAATGGGCACCATTATTGTATGTACATATATACATCGATAGCTTTCTATACCTGATAGGCTCATACTACAACTACATACGATTACCGTTGCGTCATAATAAATTGGTTGAAATAAATCATTCAATTGGCGATTGAAACGTTTGAGCGCTCATAAAGTGAAGTATGCTTATAGGGGTTTGTGAGAAAAATGTGAAAAAAATAGTAGAAAAAAAAAGTTCGTAAATATCTTTATGTCTTTTAAGTAACCACAGGCGTTAAGTATTTGCTTTGTTTTCTGATGAATTAATATAACAATACCCACTTAACATAACAAGCTACGAAAGCCACATCTACACCTTTTATGCAGTTAAATTGCTCGACACACATATGCAGAAAAGCGTAAACAAGCTTTTTAAATACCAAAAAGTGAAACGACACTCAAGCTGTCAAGCATACTTGAGAGTACAAGAAAAAACTAAAGGGAAAAGAAACAGAAAAAGAAAAAGTGCAAGGAACAAGTACATAAAAGGAATACAAAATTCCTCAAGCATTTACTTTGAATCGCCGTTGACTGCTTCAAGGAAGCGATTCTTCTCTTCTAGATGCGGTCGGCCTTAGACCAAAGAGCAGCATATAAATATCTTAAGAGCGCAGCCAAGAAAGAAAAAAAAAAAAGAAAAATGACAGCACTCAGCACGTTTAAATATGAAACCTTATGACTGCACGAATACTCACTCACACACATTTATGGCATGAACAAAAGTAACATATACGTTGGAGAAAAAGGGGAGCTCAAAAGCGACATCAACATCTACAGTAAGAGTGTTTATAGTTTATTGTTGATTTTTATTTCCCCCCTTTGCGTTGTTGAGACAAACATTTGACATTTTTTGTGGTTGTTATTGTTTTGTTTCATCAATTCTTTGATATCCCCTCTTCGTTGGGCGGCAATTGAACGCATGCGCCTTTCCATCTATACAAAAAAGGACATGCATACAACTACAAGGGAAGAAAGAAAAACAATATTTAAGTAAACGGATAAAATGATTTCTCTTTTCTGTTTTTGTTTTTATCTATTCATTTGTATAAGTATTTTCTATTCCAATTTTTTGTATTAATTTTTATTTTATTGTCCCACTTTTTTTCTTGGGCTTTTGGATATCTGATCTTGGCATGCAGTCAAAACCATACATTAATTTCTTTTGGCTTAAGCCTAGTCTCTTAGCTAATCTCATTTCATAAAGTCTCATACACATACATACGTATATGAATTATCTCACATAGATAGCCTACATGTGCTTGGTTTTGTGCCTTGTTTACTTATCATTTCCTCCAAAAAGTTAAATTCTATTATTGTTCCCTTTCTAGACTCTCCGTTCGAACTCCGCGAAATCTACTTCGCTTTATGAAATTGTAAGAAAATCTCCTAGTATCGATAGAGCACCTATGGAGTTCTAAAGATGTGCTTCTCATTTGGGCCATTCACAGTCTTCAACAATCCATTTCAAATTTATTCCCAGCTTAAATGGCTTTCTTTTGCAGCTAAAAATACTCATTTTAGCAGGGGATAATTTTAAAAGGGATTTTAGAAGACTTTGTAAATTGCCTAATTGTTTTCTAAAGCAGTCTAGTAAATTATACATTCTAAGAAAATAAATCTTTTCCATTCAATAACAGCACCACCATTCCCCCATCTCCAAGTTAAGGATAACTTAGAGTTTTATGTAGAAAGTCTTCGCTTGCTTGCTTCTGGATAGGCTCCCTTCATGGACTGTAAATGGAAGAATTGTGTGAAAAACAAGCAGCGTACTGTTTCAATTATTTTCGAAATAATCAAAGCAAAAGGATAATTTTTTTAAAGATTACAACTCCAATTCAATAAACTGCGGGATGGCAACAAACTATTCCCCATATTCAAGGATGGCTATTTTGAGTCCAATTTTTCTCTCTTTCTCTTGAGCATTCCTTTCCCAAATGTTTAGCCGAGAAGATCAAAACCGATATTGATGGTACTTGTTCTACACGGCAAAAACTGGTCTCATCAATCAGATATTTCATTATCTAATGATACTATTCGCATCCCATATATGGGTATTCAAAGGATTCGATTCGATCCGATCCGGTCTCTTTCCCCTCTTCTTCTCTCTTCCTCTCTCTTCCTCTCTCTTCCTCTCTCTTCCTCTCTCTTCCTCTCTCTTCCTCTCTCTTCCTCTCTCTTCCTCTCTCTTCCTCTCTCTTCCTCTCTCTTCCTCTCTCTTCCTCTCTCTTCCTCTCTCTTCCTCTCTCTTCCTCTCTCTTCCTCTCTCTTCCTCTCTCTTCCTCTCTCTTCCTCTCTCTTCCTCTCTCTTCCTCTCTCTTCTCTCTCTTCCTCTCTCTTCCTCTCTCTTCCTCTCTCTTCCTCTCTCTTCCTCTCTCTTCCTCTCTCTTCCTCTCTCTTCCTCTCTCTTCCTCTCTTCCTCTCTCTTCCTCTCCTTCCTCCCTCTCCTCTCTCTTCCTCTCTCTTCCTCTCTCTTCCTCTCTCTTCCTCTCTCTTCCTCTCTCTTCCTCTCTCTTCCTCTCTCTTCCTCTCTCTTCCTCTCTCTTCCTCTCTCTTCCCTCTCTCTTCCTTCCTCTCTTTCCTCTCTCTTCCTCTCTCTTCCTCTCTCTTCCTCTCTCTTCCTCTCTCTTCCTCTCTCTTCCTCTCTCTTCCTCTCTCTTCCTCTCTCTTCCTCTCTCTTCCTCTCTCTTCCTCTCTCTTCCTCTCTCTTCCTCTCTCTTCCTCTCTCTTCCTCTCTCTTCCTCTCTCTTCCTCTCTCTTCCTCTCTCTTCCTCTCTCTTCCTCTCTCTTCCTCTCTCTTCCTCTCTCTTCCTCTCTCTTCCTCTCTCTTCCTCTCTCTTCCTCTCTCTTCCTCTCTCTTCCTCTCTCTTCCTCTCTCTTCCTCTCTCTTCCTCTCTCTTCCTCTCTCTTCCTCTCTCTTCCTCTCTCTTCCTCTCTCTTCCTCTCTCTTCCTCTCTTTTCCTCTCTCTTCGTCTCTCTTCCTCTCTATTCTTCTATCTTTCTCTGTTTCTATCTCAATCTGTACCCCTCTCTCTCACTCCTTCTTCCTGCCTCTGTCTCTCTCTCTCTCTCCCGTTCTCCCTCCCCATCTTCGAGTTCCACATAGGGGCGAAAAATAAACTTGAAAAAAATATTTGAGAAATGTGTGGCGAAAATCTATCACCCTAATATATATCGGTATATGATTTCGAACTCATATAGGACGACCTTCCTAGAAGGGAAGCCTTTATCACAAAACAAACCCAAACTACGATATTTTAAAGTACATAGATATTAATATTTGAGTGCTCGCTTTTTGAAAAATTCATTAAAAAATATTTATTTTTCTCTTTCCCTTTTGCAGCGTCAACTTGAACCCAGAGAATGCGTCAATAAGAAACATTTATGAAATACCAGAACTCTTCACGAAGCATGGCTGAGTCGGAATCAAATTATTCGGCGTAAGTAGAATAAATGTTTTAACTTTAAATTGCTCGAAGTGCTTAAATCTTTTTAAGCTGAAAAGCTCTCATTCAATAAAAGTTGCACGCAAAAACTTTTCACGATTACTTTCAAATCAATTAAGCACTCTCGCATCGAAAATACTTTCGAACTTGGCCAATAGCGAAGCTTATTTGTCCTTGACTGCGCTTTCATTAGGGGCACATTGATGTTGTCTCTGCCGCCGCAATGCATTTGAGAGATGGATTACGTAATTTCTTGAAAATTGAAATTGAAAATTCTCTACAGAAACCTTATTGAATCTGGATGTTAGCCTTCAGTTTGTATCGGAACAAACTCAAATTGAATTTTTTTTTTTTTGACAGTTTCTGCATTATTAAAATCATCAATATTGCTCATATCATGCAAATATTGTACATGCTCATCAGATCTGTTCGGCATCTATAATGCAATTTAATTCGATTTTTTTCTTTTGAAATATTTGCATTGTTTGAAACGGATCAACGATGGAACTAATATTAGAAATAATAAAGGAAAAATTGCATTTGGGATGTAGCTTTGTAAAAATTTCTTCTGCGTTCGATTTTTTCACTGAATAATCTCCATTCGACAAAGGTCTCAATTTGAATTGAATTTGCGAAAAGTTTGAATTACTTTTAGATACATGAATGAGTTTAAATATTATTACTTCCATAGTGAGACTAAAGTAAAATAATTCATATAAAATATCTGAAATTCAATCTAATCAAATTTTGCTTCGAACTGATTTATTCGGAGCGCAAGGACGAACAGAAGGTGCCCTCAACTATGCTTTGACGAAACACATTTACATAGTTAATTTCAAATTGCGAATAAAATTTATTTCAATATAAAATGTTTCAATAACAATTACAAGTAATTTTTGCACTTTAATCATCCTTATCAAAATCACCCTGTTTTCGCATGCTATCTAGATTGAATTATCTCCATACACTGTGCTAATTTCGCTTCTCGATTCTGCTTATCTGAAGTATTGTTAAATTCTCTCTCAGCAATGTGCTCACTTGCAAACATATATTTCTGCATTCATCTTGAATTTAATGAGCATGAATTCTGTGTCAAAATGCCTTCGTGCAGCACATCGTCGCACGCAAATTTATATTCTTTGAAGGATATTCTGTCACTACCTGTTTAATTATGCACATCGATGCATGGATGATTACCAAAGAAAGCTGTTCCTTTCTTCCCCTTGCTGATTCCATCTTGGCGGTAGCTGCTGGTAAACAACTTCAACAGCCGCATCGAACAATATGCATAAGATGCATTCATAGTCAATCGCTTAAAATGCATAAAAGCACAACATCATGCATGCTTCATGCGTATCCTGGGCTCCTTAAGCGTACATGTTGTCATGCTTGTTGGAATATTATACGACGCCGCTTGTCATTCATCAATGGATAACGGGCTTTCTTTTATAGAACGTTCCTATGCAGCTTTCTACTTCGAAACAAAGGACATCCTTGTGTGATGGAAATTCCGTGACACGATTAAAATTAAATTGAATGCGGCTCAGCAGGATACAGAAAACTGTTGTCCCTGCAAATTTTGCAAACTTTGCATAAGCACTTCAATGACACTGAGAGCTGTGCGCAAATATGTCGATTCATGCAGATATTTACATGATGTAAAACGATAATATAAGCAAAGAATTCTTAATAATTTTATCCTGCTTGCAACTTGTTAAATATTAATTTGGCCGAGGTTTCAGAGATTGGAAAATTAATCTCAGTTTCCAATACTAATTAAAATATTATACTTTTGATTAAATTATATTTTCCGTGGATGTCAAATTAATGTCAATATTTTCTTCTGCGATTTAGGGCCTTAATTGAAAAAACGATAAATTAATTATTGATAGGTCCGAGAGGGAGTTTTCAATTCGTGAGGTTAAAATTGTTTGGGGATGTGAAATATTGAAATTTCTGCATTTTAACTGTTATTTCACTTCAATTGTACTTGGAATATATCGACGAATGATTTGGAGCAAACATAGCCTTTTAAGTCTGATGATTAAAAGTCTAGTGATGTATAGATTGTATCGTGCCAACGAATATTCACTTTTCATAGGACTACTCTGCCTTGCAGAAAATCAAAAATCTAAGGTACTGAGGGCCTGAATTGAGCTACCTTTAATGCTCCAATTAATAAGCGATCAAGTAAAGGAAAGAAAGCAAAAATCTCCATGCCCTTTGATATACTCAGGCGTTCCCTTGGACACTACTGATGCGCTATGTTTTGCCTTTCCGTACGAAAGTTACAAAACTCAGTGTTTTGGGGGCGTGGCAGTGAGATCAAGATCAATCATTAGATCAATGTTTCTCGTACATCTTCCAATCTACATTTTGAAATTGAAGCTTCCACGCTTCTTACTTCGGAAAGTATGAAAAATCTCCATTTGTGTGCTTCTTCTCCCCACAGCCACGCCCACACAAGAACCCATAAGTAAATGTTTTTCGTAAAATTTGTATTTATTGAAAATCGTAGAAATATTCTGGATAGTTTCGCGATCTTAAAGGAGCCTCATATGCTGATTTCTGTTCCATATCCTTATGAAATATGTGTTTAAGACTCAATTTTCAAATACTGCCTTTTGCCACACCCACATTTACCACTATGAGAATTTTTGCACATTGACGGCTTTACAATATGTTCAGGTTTCAAATTTCATCAAAATAGCGGTATTCAAGGAGCTGTGGAAGTTCGAGTGTGCAAATTTTCGAATAGCAAAGCTACCACATTTGCATGAAGGGTCATGTGAGCAAGGTTTGAAAAGTAGGCGTGCTATAAGCTAATTTGAAAACTTCATAGTTTTAATTTTAAAAATGTGGTAACTAAGTGGTAAACACTTTGAATCCCGCGCGACATTTGACCATTGGCTTGGTTTTATTTGGGTCCAATGGGAATGAAATTATTATTTCTTCACCTTTCATTTCCTTGCACCTATGGGATTGAAGCTCAGTTTCCTAAAGTACGATATCATTTTGACTATATATGGGTACTCAGGAGGGCAGCGTCCATTTTTCGGCAATTCTTTGTATTTCCACCACCAAATTCATAAAAGTGTTAGGGTTCGCTATTACAGGCTTTTATTGAAAACACATTATTCTTTGTGGCTCATGGGCGGATGTCTCCCATTTTTCACTTAGGTACTCACCAAAAGTATTTCCTTCTCGCTCTTTATTTCGCCTTGATTGGTAACATCTCTTTCTAACTGGCGCGAAACATCCGCGCAATATCTATGAGAGTGACATACATATATGGTTACATGTGCTAGTGATGAAGATGCCAATTAAATTTTCCGATAAACAGAAACTCTATGAGGCAGTCGGAAATGGTCTTGGTGCCCCTGGTTATTTCCAAACACATTTTTATTTGGCTAAGAGAGTCGCTGAAAGTTATTTACTTAACTTTATTCATTTAAGTTAAATTTGTGGAAAAAACTCTCTTCAATTTTTTTCAATCATCTTCAAGCCTATTTAAATAAAATTTGCTAGAAAATTGTTGGAGATCAACAGCGCCCAGCTTTCAATTTATTTTTTACCTATAAAATTTTTTGATTTTATTTAAAAAAAGCGACCTCCGCGGAGGGGAATTAAATTGTAATTTGTGTGAGCGATGTTATCAATTTTAAAAATTTCTTTCCTGCTTTCCATTTCCGGGTTGCTTTCGCAGCAGCGAAGACTTAAATTGAAAAATGATAAATTGCTGTGGGTTTTTATCCTGGACACAACGCTGCTATTGATGCAATAAATTCCAATTTTATTTATGAGTTTCACTACTTTCCATGTAGACATGTTCGTTCCGCCCTTTGAAACCATAATCTCTTTTTTATAAAAAAAAAACTTCTTTTTTATTCGATTAACCATTGTTGCTGCAACACTGCGAACAACTAAACCGATACATTGGGGAAACGAGTTTTTGAGCAGATTTCGCTGTACGCACTTGCAACTCTACATAGCTAAAGTGTATGAATGAAACATTTTTGCAATTTTTTTCAACATGGAATTTCCAAGTTTTTAAATGTGCTCTCTAGGAAATTTGCTAAAGGACATCAGCCGTGACAGTTGCGACAACAGCAATCCGTCCAACTGTGAACGTTAACAATGCGCTCCACAGCTCATTGGGGACTTATGAATGTACATAGCATGAATATCCTGATGCGAATTCTTCCTCCTTTCGTAGACTGCTGGCATTTTTTGAGAGCCATAAGAGTGCCACCCTTGAGAATTGGGACTCGACGGAAGTTCTTTCTTTTGAGCGTAGAGGGCCATATTGCACCAAACTTGCTCTGTTACTTAGTCCGATGGTTTCGACAAGAAAAGCAAAACCATTGAATGTACTCGTAGATAGCATAAATAAATTATGAATTGAGCTACGCGGAGCTGAGCTATTCAACTCGACGCAATGCGGATTGCACACTGCACTTTATATTCTTTGCACTGCTAGATTTGGATTTTTTGAATAATTAAAATTAAAAAAAAAAATAATAATGAAAAGTAAATAAAACTAATAGGGCTAATAGAAAAATGAGTCGAGTAATTTGAGTCGAAGGGCATCAGAGAAAATTAGCTTTCTATCCAATGTAATTAGCGAAAGTTGATTAGTATCTACTGACTGTAGACGGCCAAAAGTTTTCTATGGAATGGAGGACGAAATTGTTTTCTTTTCTTTTGTTGAGTGAATTTTTTGTTCAATGAATTTTGAAAATATTTATATGTTAGTTGATGAACCGACACTATTATAGAAATCGGTATTTCAATGGAGGTGCATGCGGCATACAGTGTCATAGCACAAAACGAGAGCAACTTAGGTACCTTAAGCATGAGATTTTGTTTGGACGATTCTTAGTATAAAATTAAGAAATTTTGATCATTTTTGACACACTGGCAGTGAAAAGTTCGTCAGGTCTTCTGGTAATTTAATAATATATAAAAAACCACCATAACCCGGCGAACTACCGCCTCCGAAGAAACAAAATGTGTCCAATTATAATGCGTAACTTAAAGGGCGTAAAATTGAAACATAAACACGTGTGGACATACAATTTTGGATTTTCTTTATTTAGAGTATTTTTGAGGGTTTTCCAAAAAGGAAACTTTTGATTTTTACCATTTTCGGCCGCACTGTGCTGCTCCCTCTCTAAAACCCGTTCTCCCCCGCTCTCTATTTCAATTTCTCTTGACACTCTAAGGCCCATTGGCTCCTGTTCCGGTTAAAGTATATCCAAAATGTCAAATTTTCATTCAAATTTTTTTGTTTTTCGGAACGAAAACTTTAATAAGAACAGTAGCAAATGGACATAAGAATTTCCTAAAAAAAAATTACATATTTGTCTTCCATAAATTTCCATAAGCCAGTTCATTTACTTTTCAAATAAGACGTACGTATACGTAATGTTACGACTCACTATTGCATCCCAGTTGTAAAATTAAGCATGCATGCCCATAGTATTCATGATTCATGCATTCCTTTGCTGCAAAAAAGCATGCATGCCCGTAGCATTCATGATTCATGCGTTGATAATCATGCATGATGCGTGGATTTCATGTTCACATTCTGATCGCCGCGCCGCCGAAGGGAAGCTAGCCTAGTGCTTAAATGCTAGGTCTTCCAGCCGACTGAGCCGGGTTCGAGCCCTGGCTCTGTTGAGAAAAAAAATTTTTTTTTAATTATCTAAGTTTTTTTTTATTTTTTCATTTTAATTAATTTTTTTTTAATTGAAAATCTTGCAACAAAATATTTTTTTTTTAATTTTTCCCATGTTAAAATGTTTTTTAAAATATTTGCTGAGAATAAATTTTTTTTCTTTGAAAATTCTATGCGCGCGTTTCAAAGCAAACTTGATCAACAAAAAACTCAAGTTAGCGTTTTGACAAGAAAATTCGAATTGCCTATACAGTGTAATGGTAAAGACACCGACTTACCAACGGAGCGGTTAGTGGTTCGATTCTCGGACGAGACGAAAAAAATAAAAAAAGTTAGGAAAGTAAAAAGTTTATAAATAAAGAAAAAAAGCAAAATAAGAAGAAAAAACACAAAACATTACAAATAAAATTTTTTTTATAATTTTATTTCATTTTTAAAAAACAAAATAACATTGTTGAACCATTCATGGGAACACATTTCATGTGTTCTCAAGCATTGTTGAATCATGCATAGTAGGGAACACATATTTCATGGGTTCCCAAGCATTGATAAAACATTTTTCGTCTATGCATGATTTCCTATGACAAGCCTTAAGAAAAAGAAATGAATAGGCATGGAAGTTTGGCATTTATGCAAAGCACCCTTAAGAGGCATGATTCATGCATCTTTCATGAATATTTTTACAACTGGGTATTGAAATAAAATTCCTCATACGTCGGGTGCCAAAACTAAAAAGCACGTACAAACACTAAATGGCCTATTTGTTATTATATAGTACTATGTCTCAGATGGATTCACATGAAAAAATTCAATTAAAAACCAAAAAACTCGACGCTAGTTGACAGTTATTTGTATGAGGAATATGTGTATCAATTTTAAAAACGATCGGTGCCGTACTTTTTTCGGAATTGTGGTCACTGACTATTTTTGGATTCGTTTTCCAAGGAATCGATTTAAAGGATTTTCTCGAACACGCAGCATGTGAGCCGCTTTCTTTCAAATGCTCAATTTGACTTAGTTTCAGCACGATTCCCCTTAAAATTTGTAGACATAATTCCGGAAATTTTTTTCGATTCAGAAATGTAAAAATGAAAAGTTAAAAATATTTTTCAAATATTATCGCGCCTCTCGAATCGGATTGAAATTCAAAATTTTTGATACAGTAGGTAGTACCATTTGTATTTGAAATATGGTAAAGGGTCTTTCAATTATGACTTCTTTATGTTATCAAGACAAACATTTGTAGTAACTTTATTTATATCGCACAATAATCACTAAACCGGCACAATTCAAAATTTTTAAAATCAATTGTTTTATGCAGGGACCCGAAATAATAATTATTGAAATTTCAGATTTTAAAAAAGTTGCCTTTATTTCAAAGAAAAATATTTAAAATCTTTGTATAACTTTTACAAATTAAAAAATTTCAATAAGTCTTTCCATAACTATTTCTTTCCAATTTTTGGTTTTTACGTTTCTTTATAACTTTTATTTTTCATGAGAAGTTTTTACGTCTTTGAAAATTATTATTGTTAAATTTTTATTCGCTTCACTTGTAATAAACTAACAAACTTTGTAAAGGAATCTTACAACTTAAATTTGACTTAGTTCCCGATTTCTGATTGATCTGAAACTTTGCACATATGTTTGGTTTGGATGACAATGCATTAATATCCCAACTAGCAAAATAGGTCGAAAATTAGTAATTTCTTACCTATTTTAGGTCAGAATATTTCGTTGACCTAACCTAATTAGGGCATAATTACGTCTGTACGACGTCGATTCGTGGTAAGTGAATAATAGAATGGAAGTCGATTGGCGGTAATAATAGGGCATAATAATTCCCTTATCTAATTTGCTGACGACCTAATCTATTTTTCTTCAAACATAAAACTTCTAAGGCAACTAGAAAAAAATTTTCCCCCTATAAAAGTTTTAAAAAGACGTAAAAAATTTTTCTCAAAAATAAAACTTATTTTTCAATTAATAAAATTTTTTCTCAATCATTATGAAATATTTTAATTATTTTAGTCACAAAATATTTATTATGTTAAGACTTTTTTCGAAAATACTTATAAAAGTCAGGTTCCTGGTTTTATGTCAACATTTTACTGCAGGAAAAGAAGCACTCGAAAAATTAACATCGATATTTATTGATTCTGCAGTTTATAAAGAATAATTTAAATTTAGAAAAGAAATTGATTTTACAGGCGTCGAGAGTTATGGGCTGTTTGCCCGAGTTTTGAGTTATGCCGATTTAGTGATTAGTGTGCGATATATTCTGTACAACAACAAGTTCAACAAGCATGCAGGATTATATGGTGCTATCTCACTGAGTAGCAAAGCGCAGCCATAAACATCTAGCGGCTTTCATATTGATATCGAAGATATGTAGCTGTAAGGCTGTATTGCTAGGCACTGGTGAAAAACCTATTATTTTCTATGAAAAATGAAAATTTAACTTTTCTTCTATTAAGTAAAAAGCATTGAAGTTTGCTTTTGCATTCTAACGCTCAGGTTGTTCGTCCTTGTTTATCAAGATTTGGCTCGATGTTTTCACAATTACAGGGCCTTCTTATCAAAACTAAAAAACTGTGCACAAAGCTCTAAATTTTTCAACTTCAAAACTTTGTTTCTCAAAAAATTATACCTCGATTACTTTGGGTCTTAGGGAAAAAGTGTTCAGCTTTGAAATGCCATCGATTTCACTTACCTTGAGCTTTACTTTCCATTTCATCAATTCGGAAGTTCTTATTTATTGGAACTCCTTGACAGAAACTTTATAGCTCACAAGCGTAGAAATTAGACTTAAATTTTTTTATTTTAAAAATTCCCTTCATTGTTGCATTTTGAATTTTCGGTTCAGGCACAGTTGCAGCTATGAGAACATATTGCTTCCAAAATGTATTAATGCAAGCAGAATGGTGACCCAGTAGGCAAATATTTCCTCAGTGTCATTAATAAATTCATCGGGACACATAGATGACATTGTCACGCGTGGCTCCTTGCTGGGAAATTTTAGGAAAAACAGTTTGTGCAGCTCTCAATCTAGTCTAGAGTCTAAATAGACAAACGAGCACTCTACTGTCATTTAATGAAGAAATATTATACACAGTGTGTCTATTTAAATGTCATGTGCGCCGAATCCACAGTCACCCTGATGCCATTGCAGCTATTCAGTTGTAATTTCCTGCTGGGAAGTTTGTGCATGCACATAAATGTCTGCATGCAATAAATGTCAGTGTTTGAATTTAGTTAAATTGAAAAATTTATTACGGCATGGTTTTTCAGCAACTGCGACAATGCACTCCATGACAGACGAATGCAAAATTTCATATCACACACACGCACACACACACACACACGCACACACACACATGTGCATATAAATTGGTATGCGCTTACAAAACAAAAGTAGGACACCATGACCACGACAATAATGGAAACGAAAACGGAAGTCATGTGCAGAATAAGAAGCTATTATGCATTTTCCAATTATGAAATACAAATTGCGTTCGGGCATAATGAGGACAACGTTGTGAGCGAAAAATGAAGAGAATTTTCCATTTTCGCCACAAATAATCATGTCGTTTGCATACAAGTAACTTAAGGCTCAACAACATGCTTATGTGGCAAAGGGCGCTTACTTTTTCATGCTCGGCGAATTTGAATACAAAATTAAAAATAAAAACAAAACTAGAAAGGAAATGTGAAATTAAAAGTGAACAAGAAAGAAATGGAAGAATTAAAAGTAGGTACTTCAAAACAAAGCCTTTGAAAGTTAAAGCTTTCTTTCGGTGGGAAGTCAAAAATTCAAGGCTGCGAACTAAAGTGATATGCCTAGATATGCCTTTTAACACCGAAAGGAGGAGCCCTGCAAATGACAGGTTGCGATAAAAATATTGACAGTTTTATTTTTAGATATCCATATCTATATAGTAAGGTGGATGGTTTTGTTCGAAAAAAAAAAAAAAAAAATGAAAATTGCATTCTACAATTTTTTTGGAGAAAAAATACCCAGGAAACCATAGGTCAAAGCCGAATTTTTTTTCTTACGCTTTTCAAAAAGAAGGCCCATCTTAAATATGTCTAAAAATTATTTTTCTACCTAATAAAAAACGTTTTTTAATTGAATTCTTCTTATTTTGAATCTTAGCATAATTTTAGGCATATGAAATAATAAAATTTTGCTTGGAAAATCATCATAAATTGGCCATTTTAAGATAGTTATTAAAGGAAATATTAAATTTTTTCAATGGCTTGAGTTTTGAGGGACGTTGAAGTGATTGTTTCTCTGCTTTTTGAGGCTTTTTTCTCGCAAATTATTGGCTATCGTAGGACGTTGAAAATCTTTGTTTCATATCTGCTTTAAATTTGAGCATTTGACCTTTAGTTTCTCCGGCATAATTATTAAGTATGGGCAGGAGAATAATATTCTGCTAGGACAGTTGGAGGTTACAAAATCGATCCACCCTACTATATGGCTCATAGTCTCCAACCTAGTTTAAACTATTTGAAGGTTTAAACTTTGAAATGATAGTCTTCAGGAGAGTTTAAACTAGGTTATATTAATTTTATATGAAAATTTTTTTAAACTTCAAATATAGCCAAAGTATTTTTTTGACTCAAACTGGCATGAAGACTAAGGTAATATATTAGAGAATTTAAACATTCGAAGCGCTTAAACCGAGTCGAAGACTACGACCCTATAGGTAGTTTTTGGGATTAATTGGGATCGTAAGACTACGAGGATAATGAATGGAATGACACCTTTATTCTTCGAACAGGATTTCAATAAAAGAATAAAAAAATATACAGTCGAAACTCCAAGGGACGGGAGAAAAATTCGGTACAGAGAAATTCGAGATAAAGAAAATAAAAGACACTAAAAAATATATCAAAAAAGAAGTTTCGGTGTAGAGAGAAGTTCGTTATGGATGAGTTCGTTATGGATGAGTTCCCAAGCGGCTTGTCTGAATTTACTAAGCCTTTAGGCATATAATCCTGAATCATCAGGTTAGTATTGATAATATTCCATTCTTACATATAAATCGGTCGGATTTAGGAAGTGTTCGAGTAGTCAAGGGACTTGGGTATGTCATTAATTTCTATTTGAACTACAACGATCCAGTAGCGTAGGTTACTGGCCGCATATATGGTATCCTCAGGAACTTAAGAGCCCCCACGCAGCTTACTCCCATTGCTTCAAGGAATAAACTCGTTATTCTATTAGTTGTGACACTAGTTTCATAAATTTTGAACTTAATGAATAGACAATTTTTCTATACCCCTAAGCAAATGGTTAAGAGCTTACAATTCTATCATTTTTTGACGTCAGCTTAATCACACAACCTCGACTCTATTGGAACGAACGCCAAATACATACATAAGTATAAACGAAAATGCAGTCAGGACATCCATTCGTCTTTCGTTCAGACGTTCCTATATGCACCGATGTAAGAAAACAAGGAAAAACATGTTTCGATCAACTCAACATGTTCAACGTTGGTTATCTTTCCGAGTCGAAATTGTCCGAAAATTCTTACATATTTGAGAGAAGGAGGAAATTGTATTTTTTTGTACACATTTCAGCTCTCAAAATACTCATTTTAGATGAGAATGAATTTAAAAGGAATTTTAGAAGATTTTGTGAATTGCATAATTTTCAAATCAAGTCGATATTTCTCTGTACAGAATTAAGTTACTGGCGATAGAATAAATTCTTTGTACAAAAAAAAAAAAAAATTTGTGCTCTTTCAAAATCGAATGAAGATTCGAGGCGACTATCTCCATTTAAAGACAACAATTTGCTCTGAACAGCAGATTTTTCTGAAGTCTCATTTTGAATCTACTTTGGTTTCTTCATTAAATTTTAAAAAATTCTGCTCTCCACGCTGCGCGTTTCTGCACACAGCTACATATAACTATAAAAGCTTCTGCTTCAATGGAAGCAAAAAAAATGCGAAAAGTGGCACAACTTTTGAAAAATTCGTTGCTTAAATGCTGTTAAAAATTTGGTCGTTTGTGACAGCGGGAAAGCGAAAAATTGAAGAAAAAACGGAAAAAGGAAATAACCAAAAAAAAAAAAAGAAGATTTTTTCCCGTTAATGGCGGTGCAACTTTGGGTGCATCAGCATCAGTTGCGCTCGCAGTTTTTGTTAGCGATATGCAAATTCCCCTTAAAATTTAGTGCAAGCAAACCGACATCACTGACACTTATTGCCTGGGGCGAAAAGACTCGTTTTTCTTGGCGCCAACAAACGCTTTTTTTTTATGACTTTTAATAATTTTCGCGCGAAATTTATTCGTTCTTTATATTAATGGAGCTGTCAGAAGATATCTTTAAGTAAATAAATTTCTATCGTAGAGTAAATATTCGGACATAACAAAAAGACAGTAAAGTTCAAACCTTAAAGTTTAAGATTGTCGACAAAAGTCCTTTGGGGATTTAACTACTGGTCTAGGATGGGGTAGATTAATGTGGCACCATATACCCATTCAGGCACATTTTTTACCCTTTGTCATACCACTAAGAAGAGGCAAAGATAGGTAGCGTGTCCATAGAAAAATTTTCCACAGTGGTATATTGAACAATTATAAGACATTAACCCAAACAATTTTGGGGGGGGAATAGAAGAAGTTTAGAGAGTTATGGACCAAAAACCAAAAAAAAATCCAAAAAATTCATGGCGTCCGATTTGGATGAAAATTAATATAATAGAATAAGTGAAAAATTATAAGAATTTTGGCGTCAAAATTTTTTCAAGAAACGGATTACAACTAGTCTAGTTTTGGTCTAGTTCCAAACTAGTCCAAAAAGGACATGTCAGCCCTACAGATGTGGCTGAATGGGGAGTGGCAGCCATCGCCTTTTGAGTTCTGTACTTCATATCTTTTCAAAAGACGTAAAAATGATTCATCTATGGTCGGATCGCCTTCGAAACGGTTTGACCAATCACGTTCAAATTTGGAACTCAAATATATCGGGCCCCTCGGGAGCCTAAGTGGCTCGGAATAGTTATTTTTCATACATTTATTACATTCGATTGATATAGATAGGATACACTGGTAAATTACCAAAAGAGACATATCCTTGAAAAATAAAAAATGGGCGTCGTCCTCCAACAGCCACACCCACACAAGAGCTTTATTGAAACTTGTTTGAACCCCAATCCATGTCTATGTGTACCTGGCTGTGATAACGATATCTGCTACAGATGTAAGCTAGTTGTATGATATCTTTCCGTCGAATAAGCTCGGTCGAAGGATAAAACAATACCTCAACTAAGGCAATCCCTCGTGCACTTTGAAACAAGGAAAAAGAAAAAAAAATTATTTGAAACTTAGACGGCCAGCCTGCATATTGAAACAATTCAGCTTAATTGGAATTTATTTGCTTTGCTCTTTGGTGTGGTGAACGTGTTCATTTTGTTCCTACATTGTCGTTCAGACCATAAATGTGGAAAACGCTAGTGACCCACTCGGGCGACAGTAGCGATGCGAAAGCCTGCTCTCTAGCGTACAAACATTAAAATTCTCTCTCAATTTTTTTCTGTTGGCTTGATTGGACGTGCGTGTGTGTGTGTGTGTGTGAAACCTTTGAGCCGTAATTGCGGTTCTGCTGAAAGTGCAAGTATGTGTGTCGGGTCCTCTTGCTACGCTTGTTCGTTAGAAGGCTTGTATTCCATTATCGTTCATTTCGTGTTTTTCTGGTTCGGTGTGTAGACTGACCGCAATGGAAAATTGCATTTTACGTTCGGAAAGAGGTTTTGGGAAACGTGAATCAACATGAAAACTCAAAGTTTTTACAAGAGAAACGAAAACGTTTTATTTTTTTTTATTTATTTATTTATTTTTTTGAATGAGAGCCCTTAAACCTATTAAATTTACCAAAAAAATGAATCATGACTGCAATAGGCTCGTAGGAATTAGAATTTGTAAAATTCTCAAGCCCGAATTCTTTGTTGTTTGGATTTCGAATGCACCGGGCAACCGGGCGAAGGCATATAGTATGGCCTCGTTAGCATATAGTATAGGGGACCCATCAATTTGTCTGCCCAGTAGGCCTCTAGGTTCCCAGTCTGGGCCTAGAAAGAAAGAAAACTTTTAACTCAAAATGATTCAATAAATATTGCTCCTATGTAGGGTTCGGATTTTGTGACTTTTATAAATTAAAAGCATACTTTATGGGGCAAATATTTTTGCTTACATTTTGCGAATAAATTTTGCCATGCTGAGGTTGAAACCGCTTTTCTAACTTCAAAAAAAATAATATTGAAGTCGATTTGAATTTTAACTTTTTGTGAGATGAACAAATTTTTTACTCCATAAAGTATGCTTCAAATTTATAAAAGTCATCAAAATCCGGGCACTGGTTATAAGTACAAAAAAATGGCTTTGTCCCAAAGGTTCATGTCGATAAAAATACCTTCTATTTCTGTGCCGTTCGTATCGTTTTGTCCAATTTGGCTTTTCCTAGTGAAAATCGAATATTATAACCAAAGCTCATTCAGAATCAAAACAAAACTTTGAAAGCTTTTTCTAGTGAAAGAGTCCAATACAATTACTTTCACATCGAAAGCTTTAGCGAATGAATGTGTCAAGGATATACGGGTTTTCCACGTGCGCTATTTGAAAGCTTTTATGGTGGCGATGGAGGACTGAACGGATGGTGATTTTCGTAAAATATTTGTGAGCAAACATGCGTTTATGAAGTCTTGACGTTTTTATAGATGATTACTTATGATTAATTGTAAAATTGATTCTCATAATCACCAACTTAAGCTCATGTTAACACATGTTATTCTCATTGTTTGTTATCAGGTTTTTCTGGAGATCTTATCCCACGGCGTTATCTTTAACAAAAAAATTATTACGGTGGAAAATATTAAAGTTTATTAATGAAAAAATTTGTATAATGTAAAATAGGTAAAGACAAATATCGGTACAAAAGACCGGTTAAAAATATATGGATTAATATAATAACCTAAATGGAACAATGAAGGACTAATTACTTGTAGGAGGAATATTCGAGCAACCCGAAAGATCCCTATTTTTGTTTTGCTAAAAAATTCCTCGAAATGAGGAAACTAAAGTTGATGCCTCTCTTTTTACTCCGAAATGTAATAATAAGTTTATATTATATGCCTTTTCAGGACAAAAAATATGACTGCCCTTGTCCTTTATTACGAGGCCAAAAGTAAATATGCAATGTTAAAAAGGCGTAAAAAATTCATTTGGCTCGGAGATTAATGGATCTTGTCCAAGGACGTTATTGTCGAATCAATTTATACATTTTATATGAATTGGAAAAGCTATAAATTTCCTCAATGGGCAATTGTTCTTTGAAGGCTTTCATTGATCATAAATGCTTCAAAATTGCTTGGTGTATGAATACATATTAAGAAGAATTCATACCATTTTCTATGAAATTTAAGCTCTTTAAATATGCCTTCGTTCTGCTGAATACTTACCATCTCTCACTCTCCATCTCTGTCTCTCTATGCATTTCTGTTTCATTTCACTGGTTATTTTTCCAAGAAATAGCTATTCACTTTCATTATCTTTAAGTCTTACCTTCAACGATATAAGCTCTGAGCTTATTTTACCTCTAGCGCTGACGTTTTTACAGTTTAAAGGGCCCTCTCCAGTTCTGTCAGAAATTAAAAACTTCATATAAAAAGTTTAAGAAATGCTGAAGGAATTTTTGTGCCAGAAATTTTCAATTATTAGAAACAATTTACCCATAATTATTATTCACACTTACAAGTCCGAATCCATTTTATTAAATTTTTTAATAGCTTATTCGTCTTTACGTAAAATATATGGATATAAAGATTGTCACTATTGCATTAAAAAATGATTTTATGCTACGTTTTTCCCTTTAAGCAATCAATATCAAGAAAATTCCTGCTGAGATTCCTTACAGAGCTGGAGAGGGCCCTTAACCGGGTAAATTATAAAATAATTGCTTGTAGATATTTGTTTTGTTTGGGTCTGTGACAATATTAATCTACAGATCCAATTACAGACAAGTAACATTAAGAAATATCTTAAGTTGGTATTATCAATAAATTCGAAACTCCTCAGCAAATTTACAAAAAAACTATTTTTGGAAAATTATACCGACAAACATATCCAGCCAGAACTAATTTTTTCATTTAAAGTAACATCGTTCAATTATTTGTGAAAGCAGAGGATATTGTACTAAAATCGGATTCCTTAAGTGCTGGAGTGCGCACATTCCCATTTGATTTCTGTACGCTCTTTTTAACTGCCGATACTCACCAGAAAACCCCCTACCGTAATTGCTAAAATACCTTTCACTTTTTTCTTATGGATACTTCTTAAATTGACTCTTCTTACCGTTATCCTTTTCATTACCGATATTTATTTAGTTTTGATTCCCTGATTTTTTTCTCTGGGTGTGTAATTCCCAAAAGTTCCTGCCACGACGCTTCATAAATTTTCTAAATCAAGACCCAAACGCAATGCGTAATCTCGTAAGATTTAATTAAGCTCGAATAGCTTTCAACAACAATTGAAATCCCCCAGAATACGTTGATATTAAAAACGCAAAAGCAAAAGTCAGACAGGACATTGCAATAAAGAAAATGACCCGTTTGAATAGTGTTTTGCCAAGTTAAATACACACGACAGCTGTATGTGAAACCCTAATCCAGTGTAGTGGACACGAACAGACACACAACACTGAGAGCTTAAGCAAAGCGATTACACTTTGGTATGTTTGAACTTTTATGCAAACGATTGCGCTGGACTTAAGCTCACCAGTTTCACTGAAATCAATGATATCTTAATCGGTGAAAGAGTCGAAAAAACACATTGGAAAATGGAAAAGAGGACCGTCGCTCTTATCCGTGCTTTGTTCCTTGTGTTGTAAGTAAAGTTTAAATCGAAATTTTTCGGTCATTTTTTGTTTGCTTAGCTTCTACTCAAAGTAAACAGTATAAATCCATTTGGATAAAGTTTCCATTTCTAAATATATTTGAATCCACCGAAGGACAAAACGATGGAAAGAGACAAGGATATATTAGTTTTGCTTCTTTTTGAAATTCCGTTTTCTTTTTCTGCTTTTAGGGCACAACATGGGCTCGGCTGGAACAGCACAAAGATACGACAACGGGATTGTGGTACATTCAACTAAAATACAACAGAAACTATCACACCTGCACCAGAAACAACACAAACAAAAGCAGCAACCAAAGCAAGGACAAAAACAGCAGAGCTTTGTGCAAATCGAAACCGAGTACGAAGCCATCGCCATTAAGAGGAAGCAATTTGTTGAAAGGTTGTCAGTAGCAACACAACGGACAACGATAGCCGAAAAAATCAATTCGGCCAACAAACAAGATAAATTGGACAAAGGGAAGAAGACAGAAGAAAATCCCAATAGAAACGAGAAAGAAACTATCTTGCACTATCGGGAAAAAGTTCGTTTCAGTCGAACAGGAAATCATAGCAAAGAAATCCAAGAAAAAAATACACAGATTATGGAATTCGATGGTCGAGCAAAGAACACAGCAGCTCGTTGCATTATCGCGAAAAAAGCAACAGTACGGGCAACAGCAACGAGCCCATCAACACTTATTGGCAATAACAGCTGATGCTGAAATGTTTCGAAAAAGTGAGCAAAAGAATAAAAGAAATCAAACAACACCGACAGCCATTGAAGAAAAACGGCTCAAAAGCGACCGATTTCAACGACATGTCAGCGGCCAGAAGCGGATGCTATCGAAAAAACTGATCAAAGCATTCCAACAATGCAACAAGAGTCTGCAACGAAAGATGCTCAGTTTCCACGAAAACCCTCGACAATTGCAGTTTGCTCACTTTATCCAGTTAGCAGTCGAAACGATGCTGCACCAGTGCCCTTTAATTGCCCCGAGAAGCAACAATCACTTGTATCTTCCATTACTGCTGGTTATGTTCCAGCAAAATCCGCAAGATTTCAAATATCGCAAAATGCTGCTAACAACAGTGACTCTCCCAAGGCTGCGCTCGAAACCGAAACTGACATCTCAAATACAACGAAACAACGAAAAACTTTCTTCTACAAAACGACTCAAGAGTCTAGATCTAAAACTTTTGCTAACACTACTGCTGAATCGACTTCAACAACAATTGCAACGATGGTATATGGTGTTTCGGCAATGTTGCTATCCCGAAGTGCTTGCGACAAATCTATACATGTTTTTATGGAAATGCAAAAATTTGCACGTGCTTTATTCTCCCTTATTATCATCTTTAATATGCTGCCACTTTTCTATGCCGGTAAGTTAATGAATATGTTATTCCCAGTCGAGAGGGATTGCCTCTGAAGCTACTCACATTTGAATTATGATATTATAACACTTTCAAACCCTTAGCTTAATATGGGAGGTCTTAAAATATTCAATCGATTCATTCGTTTCTTTAAGATTTTAAAGGGCGATACATATGGTTTGAAAACTCTACAAATGATTCCAAGTTGCGCTCGAAACCAAATGCATCTCAAATGACAAACATCGTAAAACTTCTTACAAAACGATAGACAATCAATTTGTGCTAGCATATGTGACGACTCAAAGACATGCTAACGATGTAAAGATGTTTGCAATGGCCATATCGAATCGCTTCAACCAAATTCTTGAGACATGTTTTTACAATTGGCACAATGTTTGGCAATCGTGCTATCCCAAATGCTTGCGACTAAATGCAGTACCAATTTTCTATGAAAAGCACAAAGTTATGTCTACCATTCGTTGCCCTTAAGATATTCCAATCTTAATTCAATCATATTTAATATTAAAGCCTTGTATTTCATAACCGGAAGTTAATAATATGGAAAACGACATAGCTTTATGACTTCCATGAAGCTCGACTTTCACGATACGGAAATCTTGAATCTAATTCACACGACACAATCATACACTGTGCTTTCAAAGAAACGACTATGGAGAGCTTTAATATTCCTCTGCAGTATGTCTGTCAATTTCCCAAAGTGGCTATTGACACGTCCAAGCCTGGTTATGATACTAATGCAGTTTGCTCCATTGATCGCCAGCGGTCTTGATCCGGTCATAAGGGGTTAAGGTAGTCGTAATGAATTCATACACACTGGTTAATATATAAAGAAATTGTTGTTTATTTTCTATTACATTAAAATAGACAATAATTACGACAATGACCAAAAAAAATCCTACGTCAGCGTTTTGACAGATATCCTCCATAAGGACAGGCCCTATTTAATAAGGTCCAGTTGAATACATTAGAAGTGAATTATGAGGACTAGTAAAACAGAAGGAACCTCGACCGAAGCTACTGGGTCAGTCCATATTATCAGGATATCTACCGCTCTATGTCATCGATTTTTGGATTGGTATGACAATTTTGTTTAAGGCTTGGATCTTAAATATCAATTAATTTGATTGCTTGGATTTTTAAAATTATTTCCAATCTGTAAGATCCAATTGAATAAAAAATGTAGGAGCCGTTTTGAAATTATTATAGACACTTGAATCAAAAACATGAAGAATTCCGAGAGCTACTTGGATCCAAAGCCAATTTTGTTTGCCTAGAGATGCCAAGCTTTTCCAAATTGTGATTGAAGTAAGTCAAGAGAACCTAAAATACCATTAGTGCTGGTACACGAAGTTTTCCACAGGAATTCTACTAATTACAAGTTACAAGTCTTTATTACTCTGTCATTAATATTTATATAGCAACATGAACTAAATATAGGGAAATATATATTAATGAAGTTAGTCATAATATTCAAACCGCGATATCTCAAAAACTAGAGCCATTCTAAAAGAACGGTTGAGAGGACTGAATTAAGCGCCCCTCAATTATGTTTACCAGATTTGTCTCCATGTTTTCGGTAAAAAAAAGTACCATATTCGAGCACAGTGTAATTATCTCTAGGAAATTATAAACAGCAAATTTAATAAGTGCCGTAAGCAATAAATTTTATTCTTTTATTTTATCTTACTAAAAGGTTTCCTTTTCATCCTTTTTACCTTTTCGCGGTGCACAAATCAAATCAGGGCTCTGAAACAATGAATCAGCCTAACTTGTCTTTCTTCAAAAATGCCATCATTTTTGACTCGTTGAAATTATTTAATTGAAGCATTTATATACATACCTACATTTATAGGTGCTTATATTGAACTCAAATTTCACAAGGGATCTCATTTTCTCTACAGCTTATCACCTAATAAAGAACGAAAACGCTTACCGTATGTTCACTTACAGTCAAAGTAAGCTTCCTTTTGTATATTCCAAGTGTTGCCGATACAATCTGAAGCCAACGGTTGACCGCAAATTCTTGCTTAAATTCGTTGAAGCTTATCACCTCGTATAGATTCATTAAAAAAAAAACGTGTTAAAAGAATAAGAAAAAGTATTCTCTTTAGGTTTTTCGTTCATTTTAAAACTCATTATGGATATTTTTCCAAGGTTTCTTTGTGCTTTTGTTTCTATCAAAAGTTTTTCTTTGCCTTTCGTTCGCCCATTGGTGGTGGTAGATATGCATTCAAAAGTCGCCCCACCGATGAGCTCAGCACGTTCGGCAATCGTTTTCGTGATAATTCCAGCACGTATACAAACACTTTAACGCACACCTTGACATTCACGCATTCGGCTATTAGCGTTTTAGCAAACACCATCAGTCAGGGTTTTATCCCATAATGTCAGCTATTGTCTTTGGTTTTTTTTTTTTTTTTTGTATTAACTTGATTCGAAGCCCTTTTCCACGTTGCGAGCCAAAGATGCCATTGTCTCGGCTGTCGTATCCAATTAAAATTCAGGGAATCTCCTTGTGAGTTTGAGAAGAGGGAACTGGAGTATCCTTAAAACGTGATCTATTGTCTTGCGAAGGAAATATTCTTAAGAACATATTTTTTTCTGTTAAAAATTTTATTTCCATGAAATATTAAAGCATTGTGTGTCCTAAATTCAATAAGAAGAGCTGATTTATTACTCTAGGGCAGTAGAAAGTCAAATGTTCTTGGTGCAGACAGTTTTTCATTGGACCCAGCATCCTTCATAGTAAAAAATTCCACAGAATGAATTTCATTGTCTATAAGGGAAAATATATTTGGACTTTTATTAAAGTCTTTTTAATACACATTTATTTATTTGAAATTTCTTTAAGTATTCAGTTATGCATAGGCGTTGCTTTCTCCATGTGTGTGTCCCGTCACGTTAAATAATATTGAATACTGAAAATTTTGTTGGCGGTTTTTGCTGTATTCCGGCAGGCAATATTAAATACATTGGTTTCCCATTGATTCATAAAGTTCTAAACTCCCAGAGAAACTTTTTGACATTTTCATAAGTCGATGACTTCAAACTGTATTCATGGAAGACTTTGAAAAGCCATATCAAAAGCAACTGGGAAAATGCTTAAAAATTCAAAAATGAAGCAAAAAAAAAAAAACAAGTAAGGGTGTTATAGTCAGGCGAGCCTGACAATAGAATGCCCGACACAGACACTTATGTTCGAATAATTTTTAATATCAAGAGGTGTTTAAGGACATATTGGGCCCATATACCGACTTTTGTTAAATTTCTTTATAAAAACCGCCCATTTGCCACGCCCAATTTTTCAATTTTTTTGGGACTCTAATCGGACCCTTATATATACGCTTAAATTCTAAGTTTCATTGAAATATTTCAATAAAGTCTGCTTTTGAGGCATTTTTGGGATTTTTGTGACAGACCCTAGTACTAGAGGTACCCTTAATAATGGTTCTATCGAAAAATTTTTTGGGGAGGACGTTACTGGCTATCAAGGAAGCATACGTGCCAACTTTCGTTCAAGTCCCATTTGTATTTCGGGAGTAGAAGACAATTTTCGAAAACCGCCCTTCTGCCACGCCCATTTTTTTAATTTTTGTAAATCACATTAATTGGCCTAAAATATGTTCAGATGCCAAATTTTATCAAAATATCTTGTAAAACATCGGTTTTAGAGCAGTTTTTGTGATTTTCATAACAGACCCTAGTACTGGAGGTACCCCTAAAAATGGTCCGATCGGGTCCATTCTCGAACTTGTTCTTACTCATGTCCCCGTGAGCACGCATACCAAATTTTGTCAAGATAGCTCAACTCCTTCGATAAGATAACTGTATACAAACAGACGGACAGACGGACAGATGGACAGACGGACAGACGGACAGACAGACAGACGGACGGACATGTCTAAATCGTATCTCCTGGTGACGCTGATCATTTCTATATACATTTTGTATGGTCTATCTCGACGGGTTCTGGGTGTTATACACAACCCAACAAACGCAATATACCCTCGACACAGAGTGTGTCGGGTATAACAATACCCAAAATTTTGATAATTTGTCAAGTTATTTCATATCAAAAAAGCCAACGATTCTTGGAACTTGGGCTAACTTTCTTACATTGAAGAACTTCAAAAATTTATGGGACTGTTCCCGTTTGAGTTTTTCGTCGCGATGGCATCACAAAATGTAAAAATTTTGACATTTCCACTGTTGGAACTGTTGTAGAAAACGGACCTAAAAATTCAAAAATAAAATCACTTTATTTCAGAGCATTATATCTGTAAGACAAGCGCGTGATTCTATAAAAGACCATCAACACCAAATATCAGGTATAAGTTGCACTTAAGCTATTTTTGCCATTTGATCACATGCAGAACATTTTCTCAATTCGCCGAAAGTCTTATTCACTCAAAAGGATTTTGGTAAACTTTCAGTGAGAATAGAGAATTTTGTTGCAATTTACTCAAAGCTCGCTTTCAAGATTGTCAGCATGAGCGAAATGCTCTCTTTTTATAACAGATAAACTTCGTCGCGAGGGTATATTGTGGTTGTACGAACGTGTGTTCTGGTTGACTATACAAAATATGTACTGATACTCGTATAATCGGAGAACATCAGGAAGAAATATTAAGCCATTTCCGTCTGTCCGTCCGTCTGTTTTTTTTTCCGTATGGGTCTCGACATGTGCAGAGTAGGCACTGCGACCATTAGATCTATGGTGCCAATTGGCCCCATTTAATTTGATTTTTCAATCATGTCCTCAGCCTTCCTTATGAAGGAGAGGAAATTCCGGTACGTTTCGAGCCTTAGCTCGTCATGTCTTAGGAAGAGTTTATTAAAGACTCTGAGTCTCAGCCCACATAGGACAACATATTCGCCGATTACGTGAAATGCAGTCTCCTCATCCTCAAGACAGAGTCTGCACTCGGAGTCTCCTATCAGGTGCATCCTGTCGAGCTGGTATGTCCATCTATTAGTCTGTATACAGTTTTCTTATCGCAAGAGTTAACCCTTATGTGAGTGACAAGGTGTATTGGGAAGGGGTCTGTAAAATTGAAAGTCTGGGAGAATATATTGTGTTAAATTTTCGGCATATTAATCGAAAATTCTCATTTAGTTTGTTAAAGGCACCCGAGTATCTTGGCACTCTATTGATGGTGTTTTTTTGTCACTCAAAAGGGATTAGGGACGATAATGGAAGGCGATTTGGCGGAGACATGAGTAAAAACAAGACCAGATCGGTCGATTTGTAAGGCTACCTCCGGGAGTTGAGCGTGTAAGGCAAATCGCAATAGCAGCTCTCAAATACGAGTTTTTACTGATAAAATTTCAATAAAATTTAGAACTTGATTTTGTTTTAGGGCCCTTCATTTAATTTCCAAAAATAGGGAAATCGGGTGTGGCATAAGACGGCTTTCGAAAATTGTCTCTTAAGGACAAAGTTCATACGATTATAGAATAGAAGTGAGCATTTGGGGGCATCATTATTGTTATTTCGGTAACTGTATTGCCAAATGTACCTCATTATAGCATCCTTACTTGTGTTAATTTAATTGATTGAGTGCGATAAAAATTTATCTAGACGAAGAGGGAAGCCGATAGTGATAAACAGATTTGCTGTTCCTAAATAACCGCGCAATTTAGGAAAAGCTCTCAATTCAAAACATTTTTTTTGCAATATGCATTGCAATAAGAAAATTATAAATTATGTAAAAGAAATAATTTTCAATCTTTTAAATTAATTTATTGGCACGTTTTTTCCCATATTTTTCTCATTATTTATGGTTACATTATGACCATAGCTATCGCTATTTGTGTATGTCACCTAGTGACCCTCCTGGTCCATTTTCGTAGATCGAACACCACCCTTCTTCTATTTTTTCTTCTCAATTTATGTAATGTCATTTAATCTGTCAATCTTTCTATTACGAGCCATTAGTCTCAATTTTATTGCACAAGCTTACTTAATGAATAGCTCGAACATATTTCCGGAGAGATAATTTTTTCTTGCCGTTAAGGAAATGTAGTAAAATTAAATACTCAGCGTCGCGCTTCAACGATTAGGAATGTCATTAGCTGAAGGACATACATATAAAATGTTGAAGAAGCAAAGCAAGGAATGCTTCTATAAACTACGAATAAATCATCGAATATAGAAAACAAAAAAGATAGCGACTAACGATAAACTCACTGAGTATATTGAAATTGATATATATTGAACATATATATTTTCGAAATAAACATAGTGATCAAAGAAGCTGGAAGAATTTCAGACCAGCAGAATTTCACAGGTCCTATGCGATGACACAAGCAAAACTTTCGACCACACTTACGAGCGGTACGAACTAAAATATAATTTTGACTCCTCCAGGACTCAGTTATGAAAAGAGGTTTTTTTTATCATTAAAATAAGATTACGAGTCTAGTCTGTTTTTCCGAATTTCATTGAAATTCTAGATCCTTAATAGTTCCTGCCAGCATACATACCATATGAAGGTGCAAATGGTACATCTGTTCGGGCACTTAAGCTTGAGACACGCTAATGAATGAATACGTATGAGACTCTTCATTAAAATTTTAAAATATTTGATTTTGGCGTGACTGATTATTTGATTGCCGAAAAAATAATATATTGACTTAAGGACTCACTCAGCTTTCATGAATACGAAATTGATATCGCTTAGGCAGATGCGAGAAGCAGCTGTGTGCGTCGATTTTGGCGCCATACTTCAGTCATTTACTTACACACACGCACATATTATCAGATTTATCTCTCTAAGAGTCTAGAGCGCTTAAGTAAAATGATGTCTAAGGACGCCCTATTGAATCACTAAGGGCACAAGACACAAGTCAATGGCAAAGAAAATTGACAAAAAACAACAAAAAGGACACATGCATCCAAAGAGGCGCAATTGAGAGTCTTGCCGTTGTTTAAGCTCAAGCATAATTTCTTTCATAGATGGAAAAGGCACTTCTATGCTTAAAAACTTGTACGGGTACTTCTCACCGAAGAAATGAATTCGCCCTAAATCGCTCGCATTTCGTATTACCTCTCTCATTTGAGAGAGTTGAGTTTGATTTTGCGCTCTTGTAATTTTCTCCAGCCACAGTGCACAAATCCTGCCGTCACTTGAACCAAACAATTTCAACGCTTTATCAGTCGATTTCTTTCGTCAGCGCATGAAAGTTGCATTTTTGCGTCGCGAATTGCTCGTTTTGATTTTTGCCATTCGCGCTCTATAGTTGATGAAGTCTATTTGCTTAACGCATCATTTTCGATAGAAATTTTGTTCGAAAAAAAAACAAAAAATTTAAAGCTTGGAATTCGTAAAATCGGTGTTTTTGCCTCCGCTGTTTTAGTGCTTACGTGCTTACGTCTTAGTTGTTGTTTGAATTGCCAGCATCTCTTTCTTTGGAAATTGCACGAAATTTTCTTATAGCGCTGTCTAGCATTCATGCTCTTCGTAAATCTTAAAGAATCTTGTAGTAATTGAACTAAAAACTTCCAAAAACGTCGTTAAATCATAAACGAATAATTAAAAAGTTTTTATGTGACGATCGATTGCATCTACAGCTGGCTATTGACACCTATTTTAAATAATCAAAATTCAGCAGCTTCCTGAATTAAAATTACGCGATCAATTTGAAAAGTCATAAATTGTGAAAGTGTATTTGAAATTCTTCTTAGAGTGTTTTCAAAAGTAAACAAAAGAATACAAAGAGTATTCAAAAACTTTTTAAACAAAATTTTCTTTACATTCTACTGATTGTGAGCACTTTCTGTTTAAGAAAAATAATAAAATATAACAGCTTATATTTTCCCATTTCAACGCTAAATAAGAAGTCTCTTATCCAGCCAGTATTTTTTGTATATTTATTTAGATCTTAACATTTTCTTTAAACATACCCTTGAAGCCTTTTTTCATCTAATTGTTATAAAAAAAACCAAAAAACCATCTCATGAAATTTATAATCTCCTTTGAAAAATTTTGTGTATTTAGAAATGATTTCAGCGGCGGTAAATAAGTCTACATTAAATGTAAACAAAACATGAAATGTTGACCTGAAGAGCACTCGACATTGTGAGCAGCACCTGCCGTATACTTAATGTATTAATACAGTAATTAAAATTAAGTATACGTCCATGTGCCAGCTTCCGGTTCGATTTGTAGATCTTTTTGACAGTTTTAGTTTCATTTGTAAATGGATGAAGCGATATATTAATATATTTATTACATTATTTCTGTATAATTGCTGAAAGTTCAATTTGAATTAAAAGAGAAGTATAAATCATGGGCGCAGTTCTTGTAAAATAAAAACTAAGTACTTATTACACAATGCTACAGCGTTTCGACACTTTTTTTCTAATGGTAATTTTATGTTAGCTTAGGGTTCGCTCATTTCAGAAAGGTCATTGGTTTGATGGATATAAGTAGCGTTTCCGAGATATGTCCCAAAATGTGAAAAAAGTCAAATTTCTCTATTTTTCACCATATTTAGGGCCATAAATCAATTACCGTATAAGATAGCTGAGCGGATAGACCTAATTTGGAAAGGTGGAGACCGTACGCATATTTTAAGTTTCATAAAATCTTTGAAGTTTTGTTTTTTAAACACAGTCAAACTTTCAAAACTCGAACCACCATTATCCAAAGAAATTGTTCGAGCTATAGAGGCTACGAGTTAGGGAAACGAAAATGTATATCAAATATTCTCTATTGCCACCCAATTCAGTCCAAGTTATAGAAAATTCGAGTAGTAGAAGTTCGAGTTATGAAAGTTTGACTGTATGTAGAAAAAACACACTTAAAATTATGCATGTGTGCATTGTTCTGTTTACACTGAATGCATTTATCTGTGGAGCATCGTGCTGGGCTCATGGTGAGCTCGTTGAATTCTCTAAAATTGAAGATTTTTGTTGTTTTATAATTACAAAATATAATTATGTCTGCACGACTCTCAGCATACTAAGTAGCACATTTACATTCTAGGGTTTTTTTTTTGATCAATTTTCGTTGCTATGTATTCTTCTTCCAATGAAAATTCCTTTGAAAAATGAAAAAGAAAATCGAAATAAATAAAAAAAGGAAATGATGAGTGCTGAAATTGTTAAGTGACTGTAAGAGAATGCTCTGTGAAGCGTATGCTAATGGCCTCATGCGCTGTCATTGCTATATCTTGAGAAAGTCTCAAACGAATATAATACAGTGCAGAGAAAATCAAATAAATAAGTCGATAGTAAATCAAATAACTCAATAACACAATAACGTCGACGTTAGACTTTTGAATTGGCAGATTGGTATATTGACAGATTGGTACAGCAACGCATCTTTCGATTGGCAAGGACGATACACGATGGAACTGGTTCAGAATCGCACGATGCACAGATTTTCTTTATTTTCCTTTCTTTTCTTTCGATGTGTTTTAGTTTTTTGCAACTATTTTTCAAGTTGAATAAAATTTTTATATATCAGCTTTGGAAATATGTATGTATGTGTAAGGCTTGAATGTGCAGTCGGATTGTCGACGTAAGTCAACGATTGTCTACATGCATATATAATATATAATATTTTATATATATGAAAATAGGAAATAACTATGAAGGCTTTATTGATATTTTGAGATTGAAATATGCTTCAAATCTGCATATTCTCTCATATAAAAAACAAATAAATAATATCGACTTCTGCATTGGTTCATAGATTCCTGCAAATTCGAATGAATCAGATTAATAAAAGGCAGTGGATTTTGAGGGAAGCATATTTCCAATCTTGATGATAGTTTTGGTTTTTATCGCAATTTCGGATCAGTTCCCGAATTCGGAATTATAATTTATATGATTTTAGTATCCTTTAAAGCTTCTTCCTTTCATCAATTTAAATAGGTATTCTCATCACTGTCTCAATTTATAAAGTAATTCATGTCATATATCCTTATGTTAAGTCACATCTGGTAACTCAAATCGAAAAGGTGCCTTAACAAGCTTTATAAAAAAAGTCCAATCAAGTATTAAACACGCACAACTAAACACACTTGCCGCCTCAAGTGTTTGAATCTCTTATTTACCCCAAGTATTTAGAGCTTATTTGACTTAATGAAAATCCGCCCTCTGCGTTTCTTTTTTCGTTAAATTTCATTTTAAAAAATGTATCAAACATTGAGCACCGGTGAAAGACGAAAAGCGAAAGTTTTGCGCAAATCGACCGAAAATATATAAATTCTCATTTTTTGTTTATTTTGTACGCTTGGGCTTTTAAAGCGTCAAACGATTATTTATTCGATAAACCCGAAATCTATATTATGAAGGAACAAAAACAAAAGTATTATTAAATTGTAGCAATTTCGCTTCAAATCGCATTTTAAATGCCCATTTCGATAGACCAAAGAGAGTACTTTTTAAAGTATTGTTATTCAACGCTGATTCTCTTTGTAGAGTAACGTCTTCAAATTCTCATCAAAATAATTATGCTTATCTGATTATTGTTGAATAGCAGTAGAATTTCATCGTTTTTGGGGTGTTCAAAACCATTTTCGCAAAAAAGAAAAATAAGAAAAAATATTTTAAATGACTTTTTTGATCTAATTTGGATCTATTTTGGTAGTGTAAGGGAATTCTTTCACTGTCTTCAAAACTTTATTTATGGAATATTCGCTATGTTCCTACACCGAGAGAAAAAGGTGGTTATTTTAACTGAAAAATCAGGTTAAAATAACCGAGTTCACCATTAATTGTTAACTTATGTACAGTAGCGGTCAACTCAACAGTACAAACACAGTCAATAAGGATATAACTACCTGATGGTTGATATAACTGTCTCGCGGTTAAATCAACTGTCACCAGCGACTGGGAAAAAAACATTTATTTTTTGCTTTGACTTTTTTTTATCTTCTTTTATTAATATTTTTTTTTTAATTAAATTATTATATTTTTTCTTTATTTATTTGTTTTTATTTAAATCTTTTTCTCTTTCATCTTTTTAAATTTTCTTGCCTCGGCCGACCCTTGAACCGCTGACCTCCAACTTCGCTGGGTGAACGTCTTAACCATTACGCTAAACGAACGAATTTAATTTGTTGGTCAAAATGCTCACTTGAGTTTATGGTTGCTCAAATTTTGGGGAACGTGCTTAAGGAATTGTTTCACTCCCAAAATTTTTTGCTTGAAAATGAACCATTAAAAAAAAATAAAATTAAATAAAGCCTTAAAAATTTAGGAGAACATTTTTGTCTTCCAAAACAATTACACTCTGAACAAAAAAAAAAAAACTGTAATTTAAAAAAATTCAGAAAATTTCCCGCCGCCAGCAGGGACAGAACACCGCAGCTCACGACTGACGAATCACAGTTTAAAGCACTGAGCTATCGAAACCTCCAGAGACGGTTGATCAGAATGCGAACTTATACGTCTAAGTGAACGAAAGCGAATTTGAACATAAAAAGTAACTGTTCATTTGACTGCCTTTTTCAGTGCATTTAACGCGAAATACAGTTTATTTGACCACTCTTACTTTAACTGTTCTAATTAGTTGATTTTACTGTTGTTATTTCTCTCGGTGTACTTCCAGCGTTAGTTTTAATTTCAATATTTTTATTTTTTTTTTCTAAAGAAGAAGTCTAAAATATCTCATTGTTTGAAATTGAAATTCTAAGTAAACCACCCTTGACTTTACTATGGATTTTTTGTCCGTGTGCGTTTTTAATTATTTCAGCCTAAAATATCAGCTACCTTAATTTTCTTAGCACTTGGGACAACGAACGAACATTTAGTTCAAATATTTAGTATTATTTGCATTATTTTTCCTTTCATTCAAATAAAAACTTTCCAACTTTTTGCAGCGTACAACTTTCTCATTAAAACTAGGGTAAAATACCCTCAGCCTCTCTCCTTAGTCTTTCTTCCTGACTGAATGGCAACCGCAGCAATGGGATTTCCATCTCACAAATATGTGGTTAATACCAAAGTTATTTGAAGTGGTTTGTGTTTTTGTGACGGAAATCATGACATTTGGCTGAATTACATAAATTTCGGTTTCTCCTTTTTTGCGAAAATCAAATGAAAATAAGGTAATTTCAACCAAATGGCATTTTATAGCGGAAAGGCCTTTTGCTAATTAGTCATTTGACTTTATGTTTTTTCAAACAAGTATTTAGAAACTTTGTGAGAAATATTAAGTAGTTAAATAGCATCGAAAGATTTCCTTTAATTTTCTCGAAGAAGCAGACTTTGTGAAAGGCGAGGAAGGATTCTTTGTTTTTTTAATGGAATAAAGTTAGACTTAGGCCTGGGGCCTTACTCTGTATTGCGATGCGATACGAAAATCGATGCGATGGCTTATTTCAAATCGCAATCGGAACGGTTTTTTATAGTTTTTGATTCGTAAAAATGAACTGAAAGGTTCGGAAATGCATTTCCAACATACCAATTAAAGTAAAAAAAGAATTAAGTGCAAACAATCGTGCCAATTGCGACTTGAAATAAGTTTTCGTGTCGATTTGAGTATCGCATCGCAATACAGAGTAAGGCCCCTGATATTACAGTGCATACTTAGAGTGTCCTTAGCACTTATGTAAGGCTTACACCTGTAAAGCATTTTAACACAAATTTTAAGTGCTCTTTAAATAAGTTTTCAAATTAATTTAATGAAAGAATTTCAAAAGTTTTACGAATTAAAAAAAAACCAAGTATAAACAAAAAATATCGTTTTTTTAAAATGTTGCCTGCCGAAAACAATTTTCCTAAATTTTGGTTCAAAATTTACTGTCAAAGCGCTTGACACTTAAGGTGTTCTTAAGTCTTCAAGCTTCCTTAGCTTAAGAGAGCCTTAAGTATACACTGTAATATCGGGCCTAATTGTCATTTACAAATTAGATTTGAGCCTTTGGAAATTTTTCAATTCAATTTTTCAAATAAAAGATCAATGAATCACATCAAAAATTAGACATCTTTCGTCAGATTAAGAATTTGGTCATTTAGAAGAATGCAATCTCGGAGAATCAAGAATAATACGCGACCCACTCGACTTGTAATATTTTGAGGTGCACCTGTCAAATTTTTTATTCCAATTTTTGGCATGTCATTTTTTAGGGTCGTATTTTTGACGAGTCTCGAAATTTTTGAAGCAAATACCTAAAGGCAGACACCTACTTAAAGTTCCCTTTTTAAAAAATTTCCCATACTTAATGATTTTAATTACCAAATAGTTGAAAATTAGTCATGATTATTTAAGATTAATGAACAAATTTCGGTTTTTTTTTTATGTGAATTTTTCCAGCATAATTAAGCATTACCCTTAGGCGGTGTTTGTTAATTAGTTCCTGAAAAGCAGCAAATTTCTAGTTGTGCCAGCTTAAATGTACTACTGCAATATGTATACACCAAAAAGAGTAATCGTTTTTTAAATCAGCGAGACAAAATGGTGCGGTTATTAATCGTTATACTAATAATCATTACAATAATAATCATTATTTTTAAATAAATGTAATTTCAATCCATTTTTGTTTGGCTCATTGAACACATTTTTGTGCTATCAAAAGTGTTCTTTGAGTTCCTAAATTAGACATAGCAAAGGTAAAGGCCAATTTTTCCGTTTATTTTTCGCTGATTTGTTGAGGGACTGGCAAGTCAAATTCAAAATAAAAGCGCTTGTCTTCGGCTTCAGTCGTATTCTTTATGTTAATTAATTAATATATACCTATATGCTCTGAGGCCTTTGCTTCACTGGGATTCGAAGATGGCAGACAGACAGACAAACCTATATGCTCTATCAAAAAATTTAAGATGCATAGCAGGTACCAAGCATTTATTTCATACAGCATTCCATCAAGCTAAATTAGTTTCGAGAATTCATTTATTCCCATATCACGAAATAAATACAATCATAATTTTTCCCTAATTTCTTGTCTGACCAATAAAACCAAACCAGCTTGATTACACAAAACATTCGCTCTGGCCGATGGATTGATTTCTGACGGCTTCGCAATTAGTTAATTCCAAAAATATTTATTCAATTTACAAATACCAAAATCGAGAGATCAAAATATCAAAATAAGTTTTTGCAGCTTTCAATCAAGTCATGAATGCATGAACGAGCAGATCTAAACATTTACCAATAAATAAGAATTGAAAGAAAACATTTGTTCTTCCCTGCACGAGCACAATTTTGTTAATCTGATGAGGGAAAAGAGCCTAAAACCTATTTGCGAATTCTTGTTTCAAGTCGATTATTTCGGCTTAGGTAGAAAAATTGTGGAAATCTTCAAGGCTTGCATTCAATTTTATTGAAATTATCTACATTCAGTGGAAAATTTTTTTTTTTTTAGATCAGTAATAAAGAGGGGTGCCCATGTCTTCCGATTGCTCTTCTCGCACCCACCTCTCTGAGTTAAAGCTTTGGGTTTCATCGCAATTTAGAGTACCCTATAACATCTATAATAGCTAAACTTTAAAAGAAAGCAAAGAAAAACCATCGATTCTAACTATAAAGTTCCCTTAATAAAATACGAGCATGCATTTATTCTTACAATCAACCATCGTGACCCAAAAAAAAACTAAATTTTTAATTTGAGTGAAAGTCTCCGCGAAAATGATTCTTCCAATTGGGAAATGACATTTGAAATTTCTGGAAAAAAAAATAAAAAAAATTATTTTTTCACGATTCCTTGGAAAGCATGAAAATGTAATTTATCACTTGACGCCTGACACAAACATTTCACGTTTTAGTGCTTCCTTTGTTATTTTCTCCTTCTATATATAAGACTTCTCTTGCCGTTTCCAGGAAAACCAATTCAGTTAAAACTCTTCTCCGCTTTCATGGCGTCGTCGTAATCTCTTAACTTTTGAGATATTTTTATAAGAAAAGTTGTCGTTAACTTGATTTCTTTTCTTTGCTATAGCAACAAAATTAAATTTTTTTTTGTTACTTTATGCAGCCCCAAAGTCCTTTTACTTGTTACCTGCTGCACTTGAAGTTATGCATCTCCTTAGTTCTGCGTTGCCTTCTGACTCGTGTTGACTGGCGCTAGTCCTGTTCATAATCATCGTTAGCGTCGCATCATGACTTGCGTAGTGTTGCAATTATTTTAATGCACATTTGACTTACGATGACATTGCAATTGTGCTTTGGCAACAAACGTACAGACACACAGACCGAACGGAATACAATGGCAAGAACGTTTATGTTGCACACACAGTTTACTTAAAATACCTCTAAATGGCAAGCACTATATAATACAGAAAGGATTTTTCCAACCATAGCTTTCTGCTGCGATTTTCCGTTTTCCCTCGTTTTTTATTTTTTATATATATTTTTTTTTTTTTTGTTTTTAATTTCTCCTTTCTTTCGGAAGGTCATGACGCAAAGATGCTCTTGAGAATTTGCAACCATAATCTAAAGGCAGTAGTTCATTTTGATGCAGACAATTGCTTTGAATTGTTGCAAAAAAAAAAAAAAAATAAACCAAATGTGTGACCTGTTTGAAGAGTGAATGTATGCAATTTTATTGTAGAACGATGGAAGGTATTTATGAACTAATTCATGGCTTTCGAATGTTTTTAGAAGTGGACAGATAAATTTAATACTTTGCTCCACAAATAAAAATAATTTCATTGCAATGTGTTTTGAAAATTTTATTGTTTTGACACCCACATTATTTATGTTAAGTCTCCCTTAGTCAGTTTTTATTGCACCTTGAGACAAGTGGGCGAGAATTGGAAAAGGTTTTCTAGGGCCCCGGTTTGCTCCAGGACGAGCTTAAAACCTAAGTTTTTCAGTTTTCACAGCAAAAAACGAATAAGAAAATATCTCTCGAGTCCGAAGTCGCTCTAAATGGACCTGGTCAGGAGTTCTTATGGTATAAATGGTATAATCCAAGCACTTCGAAAATACTTTTTATACAGGATAATTCAAGAGAGCTACACAGAAAAACTGGCTACGAAAAATTCCAATTAATGGCGTTTGTTAAACTCGATTCATCGGTTTTTTAATTATCTCAATTAAAAAATTTCAAACAAATCACGAAATTCGGGAAAAGTTCGTAATATTAAATTTTGTTCAAAAATTTGGTGACTATGTTATTGTATTAAATACCAAAACTATTAACACTTGACAAAATTTTTGTTTGAAATTTTTAAAAGTTTATATAAATATTTTTCTAAAATTTTCATTAGTTTTATGCGGACTTACATGCAAGAAGAGACAAAATAATCAAACATTAGCTACATGTTTATGATGTTATAATGTATAATTATCTTCCGTAAACTGACTTTGCAGACTAAAATTTTCATTATGGAATATTTAGATGAGGTATTTTTTCCTTTTTTATTTATTTAAAATAAATGGTTGATTTTTATTTATACCTTTCGTTGTTGATATTACAAATCATTGTTTTGAAAATGTTTATTGAGTGTTAATACTTCGAGTATTTGTCCCAATTAAACGATTTGTAAATATAACAAAAAGTGTGATAGGCTGAGTTTTAACAACGAATTTGTTATATTGATTAAAAACTTGGCTGTATTTACGCACAAAAATCTTTCTGTGTACTACATCTGGAGCAAGGTGATAGCGGATGTCAAGACGAACAAAAAATCGTCAGATGACAGTGGGCGCCGCAAATGCACTCTCTGAGGAGTTATAGGGCGTTAAAGTTTTTAAGTCAGGAAGTCGAGAAAAAAATATTCTACCAACGATAAAGGTTTTATTTGTATGAAATTAAATTGTATGAAGGTATTAAAGCCAATTATATGGGCTTTTAAGGAAAAAAAATTGTTAGGTTAGGCCCAAATGCTCTGAGCGTTGAGGGCTAAAATTTAAACGGATCGAAAAAAATCTACAAACGTTATGTAAAAAAATATAAAGTTTAACCAATTTTGGTTTTGAAAATTAATTTTGGTCAATTTTGCGTTATGGAAAAAAGGTCCTATTAAACAAACATGTATAAAAAAACTTTCAATTTTTTTTCCTGCAGTCGATTTCCTTTCAAACCGTAGTACATATGCTATACCCTATTTGAGGTTTAACTATCGAAAACATGGGATTTAAAAACGAATTTGATATTTTCGAGATAATCTTTTGAAATTTCAATTTGCATAACTTTTCCTAGAAGCCGTCGTCCTGTTTTAAATTAATATATTCAAACTAATAAAGTTATTCAATTTTGTATATTGGGTATTGTATTTCCTGACTAACACCCTAGGGGTATTCCCTTAAAGCCCAAAATCCAACATTGCGATAGCCCGATGCAAGAGCGCGAGACGAGACGAGACGCACACGAATTTCAATACAATCAATCATATGTATCAAGCTCCAATGTATCGCACTGCGAGATCTCGTAGCGTGAAAATTTGGAAAAATTGAATATTTCTCGTTGCGAGGCAATTTGACAGGGGTTAATGATGTAGCTATTTTTTGATTACTCGTAGAATTGGGTACTCGTTTAAACTAATAAAACAAAAACTGTTCACTGTTCCGTAAAAAAAAGCTTTTAAAATATTTCGCGAGCTTTGATTCATTTTGAAAATTTTTTGAAAATTTTGAATTAAAATTTAAACTCAAGTGATAACATATAATTTTAATGAGTACTCGGTACTCGTTGGATTGGTACTCGGTTCAAATATTGCATTACTAGAAGCGAAATTATGCTGTCATCTGCGTGAGGCAAAACTCTCATTGGAGATTGAAATGCGTCACGCAAAACATTTCCGTGACGTCGCGTACTCTCGCATCGGGCTCTAGCAATATTGGACTTTGGGCTTGAGAGTGAAGAGATGAAAAAATCGGAAAAATATAAAATTTTTCATACAAAGCTCCGTTCATTACATTCTAGGCCTTCTTGATTAACGAGTTTTTGAAGTATTCGAGACAAAAACACATTTTAGAGAAGCCCCTACGCTTTCCTTTTTAATTTTCACATTAATTTTTTAATTCTTCATCATTTTTTCCCATTTGTTTCTCCATCTCCAAACCTTAAACACCTTTTCCAATAATATTTTCGGAACCACTCGTCATTTCTTTCGTTCTTTTCGCTCGACTAGCTCGGATCAAAATAAAATTCAAAGGAATTTAATGGATTAGCATTTAAATTGATTGTCGTGAAGATTTCGAAAAAAGCCCAATTTCCTAGAAATGTTTGCGGTGGCAATAAACTGAGAATAAATTTTAGCCCTTTCGATATAAGAAGCCGTTCCGTAAACATAAATTTCCGTGACTACACAAAAAAAGCAACGCAATTCATATAAATGCCGTCATTTGCAGTGAAGTAACTTTTATTCTCACATAAAAACATAACATTTGCCCAAATAAAACTTCTGACAGTAAAGGAAAACATTTTTTTGGAGCACACAAAGTCCAATTGACATGTCTCGACGACGCACACAATCACAAATTGTTATTGTATTTATGTGTAATGCTTGCCGTTCGCATCGGCATTTCTATGTTGAGACTTTAGCTTTGTTGGCGCTAGTCGAAGTTTAATGGTGGCTTACAGCCAGATGCTTTATGGTTGCTATGTCGGTAAATAAATACTAGCAAAAATGAATATCAAAACCAATATGTGCGTGAAGACAAGAAAAAACAACAACAAAAAACAACCACAACAAAAAACCAAATGAGGACAACGACAAAGATAAAATTGTTCAATGACAAAAACAAAAGCAGAAGGAAACGATTTTTATCTTGCAAGAGCATTGAGACAAGAAAACAAAAAGGATGACGGCCATGGCCAAAAGACTTGGGCTTTTCATATCATATTTCTATTCATATGAGTCATATGCTAGGTTGGATGCTGTGGTGTGTGCGTTGCCGTTAAATGAGTCACATACAACTGGCAGGCTTAAGTGTTCCTATATTTAGCTCAATTTAACGTATGAGAAACATTCCTCATACGCAGTGCGGGCCATATTAATGAAGTCGACATTCGAGTTTAAGGCAATAGTTCGGTGAAGGCGTGTACATCGAATAATTTTAGTTTTCTTGCTGCTTATTTGGGATACATTCCCTAGAGTTAAGATAAATTAAATACATTTTCAAAACTTTAGAGCTTTAAAGTTAATTAAACTTGCCAAAAAGTTTAATTACATTTCAATATTCTCTAATCTTTTTAATTTCATTGAACTTAATACAAAAATTTAATGGCATTAATGTTGGTTTCTGTTTTCCAATTGTTTTGGATAAAGTTTAATTGATTCTGATTTTGTGGGATTGAACACCTTTAAGGTCGACTCCAACAAGCCAAAACGGGAAGATTTAATAGAATTATGCCTACTTGATCTACTTTGGTTATGCTTTCCTTATTTTAACCCTAGTCCATATAACCGGGTAAAGATGTGGCACTTTGGAGTGATGTACCTCCTAAACCATTTATTGTAATTTTATAAAACTCCGGATCTAGGAAGATTACGGTAATCCGCGTCGACTGCCACCTCAACTGATGTGCTGGGTCAAGGCATTGAGGAGCTATGATCCTCCAAAGTCTTTACCCCCATAAACGTATATCCAAGTACAGGTGTGGCCACTATCTTTTAGTGCAATTTTATAAGTTTTCTACATAAATAAAACAATTGTTTTTTGCTATAAGATAATGTAAATGTATGTTTTTATTTATATATATTTATTTTTTATAACTTAAATTATTTATTTTATTTCTTTATTGTTGCAAATTTCACATACAAACAAAGTGCTTGAATGCTGCAAACAAATTGGCCGTTTACATGAGTAACGTTTACATGTAAAGAGTGCGTCTTCTGCGCTCATTTTGCTACTCTCGAAAAGTAGTTTTTATTGCTGTTCTACCAAACGGAACTGGACGAAATTTTACTCACACGTAGCTGAATATATTTCCTTTATGACAAGTAGTTGAAATCCTGAAGAAATAACCACCAAATATAAATAAATTGCAAAAAATTCCTACTGGCCACAATTGTAATTGGTTATACGTTCTCGTAGTAAAAGTTGGTTATAAGGACTAGGGTTAAGCAAACTTTTGACTTAAAAATGACAAAATTTCAAAGTATGTTTTACCAGGTTCAAGTTCCCCTAGTTATATTTTTGCTAACAAATTCTACTTTGAAGAATATTTCTGGTCGAAATTAGGTAAAAAATTCTCTGTAAAATACCCGAGTAATGCATAGAGCGGGCTCTATTTCCAAGAATCTATGCCGCTCAGTCAACATGCGGCAAAAGCTCAGATGGCAGCGTACCTTTGAGCCAAATTTTACCCAACAGTGGCACAGCAGTTGAATCTGCTGAATGCACCCAATAATATATTTATCTATCATCATTTAATTAAATTTCTATTTGAAAAATAAATGATCAAACATTTTCTTTGAATTAAATAAAATAAAAAAAAAATAAAACTAAAAAATTCCAACAAAGCAACAATAAATTGATGGATTTCGAATTGTAAGCGCTGACATAAATTTAATTAAAAACTCAATTTAGGCGTGATTTGATATATCGGCAGCAGCAACTCTCATTCCAAACCCCCACACACACACACACGGTTCTATACCTTTTCATAGCACGAAACCTCGTTAGTTCACTTCAAAGTCAATTAAGTTGCTTCGTCGTCTGTACATGTGCAGGAAGCGACATGCAATTGCTGACCTTTCCTCTACGCTTTCTACGGTGCACTGTAATTTTCTATGAATTGTATGTAAGGTAACACAGCAAGGCCGGAGGCTAGTGAATTGACAAGGAGCAAACAAACTTTGACCACTTAATGTTATTGCATTTTCTACACTTCATATTGTAGGAATTTATCGTTTTATGTGACTCGTACAATCCAAATGACTGGCTTCGAAAAGAATGGCATTGTTGAAAATAAATGTCAACTCGAATTGAACAAAAAAGTCCATTTGAATTTTCTTATCTTTTTTTGTTCATTAAAGCCTACAGTTGATTAAATTGAAATATTTTTGTGTGTTAAAGCTTTGAAGAAAAAAAAACCCACCTGTCATGAGAAATTTCTACTTAAAAGAATCGCTATCGAACGTTTGAGGAAAAGTTAACAAAAGTGTAAGTAGGTGTGCGTTATTATTAGATATCCTTTAGACTTTCTCGGCTTTGAAAAAAAAATCTCTTTACCATATCGTCATCATTCAGAAGACGCTGCAGAGCCTCAACGTTTTTCATTTGGCTAGTAGCACAGAGCTTTTTATGAGTTCGAATTCGGCAAAGAACCAATCACATGAGCATACTTCAAAGCTTCGATATGCGAATTCACCAAGATTATGACAAAACGAATCAATATATTCAATAGAAAGTCTAAAAATCCGATTTTTCCCACGGCAAATGGGGCATTCCATGTTAAAACGACAAATTTTTTTTGTGATGTCACGGAGTCTTTCCAATTTTTTTTTTTGTATAGCAGCTCTATATGTGTATATGAAAATGCCTAATTTGTAGCTTCGAAAAGTAAAGGGATATTTTAGATACAGGGTGCTGAAGTTTGCAAAATTTCAAAATTTTGATCGAAGTTAGTGACACTTAAATGCTCATAAAATAGGCAAATTTCATTAGATTTTTTTTAACAAGGGCAATTTGGAAAGCCGTCAAAACGGTCTTTAATAGGTGGTAAAAACAAACGGGCATGTCACAGAAATAGAATACGATTGAAAACGTTCAAAATCAATGAAATTTCCATACAAATTTAATCGAAGTCGAACATTTTCAAACGTATTCGATTTCTGTGACATGCCCGAAAATTGTTTTTTGTAACTGCATTAGTTTTTTTTTTTTTGTTAAAAAATAAATCTGGCAATATATCAATGACCGGGACTCTTCTAATTTTTTTTTTTAAATTTTGTAATCATGCTGGTTTTATTACCATTAAAATGATGTATAAAAATTTATGGGCCGACAAGGATTTATAGAGAAAACTTATAAAAATGCTAGCGAACCTCAAGATTTTTTATATGAAAAAATCAACGCTCTGTTTTTGGTATGCCTGACGTATGCGTAACGTACGTATTCACATGGAATGCCCCAAATGTGCTTACGGGGCTCTTCAAACACGATGATGTCACCGATGGCAGTGCAGTGACATTTCTCAAAGGGACGTTTCCCGAACCGATGTCGTATACAGGCGTCCCAAAATGCGTAATGGGGGTGGTGTTGCGTTAGCCATCACCAAAATATTTAATTATTCCAGGCACGCAAAAAATGTTCGTGTTACAAGCTTTCTTTTTTATTTTATTTTCTTTTAGTCGTTCTATTCCAAATCGCAATTCATTCAGACGTCAAACGAAACAAAACGAAAAAAATTTAAAGAAGAAATGAGGGAAAACTGACGGCCTTACATACAATTTATACATAAATAATTCAGGCACAAACCAATGAAATATCGCATGACTCAAGATTTTCAAGCAATTTTTTTTTTTTTTTTTTTACTTTTCTACCCTGACACAGAGTTGCCGCATCTTAAAGAAACTATTCATGTAAAATTTAAATTAATCAGAGAATACCCATAGCGAGATTTGTTATTGAATTGATGCAGGAAGAAGGACCTTTTGGATTGTACAAACTTTTTTTCAAAATAAAAACGTTTGGATTCCAATTTATTTGGCAACAATGAAAATCACTTTTCTCATTTTTATCGAGAATTTTTCTGGTTTCTTTGAATGAACAAAAAAAAAGGAAAAAAAATTCAATCAATCATTGATTTATTTCCTTCTTTTCCTCTCTGTGTTTTTCCTACTTATTTTCCTTCTTTAAATTAGTGGATTTGCTTGGGCTGATTATCTTGGCTCACTTTATTTTGCGTAAATTGGCTCATCCTCACATTTTTGTGTTCGATTCAATTTTCTGAAATTGTTCTGAGAACGTTCGATTCATGAAAGCATTTAGAAGGAATTCTTTTAAATCTGGTTATGATCACTTCATTAAATCAAGGTTAAATTAAGTGCGTGAAGCCTTGAAAAGCTTCTGCTCAAAAGTTAGAAAATTGGAAAAAAAAACTAAGCCGCGTAATTTATAGAAAATTTGAAAAATGTGTAGTATTTCTACAAAAGAGGAATTAATTCTAAAGGTCGAACAAAAACAGAATATATTTTCCATAAAAAGAATGTTCAATACAAATATTTGAAATAATCACATCATTACCATAAAGATGAGGCTTAAGTAAGACAAGTTCAAAATTTTTTGGTTTTTTTTTTAAGTCTATTACTGTTCAAGACTGAGTCGATGTAACAAAGGGAGAACCACTTCCTAAAAAGATTAGCTCCTTCTTAGAATAGTTGTACCATCATCTTTTTATGAACTCACTGAATGTTGAAGGAAATTATTCAAAATAGAGATCTTAATTTTATATATTCTTTAGTATTTCTTAAAATTTTTTTTAAAATATCTTTATTTAAACAGATTGTTTTTTCTTTAGGTATTTCATATCTGTGGTTGACCTGCAAAACGACAAAATTCCACTTTTCTGTTTTCCGAGACAAACCAATTTTAAATGTGCAAATGTTTAGGCTAGGATAATAAAATACGATGAGAAATATGTATCATATAACTAGGCACAGTTAAAGGTTTCTTGTATGACTTTTAAATGCTACCTTAAATGTATGAAAGTACTATCGCTACCCAGTTGCAAATTTTATGCTCTCCGGATTGATCATTTGAAAATTCCTAAGCGAGGGGATATCATAGACTTTTCCCATCACTTTTACACATCTACTTTGTTCGAGCATGGCCGCTTTGGGTAGGCCTACTCTATGCCTCTCATGAGCAGGCAGAAAGTGAGGTGTTCAAAAAAGTTTTGGTTTTGCTTTTAAATTTTAGTTCAATCCTGAAAATATGCTACTTTTTGATAAAAAAAAAACAATCGCTGTTCTTTGCACACATCACATTTTCCCTGCTCAATGACTGCCACGAGAACTAATGCCTATTGACAGTGCTTGGGATAGTTCAAGTGATGCATCGCATAGTAGAGGACTTCCCCTTAATTGCAACTGGGTATTGGACGCCTAGCCGGTAGAAGCTTTAGTCATTTTTCCATGAAAACGGTCACATAAGTCGTTTTTCCCGGGAAATGTGAACTTAACTCGTTTCGCAACGTACTGTCAGGACGACAGGATTGTGATTTGGATACATTTTCTTATTTTCAAATGAAAGTATACTACTTAAATTGCAGACTTCAATTATGAATGCATTTTTGCTAAAAAATAAAAAAATATTTAAAAAATAATATATAAAAAAATTGACTTAAGTCGTTTTGCCGGTCAACCATAAATATAAACACATTTTCATTAATTCATTGTTATATTTATCAAAACAAAGAACTAAAAAGTTCCCTCGTTTTTTAATATTTTATTTTTTTTTTTTAATCTCCGTAGAAGGCTACAGCAAAAAAATATCCTTCAACTTGCTACTCACGCACGTAACAGACTCATTCCTTTTTTATACTTTCCTAAGAGCTCAGAGCAAAAGCATTTCAACTAAGTGAAAGGAAACTTTTCCTCGTTGTTCGTAGTTACAAATCCTCTTCTGAAAAGCAGCTGTTGCAATTTTTTATTTAATTTTTCCTCTTTCTTCCACAAAGTCGTGGCCGTTTGCTGTCTGAGTTTGCTTAAATATTTATTTTAAATATTTTATTCAATGGAAAATTTGCTTAAAGCTTTGAAAAGGTTACGATGGTAATAGCATTTTAACCTGTAAGTTTGAAGCACCATTACGACAAAGGATTCGAGGCGTTTCTGATAAAAAATTAAGAGATTAGTTGAAGGACAAATATAGATAAGAGTTTGCTGAAATTAAATCTGAAAAGTGTTATTTTTTTAAAAATATATTACTTCATGTAAAGTAAAGTTTGACGGGTTAAAAAACATATAACAGAAGTTATAAGCAAAGGAATGTTGCACCCAACAATTCCATAACTACAAACGAAAGTTATAAACCCAGAAAACATTTGGTGTCCTAAATGAGTCATTTATGAATCCTAATTCGGAGTGTAAGGCCTCATAACGAAGTCATATAGGAGTCCAAAATGAGTCTTTCGAAGGTCGTCCGATAAGAGTCCGAAATCATATACCGAAGTAGCTCATATAAGAGTATTATATATATGACTCCTTTCGCACTCATATTTATGAATTTAGAAAAACTCAAAATTATGAGTGATATTTGTAATCGTATGCTTAAAAAAGTTACTGGAAGATACACACATTTTTCAAATATATTTTTCAATGTTTATTTTTTGCCCACGTGTGAGATTTGAATCTCGGAGCTTTTGCTCTCTAGTCCTGTGCTCGCTCATCGACACCATAGGTCTGTTTCCGTACTGCATGAAAATACCCAAAACTGCCCAATTTTCATATAGTTTTCAAGAAATTGGGCAGTTTTCGGCAATTTCTTGCAGTATGGGAACGGACCCCATGTTTACCGAATCGAAAGACTGAATTTATTTTTGTTAATAAACTAAAAGTCAAATGGAATTTTATTTTTCATATTTTCTTTATATTTGAGACTCATTTCGGACTCACAAATATGAGCACCCCGAACATGTTTGCTGGAAATCATTGAAAAATAGAAAAACTTCAACTGAGTGATCAATTTGAAGCTCACCACTCCCCATCATTGTTTCTTTTTTCAAGAGGACTTGACGAAAATATATTAATTTTGCCCTTAAATTCGGATATAGTTTTTATGATTTTAACACTCCCAGTGTCAATCTCGTAATTGAGTCGAATCTGAAATCCATTCCGCTGTTAAGGATCCATCGCTCGCCGAAAAAATTTACATCCATTCGTTCACATGCATTCGAAAACAGGACCCTCCTAGCAAAAAAGGCGATTTACTCACTTAAGGCGTTTGGATTTTCCTGCCAATCAATTCTTTTTTTTTTTTCTGAGGACATTTGCTTGGCACCGTAATTTGTTGCTATTTACCAACATACATACATACGTACATCCAATGACACAGAAACGTTTATCTGCACTCATTGTAGGTGATGAGTTATCCAGTTTCCGGTTAAAGGCACGCGAAACACAAACAAAAACATTTACGTCTCGTCGAGATTGTTGTTGAAAGAGCCGAGTCCTTGATGACTGATAGCTAAAAAGTTAAATGTCTGACATTCTCCCCAACCGGATGTGTTTATCTTCGTGCATCTGTCCTTATGGCGTTGACATGTTGCTTGTAGGCTGTGTTGATATTTTCGAATTATGACAGTTGAAATGTAATTTTCATTCTGTGCGTACACGTTCCCTGTCTTCTCTAGCATTTTCTGAATGCCATCGTTTGCAATAAACTGTTCTGTTAGCTTTTCCGCCCTTAAATTCGTTCAAATTGTACCAAGACAGGCAGGTTTTTATATTTCCACATCCATATTGTTCTCGAGCCGTCAGAAGCATTAGGTCATCAAATTTTTTATTTACTTCAGTTATTTGTTCTTTTTTTTTCTCCCCCGAAAAGATGACTATTTATTATTTATATTAAGGCAATAGAACACAAATTTTTTGAATAAATATTTGAAGAATGAAGAAAAAGTAAAAATGTTCGAAGGATCATTTGAGGTGCATATTTTCAATGATGTGTGATTTAAGTCACAATATACAAAAAAGTGCTCACAATCCGTAGACAGTAGGTACTTGAAGTTGATGCTCAAATTATTTAAAATTCTTTTACTTCATTAGCAAAATAAACACAATCAATTAAAGAAAGGATATTCGTGCAAAAAAAAAGCAATTAAGTTTAAACACCTGCCACATTATTGATTACTTGATAAGGTAATAAGCCAAAACTCTACGCTCAAAAAAAAAAAAACAAAAAAAAAGAGAAAAACTTCAAGCCTTTGAGGATTATCAAAAGCACCAAAGAACAACAAAGGAAAGCCGAAGGGAAAAAGAAAAGCATCAAGATAATAAGAAAATTCGTGAATTTTTAAACACCAGCGTCATGAGTAATAGTGCGATGGTTGCTGTAGCTATATGCTGCATTATGGTCTTATTGGCCGTTTTTATTGTCATCATTATTGTTGTGGGTCAGACGATGGGTGAGCCCAAATGAGATAAGCTTCAACTGGGACCCGGAAATTTCCCAGATGGATAACAAAGGCCCTCAAATTGTTAGACTCAATCTTAACAATGCCCCTCCCCTCCAACAAACCCAAGAGCATCCGCAATTTCACAATCGATTCGCATCAATATATCACACGGAATTGGCATTACGAAGTGAGGGAAAACACAGCAGGAGAAGAAGAAAACGCGTTCATGATTTTCCACATACAACAACAAAGTTCATATAACATGAAACGTAACCCATCGTCGATTACCACCAATTGGCTGTGATGTGAGACAAAGGATAGAACCGAAGAAAATTATAAATTAATCAGCATCGTAGACAACCAAAGAAGAAAGCCCAATCGAAAATTTCAGTCACCCAATCATGCAGAGAACCACCCAGCTCAGATTGCTAAAATAATATTGAAAAAAAAAAAAAACAATTGAATGAAGAAATGAATGCCATCAAAAATATTTATGTTTATTTATTACTTCAAAATTTAAAAACAAAAAAATTGTGCTCATTTCAAATTCAAAATCCTTTAAAAAAAAACATCCAACTGAAAGCGAAAAATTTGAATAATGCCGCCTCCGACGACTGATAACGATTAGACACATAACGATAATTTACGCTGACAAAATGTGCTCATCCCTAGAATGGAACACAAATAGGGAGCGTCGTTGCGGAGCCAACTCTACAATTGTTCCCAACAACAAAAGAAAGCGTAAAAAACAACCCAGACAACGTCTATCAACGTTAAAATCAGCGCCGAATCAGCCAGACGACAAAGAAGAAAAAAAAATTGGTAAAGAAAATAAAAGAAAAACAGCCGTCAAAAGATGACCCAACCAAAATTACAACATCAAAAGCTTGTTCAACGAAATACTCTCATCTCATTATTTTATACTCTACGTAAAAGAATGATGACTCGGAATATGGATTGCAGAAATAAGTTTTCCGCATCACCCAAACACTTTCAATGGCACGTGCTTTGTTCCGTATCAGTGTAGAAAAAAAAAATGGCCTCGGAACCATATCGGGACATATCAAATGAAAACCAAAAGAATTTCACACACACGAAATCGAGGGAAATTTGTATCAACACAGAAAGTCTAAAATGTTTCAAATAACTGAAAAGCAATATCAAGAAATATTTTACAAATAAAAATAACACTTGTTAAAAACGGCATAACTCCACTAAAAGAATTCAATGGATTTCATCATACAATAAAATATTATCTTCACCGGAAAATCCAAATACTTTCAATCCCCCGAGACAAATGAATGTATCGATTTAGATATTTTATACCAAAAACAAAAAGTGTACATAAATATATAAATGTGTTTAAATTTACAAATGAATCTAACGGTAATCCTTTTTATATGTTTAATTTCGAGCAGAAATTAAGAGAAAAAAATTCTACAAAAAATACAAAAACCAAAAAATCCAACAATAATAAATGTTAAGAAAAGTGTTTCATGTGTTTTTTATGTATAAAATTAAAACTAAAACCAGAAAGGAGAATAAAAAAGTAACTAAATAACAAAGAAACAAAAATTCTTCGAGAATGATAGTGAAAGTCCGGTCGGAAAAAATGTTTTCCATAGAAATATAAAGCAGGAAAAAGTATGTATGTACCTTTTTAAAAGTGGTATAATTTAGTATACAAATAAAATAATGGAAACGAGAAAAGTTAAAGCTTAAATAATGAAACTAAATGTTTTACACTTAACCTACGTAAATGTAATTTAAACTCCTTCTAATATATCTACGCGTATAATTCAACTTGAACTCAATAGTTAAACTCTGTTCAAAAGTTTATTGTTGTGTGTTAATAATTTGTTTCAAAATGGGGAAAAGAAAAAGCCAAAAATAAATTAAAATTAGTCATTTAAGACAAACCCGAAACAAAAGTTAGGGAAATATTGTTCATAATATCAGCTTATGAAGAAAAAATAATTGAGAAAAATTGAACATTTTTGCAAAACGAATGTGTGCTATGCAAATCAGCTAACATTTCATTCGAATATCATTTGATATTAGTCACATGAAAAATAACTTTATTTAAAAATATAATCAAATGATAAAAATCAACAACGTTTTATAATAAGGTAAGAATTGGAAGCAATAACTTGTTTAGTCATATTTCTTTTGCTCTCTTTACCTCGGTTTACCTCTCCCACGCTCTCACCCCCACCCATGCCATCTCTCATCCTTTCTCCCACTCTTTACCTCTCCCTCCCTGATTATCCCTCTCTATACATCGCACCACACAAAGTAGTTCATTAATTTGTAAAATGAGACGTATACGTAATGCAAGCGCCTGCCTACAAAACATTGCTCATACGTCGGGTATACAAACTTTTAAACCACCGCACAGTGGGATTGCTCCATACATCGTGCGGAAAAAAATAGAAGGAATAGTCCTATCACAATGAAAATTGGTATGCGGATGTAAATTGAGGTCATTAAGATATAAACTAAAATTTATCGAAATCGGTTCACCCCTTCGGGTATCCCCCATAGACCCCCTCATGCAGTTTTGTATGGCAGCTACATCTAAAACTCAACCGATTTTAATGAAACTTTGTCAGAATGTTGTCTATACTCAAAAACGAATACGTACAAAAAATGGTTCAAATCTGACAGTCCCTAGGGGTACCTCCCCTGGATAACAGCTTTTTCAGTATAAATATCATCATAGTTTCGTATGTTCTCACATTCGTAAACAAAAATTTTAATATAATGTTTTGTTTTTGTAATTGAACCTCAGTTAACTCTTAATTTCTTATAAACATTGCCATCAGAAATTATAATAAAGCGTTAATGAATATTGATCATCCTAAACATATGCAATGATTTTTTTCTTAGTATCCAGACATTTGCGCGGTGATTTTTAACATAAAAATGGACTTTATCGAGACAAACGTTAGTGGGAGGTAAATTTTTTTTTTCATAGATCGTTAGAACAGACTCCAGAGTTTTATTTTTTATCAACTAGAAGACAATGCACGACAAAGCATATAAACTTTTTGTCCATTGAAAAAAGGAAAGGCGTCAATTTCGAGGTAGAATTTTTGATAGCCCACCTCCTCTTCGATATTCAATAAAATGCCACAATTTTTAATTCCTTTTAAAAATCCAACTCTTAATTTTAATAAAAAATCACCTTTATAGCAACAGTGGTAGATTTAATCGGAAAAAATGGGAACCAATTTGAATTTTTTTTTTCAATTTTTCGAAGAAAAAACATTTTCTATCTTTAGCTTAATTTTTTATGTATAAAATTTATGTTGTTTGAAAAAACAGTTTTGAATTTTTTCATCTAGAGTTTTCTCTGTTAGATTAAATCGACAAATCATAAAATTGGGATGGTCAAAAAATCCTATTTTTGCCGCTGAAATCCCACTGTGCACCGTTTTGACCTCATATGGGTGGAATTTCGTAAAATCCGTTCTTAGCGGTTTAGTCTACACACTAAACATGGAACACATGTGCTAAATTTCAACATTGTATGTCTTTTAGGTTCTGAGATTTCGTGATAATCAGTGAGTGGTATTTCGCTTTTATATACCTAGCTATAGCTGTATATATATACAGCCCTATTCTAAATGAATATTCCCCGGGAATTTTTTCCCAAAAATTGGAAAAATTGATTAATCTTAGAGTCAATAAAAGAAAAGAATGTTATGACCTTTGCTTAATAACATTCTTGCTCCCTTTATATTACCTTCACAGTGTGCTGAGAATGAGAGAATCTTTTTTCAAATCCGCGGGGTAAAATTCCATGGGAACATTTAGAATCGGGCTGATAGATTTGGAGAAAAAGCAGTGTATTGAAAATTTCGCCTATGGTTTCTTCGGCAAAGTTTCTTGAAAAGACCCATAGAACTAGAATCGCCGGTGAATTTTTTCGGCTGCCTACAATTTTACCCGCCCGCCCTAAGTGTTTACATATAAACAAATGTACTTATTTTGAAAACTGCCTCATATTATGCAATTAAAATTAAAATGTAAGATCAATTACTTCCAAAAATCTTTAACATCGTTGCTTGAAAATAACTTGCTTTGTTGTATTTTACGCTTCCTAAAGAATATTTCAAGATTTATACTTAATATTCCACAATTTATTGGTAAAGTATTCATCAGTTAAAATGTTTAAGAGAATTTTTCTAGAATCCTTCCATTCATTTTGTATATTTAAAGCATAGTTTATTTGAAATTTTATCAAATTAAGCTTTTAAGTCGAGTCACAAAATAATTTTCCGAACCGATCCTAGCAGGAATACTCGACTAGAATTATTATGCATACTTATTTTCGGAATTATGGACCTCCATTTTTTGTTCAGAGAACCGTTAAGGTATAGAACGACATGAAAGAGATTTTCATGCACTACTTATGACGCAATTGTTCTAAAAATACACAATTCGTTAGTATTTGAAATTTCAAAGGAACAACTATAAGCACATATTACATCATAGAGAACGGACGACCGGAGTCATAACGCACTAAGCGCATTAAAAGCGAGTGCAAGAAGAACCGCAAAATGACGTCAATACCGAAGAATTTGTTAGAGCAAATCATGTTGCGTAGCATGAGAGCAAAGCCCACGCAACGCTGTGAGTGACACCCCAAAGGCACTCAAGGGTGAATAGACTTGATGCCCGTAGGTTGCAAGGACTGCACGTACAAATGACCGCACCAGGACGATGACAGATACATGAAAAACGGGATGGTATGGATGTTATGTGACTTCATAAGCACTAGTTGTTACTGGTGATGATAGTGATGACGTTGGTGATTGCTTTGGTGACGACGGAAATGACAGAAATAGAAACAAACAACAAAGGGCGGATCTTAAAATGACCCGAATGGAACTGAATACCTTTTTTTTCTCCTTTACTTCAAATTTTAGAATTTTTGCAGCTTAAATGTCTTACATTTGGCGTTGGTGAAATATTTTTTGATCAGTAAAATTTAGGAAATATGACAGGGAAATGTAGAAATATACCCGATATACCGAATATCAAGAGCACACTGAATTTTTCCTTCCGAGAGTAACAACCACGATACCGCGATAAATGTCACAAATGTGTCGGATTGACGACGTTAGAGCAACTCTAAATTATTCCGACAGTGTGCTTTTCTCACAGATATTTGCATTTTTTGCATTTTTTCTTTTTATAAATACGAGTATTTAACGAAGCATACTGTGTAATGTACTGTCAAACCTTATAAGCTCGCTTGAATTCAATTTACCTTAAATTCAATCGAGCGGCCTTTGAAGTAAGAAACTCAATATTTAGAAAAGTAAATATGTATATCCCTGCAGTGATTCCGACTACTCCCCGACTAGTCACAAAAATACCAGAACTACTCCATCATAATCTGCCAATCAATGCTTTTTTTAGCTTTGGCAAATAATCACTCTGACATTTAACTACTCCACGAGTAGACCTTCTGGGGTCAATACGAGGTCCATTATCCTATATCTACCACTTGGTCTAATACCTTAACTACACTTTTTCTAGGCCACTTGATTCTACTCAATTCTACATACTCTGCATTTCGACTAGTTATATTTCGAGTAGCCTCAGTGTCCTCCTTTTCGGTAAATTTGCTTTCATTGCTGCTGCGACCTTAACAAAGAGTTTAGAATTTATGCGCCAACATCAAAGCAACAAACCCGTTTCTAATAATTCAAAATGATGTGTATGACTGTGTGTGCTTGTGTAACTGAGCGTGCATAGCCGCAGGACCCCAACTCAATTTTACATTTTTGTTTGTACCGCTTCAAGCGTTTCCTTTTGAATTCCACTTGAAATTATTTGTATGAAATATATTATGAAAACATTTTGCTGCATTGAAATGGGATAAATTTGCATATTTTCCCTCAACATATAACGAAACAAACTTTTAAGCTGCGAGCAAAGGTGACCCGCGCATATATTATAAGGAGTCTTTATTAAGGACACAAATTCCTCCGTAACAAATGTGAGCAAATGAATGTGGAAATTTTTACTAAAGAGGAGAGCATCATATCTAAAAAAAAATTGAATTTCATCCTGATTTGCATAATAATCAACATGAAAGGACACGTAAATTTCTAAAGATAAACACAGAAATAACTAAATTTGAAGGTATAAAAAAATATTGCCTTTTGATAGGTTATTTTATTCAGTTTTGCTGGGTTTTTATAGAATGTTCACAATGGAGATGGTTTTTTGAAAGTTTATTTTACTCTGCGTGGCGCTGGTTAAACCTCCTATCCTCAAGTTGGCCTCAGTGTCTGACGTATCGGCCGTTAATATGCTTAAAGGAATTTTTGAGAAAATTAAAATCTTTCCAAATAAAATTTTATATAAAGGAGGGGAAAATTCCAGCAATTATTGGTCATCTTTAACAAACTCATATGAGGTCCTAGAAATTTGAAAAGTGTGCATTGCACATCGGAAATTTTCGAAAAATGTAACTAAAAGCGGTTCTATATTGTCAAATGTTTATAAATGAATATTGCCAGTAAAAAGCATCTCACTATATCCTTCACATCTATACAATCCAGCTTTGCATCATCTCAATTTTCAAATATTCCCAGAAGAACGTGTCATCATGACCTCACCGATTGGATCAAAGTGACATCAAGAACAGTGTCTGATGGACTCTAAAATGACAGTACGAAGTAAATAGAATTGAGTACGGCGCAAGGTCTCTATCTCTCTCTATCTGTTGCTCTTTCTCTATGACATGTGCCAAGGTTAAAACATTTATAATAATTCTGTCGGTCGTTGGAGAGCCAGCTTCAGCTTTAAGCAAGTGCCCTCACCAAAGTAAGCCTCGGTCCTTTTTCGTCCTTCAAGACTCTCTTAGAGTGTTAAAGCCATGTGTCCTGGAAATATCCCGATAAGTGATCTGTCTCACTGTTATGTATATTTCATCGACCACAGAAGTAATGACTTCGTCACACCAGAGATATTCGCCAGGTGGTTACCTTAAGACATTTACTAACATTTTTATTTACTGGTGAGCTCGCAAGCTAGAGCTTGTGTGAAAATTTGTACCTGACATTAGAGGGTTTCCTTTCTTATCGCATTTCATGTCGTGCAAATTGAATTTCCAACACATAATGGTTTCTTTCTGTATTTGGCTTTCTTGGTTATATCCGTCGTACGCACTGGCAAAGCTCCTTTCACAGAATTTTCTTTATATACTTACTTAGAAGCGAGGAAAATTTTGCAAAATCTTTTTCATAAAAGAATATAGCAGAACGTGGCAAGCGATGTCTGAATGGTATGTGTGCTAAAAAAAAAGGAGCCATTTGTGGTTGTGCAACGTTTCCACCAGATATAATCGGTTTTTGGTTTCAGCTCTCTGGTTTTCTTTTAAAATGTCAAATGGAATAATTTTCTTAGAAATTTTTTTCTCTTGAGATACAAAACAATCTTTTGAATGGTGTGTTTCTGCTGCTTATGTTTTTGAATGTTTTATTATTTTCATATAATGCGCTTTGAACAGGTTCAGTTTAAATTCGATTCTAAAGAAAATGAACTTTCGATTAAATTTTTCTACAACGCTTTAACGGGGTTTTCTCCTCCATTTTGTGGGGTACTATTTGTTTGAATTTTTTAATATAAAAAATTTACAAGAAATTTTTAAGACGGACCTAAAATAAAAGGGTTTCCTTTATTTCGGCCACGGGGAATCGAACTTCATCATTAGTTTGAGTAACAGCTAAATTTATTACTCCAGTTTGTTGGTCATATTTATATACGAGTCGAAATTTTTTATACTGGACTGGTCTCAAAGTATACCCTAAAGACTCCCAAGCATTTCTTTCCAAAATACCTTTGTGATAAGATCCCGATATTCACGTTTAAATCCAAAAATGTTCCATGATAATTTTAAATCGTATAATTGCATACTTCTAGGATTTTATTTATATATTTCGCTTACTTTATTGGATTAAATAACTTAAAATTATACTTTATCGCGAAGTTTGTTTCAATCAAGATTTCCCATCATGCCTAGCCCGTAGTGTTCATATAAAGCAGTGATTTCGAAAGATAATTTGGCCTTTTATTGTAAGTTGTTAGGGCAAAAATAAAATATATAAATTCAGCACCCAAAAGTATGCCCAATATTTCTGACAGTGACAAATCTGTTCACTCTTGAAGGCAATCAGTTCTTGACTAAGAGGTTTTAAATATGTCAGGATATCTTTAAAGGTTTAATTAAGCTCCGTTTATAAAAGCTTAGATAGAGTAATTGTAATTGGTCCTTAAATATTTCAATATTAAACATTCATTAATGAATGGATGCTGTAATTGAAAGAACCTTCCTGGTTCTGATCAAACATGTCCGAATCTACAAAAAAAAACTTTTTAAACAGCTCATTAGCTGATTTGCTTCGAACAACAAAAATGCGGCAAAAACTAAAATTTAAAGTTTTCAATCATAATCTGTGCATCAAAAAGCAAAAGCTATACAAAAATTCTCGACTAAAAATGAACAACGATGCCGAAAAACTTTTAATTGACTTAAAAAGCTTCAACATAAAGTTTTCTCTCAGTTGTAAACTGATAGTTTTTTTCTCTTTTCTCGCTTGATAAACAGCGGAAAAGGCGGAAAAAGCTTCAGTTTCAATTTCCAAATTGCTTAAAAGGATGAAGAAAATTTAATCTAGCATATTTATGGGCGAGTATATAAGAAACTTGTAGCAGTTGCATTAAATTATTGAAAATCCAAAATGATTCCAATCAATCAGCTTCAATTTTTCTCTCTTCTTTATTAAAAATGTATGACTTTAATGTCATTTCTTTATTCTCACCTTGAAAATGGAACGATTTTCAGAGCTGGAAAATTTTCGTTTGCATTACTTTAGGAAAAACTTCAAAACAAGCTTTTGCCTTGAAATCTAGAGAGTAAACATAAATAAGCAGCGATAATTTGATATATAATTTGCAGGGCTCGGATTTTGTTGACTTTTATAAATTTAAAGCATACTTTATGGAGTACAAATTTTGTTCAACTCCATAAAGTTAAGATTCAAATCGATTTTTAGCTTCGAAATGATTTTTTTGAAGTTACAAATGCGGTTTTAAGTTCAACTTCGCTGAACTTATTCAAAAAATGTTGATATGCAAAATTTTTGCCCCATAAAGTATGCTTTAAAATTATAAAAGTCAACAAAAACTTAGCCCTGATAGCTTGTATGTTTCAGACCTCAACATTGGACGATATTGTTCGGAAAGGAAGACAAATTTGTTTAAACCAGCCTCGGGCGATGTTCAATATGTCCGCCATTTTGAATTTCTTTTTACCGAAATTCAATTTTTTTCTTAACTTCGGACTTATATCTACAGATATTGCAAACGGAAATGTCCATCCTTATTTTTTTGTACAATAAAAAAGATAACTGATCATTTTTTCATATAATACGCCCATAAGTATGCTAAAATTTTGCATAAAATCATCTTGTTTGTACATAAAAATTGTAACAAAATGAGGAAATCTAGATTTCGATCCTTTTCGGGCCTCAAATGCTTCAGCCAAAGATCCCTTTTAATTATCCTCAAGATATATTCATGATTTAATTTCCTAAATGATATCTGAAATCCAATCAACATCCCGTTGCATTTTAAAGGATCGTTTTACGGGTAATGTGCTTTTCTAAACTTTACGAAATCACATTTACAGCCATGTTGCGAGCACCAAAAGCTACAAAGCGTAAAAATGCTATTTATGTGCCGCTTTCGTTTTCAAATTATCTAAATTGTAAGTGAAACAGTCAAGGGGAATTTTTCTTCCGCTGAACATCGCCCACGTTAATAAGATTCCTCTATCCGAATGGAAAAAAAAAACAACAAAGTAAATGCTTCCAAAATCCATTATCCCTTGAAATCCAAAACACAAACTCGTTGAGCTATAAAATGGTTAAGAGTCTTCCGGAAATGAAAATATGTAATGCTCATAGGATTAATTCAAACCGATTTCGCATTTCTAACACATTTTTAAGCATGTTTCATACCCTCACACATCACACGAGCACGCATGTGTATTGTAAATGACATTTTTGAATAAAATTTATGACGACTATTCACACAAAATAGTCTCAGAGGCGCTAGTGAATGTCTCAATTTGTTCAAATATTATTTATGTGCTTTCGACGCCTCAGTAAGCAGTTTCTGAAATACTCCCACACAAGACCACATAATTTCCCTGCAGGAAATATCATGACTAAACCGTGCTTGATATGCTTAATGTCGAAATATTAATGATAAGACGAAGAAATTCGAACAACGAACACTCCCCATGATGGTAAATCATCAGGACTGAGGGTCCTGGGGCATTGGTCAAATGTCATACACATGTTTATAAGCACAATACATACATACACACACAGATAAATTACGTAAGAATTCATGTAATAAAGCCTACCGAAAAGAGATGCTCTCTTAAAGATTTATTAACCTCTTTAGTTGCTAAATTGCTCATAACTAAATAAACCTTCACCAGTGGCCAGTAACACACATATGGGGGCACTTATACATATTCGTAAGCGTATACACATACATTAACAAAAAACGTGAATCAAAATCAAGACATTTCATGCTCGAGGACATCATTTTTCAAATAAAACACTTCCAAAAACAACTGGGGATTGGAACGCGACAACGCCTTGCCGCCATTGTTATAGCGTAAATCTTTTTACTTATGTCTAAGCGTTTCAATGGCACGGGAACACTTGAGATTTACGCTCACTATTCCCTTATGAGAAACCATTGAGTTCTTTCGCATTTATCTTTCAAATCGCTGATGTGTATTTCATTCGAAAACATTCACTCAAATATGAAAGAAGAAACTTCAATTAACTAAATAGCTCACAGATATTTTAATTTCATCGCCATAAATTTCTTTGGCTTTTTAAATTCTTCTCTGACAATGCCTTAAGCCCCTTAAGCCCTTAAATAGAAGGGAAATCAACCATGAAGCGTAGCCATAAAGATATATAATATGACATTATATTCTCTGCCTGGATCTAATGAAACTATTGTGCCACTAATGATGATGATTCTCTAAAAAGTCGTGGCCACCGCAATCATTCAATTTTCTTCTTCGTCTCATAAAAGGTTAAAGAAGACTGTCAGCTTCATTTTTATTTTCGATATTCTCGTTCGTTTTATTGTATTTTTATTGCATTTAATTCTTCATTTTGATATAAAAAAAAAAAACGTTATTGCTCTGAAAATGCCAATATAAAAATTTTCAAATCGCATGGGAATCGTTATTCTTCGATGAAAGGTACTTAAGCCCCAAAGGTTAGCATCGTATTTATGCCTTTATAAGAGTAGGAAGATCCAAATGAGAATAAAAATAAAATTAAATCGAGAAAGCAAGAATGGTGGAAAGAATTCAATAATGGAGAAGTCTTCAAATACATACATACATAAGTACAAACATAAGAGAGTTAAATCATATCATAAAAAAAATTATTGGCTTCTTTAGAGGAAGACTTTTGATGGGTTTCATTAAATGAAAAGGTCCATTCAAAGTGTTGAGTACGAATTTCTACTCCACTATTTTTCGAAGAAAAAAGATATTGCTTGTGGGAGTGTCGAAGTACAAACAGATCGAAAGTTTATTTTTCAGTTGATACAACGCCAGAATACATGTACAACTAGAAAATGTCAGGCTTGGTCCCATTAGGTTGGGAGTAGAAAAGTTAACAATAGAGTTGAATAGTTAGGGTGCGTTAATGCTTAACAATTCAAAATAAACAAATTCCTTTTCTTAGTTCAGCTTAATTATAAGAAGGGCAAAGGAATTTATTTAAATATGGCGCCTAAAGGTATGCATTTGAATATTTAAAAGCCAAATAATATCATTTTAAGCCTTTATAAACGCACCTTAATTAAGGCTTTAAAGTCATTTGCAAATTTTTCAAACCCCATCTTCAAAACGTGATGAAATGGACAAGCCTACAAGAGTGAACAGGTGAAAAATCGGAAAAATTGGGAATATTTAAATGTATACTTTTGGGTGCTGAAATTAAATATTTTCTGTCGCCCTAATTATAAGATAATTTAAAGTATATGAGATGTGCAGAAAAGCCTTAACACCAAGCTTAGCAAACATAGTTTTAAGACATCACTTTTTTCATTGGGCCTTGAAGAATGGATGTTCGAGGAAATAAATTGCAATTAGACTTTTTTAAATATCCGCTAGGAAAGGTTTTGCGAAATTTTGTCAATATTTTTTAGTCGTAGCCCCATTATCGTTCGACCGTTTCTTCTAGATATTTAATTTATATGAAAGAAGAGTAAAAATACAACATATCCCTCATACATATGAATGAAATCGGTTCAACAGTTCAGGCGCTATAGGTCGATAAAGGCAAAAATTTTATGAAATTTTTAACAATTTTGTACAAAAACTTAATTTTAAACCCATATAATTTCCGAAAAAGATCCGGTATTCAAGTTCAGGCTATTTTAAGTAAAAGAATGGATTTCTAAGAGCATTTCAAGACCGAGAAAAAAAAATCCGATGAGTGGTTAATATTTATAATTTGGTTTTTGGAAAAAATGAGACGACTTTCTTTCCCCCGGAAAATATGCCTGACTTTTTTTTGATTTCTGTTTTAATGTGATATTCAGGGCTCGGATTTTGTTGACTTTTATAAATTTAAAGCATACTTTAAGGAGTAAAATTTTTATTTAACTCACACAAAGTTACGACTCAAGTCGATTTTTACCTTCAATATAAATTTTTTTCAAGTAAGAAAAGCGGTTTGAATTTCAACTTCGCTAAGCTTATCCGTAAAATGTTATTTAGAAAAATTTTTGCTCCTTTAAGTATGCTTCAAATTTATAAAAGTCAACAAAATCCGAGCCCTGGTGATATTTATATAAAATAAATATTAAGTCAGGACTTTCTTTGAAATTTTGTCTCCTAGCTGTTGATATCTTCTCAGAGGCGAATCCTTGGAGCTGGGTCTTAAGACTAGAGACTAAGGAAAAGAGATAAGATGGGATTACACCTTGAAATCTTGGCATTCCTTCTATGCTATGTAATAAATAGATACTATCTTTGTTTTGAACGAATTCAGTTGAAAATAAAAAGTAACTTGGAACTCAAGTTGACTTTGGCTTTTTCCATTTATATGAATGAAAACAAATACATAAACAATTTTTTTTATCTCACTCTAGGTGCATATTTTTGCCTTTGGCATTATGTCTATTTAATCAAATTAAATCGAATTTACCCACCATCAATCAATCTGTATCCGTTCAATAGATACTTTCCGCAGTCCATTTTTTTGTTGTTTTTTATTCAATTATGGCGCTCCATTGTGTTCCGAGGCATCTTATTTATTGAAAGAAAAACATTCACTTTGAAAGTATCTCAAGAAAGATGTTTGCCATAAAGTTTCTCCTCATTATTAATTTTTTTTTTTAAATTGGATTAAAGCATCTTTCTTTTAGAAAGCTTTTTGCTCATTACATTTTAATTGAATGTAGAACTCTCCTTCGGTAATTGCAATAACTTTTAATGACTCCATTACATTTTTACGGTTCTTTTATGAATGATTTTTTAATTAAATTCTTGGCAGCGGAAATACTTTTTCAGCTATGAAATGTTAAAAGAAATCAAAAGGATGTCGAAATCGGAGAAGCATGACGGCCAATATTTGGATTTAAAGTGGCTGGATTATGGATTTAAATAGTTCCGCATGAATCTTACGCACAAAAAGCCTCAGAAAACGTTAAGCTACAAAATTTTCATAACACACAATTTAGTAATAATTTGGAAGGACAACCAAGACGACCTTTGAATGAATTTTCGTTTCAGATTTCCACAAAATTTCTCATCATGAATGACCTTCAAGAGCATCATTAGGTACCTATAAACTTTCAGTTCGATAAGTTTGAAAATTTCATAATTTCTCTCAAACTTAACAGTCATAATTTTTCCAATTAAATTTAATGCATCATCTCTTTGCATCCATCGAGCAGAAGAATATGTATGAAGGAACGTCATAGCCGACATAGCCTCGTCTCTTACTTTTACCAACTTGATACTTTGCCGCACTTGAAAATTGCAACGATAACGTTTCACTTTGTTCAGGCTTATTCATTTTCCATCTGAAAGACTCTTGCACATAGCCACATACATACAAACGTGCTTCATTTCTGTTTTGTATTGATGCGCTTTTGTTGCTATCTTGGCTATATTTTAATATATGTGCATCCATTATTCTCCAAATCTGGTTCAATATCATCGGATGGCTTTGAAAGGAGAGCTCGAAAGGATGGGCTATCGACTGACTTGCTAGCTGCTTTGAAAGATCTTCTTTCAAAAAAATTAATTTCTATTCAAACGTCACAAAGAAATGCTCATTATGGAGATCCTTTTCACACAATTAGCTCCTGTTGGATTAGCAACGAAAATACATTGTTTTATTTAAAGTACAATACTAATAGTACAGTTCGAATGAAGGTCCTTTTGAAATTGCATAATGCAGTGTGAGCTGCGTAATCTTATCTAGTCTATGAGCAAATTACTCAACACTGCTTAAATCATTATGACCGTGGCCTATATATGTATGTGTGTGCTGTGTGTGTGTATGCATATGAAATTGTGTTGCCTTAAGCTTGATTACTCGTATGCATGTTGTCTAACAAATCACGCCTTATTGTAATGCTTGTCATAATTGATTGATGCTAGTGCAGCTGCCAGTATCACTGCCAGTGCCACTTATTCCGCTTCTGAAGCCGATTGCTGTTGATAGAAATTATTGATTGCTTCCGCAGTTCTTCAACGGCGGCAGCATCCTTTTTTCATATTCCACTACATTTACTCTTTGAGTGTTATATGTGGACATATTAACACATACAGATACACATATGTGTGTGTATATAAATGTTTGACTTAAGCTCTGTGAAGGGGGTGACTAAGTTCTGTAAGACACGTACACATATAGTGCATAAAGACAGCTACCCCACTTGAAAAATATTAGCCCTGATCTACTGCCCTTCTTGTTCTCTTCGAATTGCTATGTCGTCTTATAATCATGTTGAATCCTGCATGTTGAGGGTCGTTCATAAGATTTATGACATTGAAATTTATCGAATCAGCTGCAACATGAGATGAGCATCTTTCTCTGGCTGTGTGCATCTGTAAAAAATCTATCATTTGAAGAATACAAATGGATCGAACAATTCCGATGCATTACATTTTCGAGTCCATCACACAATAAAGCTGGAAGTAAAAGAAGAAAATTTTTAATATAAATTTATATATTGAAGAAAATGAGGATTTAAAAGGAGCTACACTTTCTTGAAGGGTCAGACTTCTTAGGACTTTTTTGATGAACATTTTTTGATAAAAATTATTTTGCAAGCGACAAATTTTGTAGATGCCGACGAGGGAAAAAAACGATGAATTTTTATAAAAAAAAAAAATGTTTTTCGGGTTGAAAGGTCCACAGAATTTTATTTTCAGGACAGATCTTAAAACTATGTAAGAAAAAGTTTTAAAAGAAATAATTAACTTCGATCTAAGACATAATTTTTCAAATCAGATAATGCATTCACGAGTTCTGCTCCAAAAATCCTAATAGAAGGAGTTGTCTTAGAGCAATGAAATTTGGCTTGAACGTTTCTAACTATTTCTGCCACTTATGAGAACAAATACCACCACGATATAGGCCGTTCCCATTACCGTCTTTTAATGGTCATTCTGAGCAGAAACAATGTCCTTTCAGAGCCCAACTGTTATCAATCTTTTTCTAGACTTCAGATTTATTAGAATCACATTCATTTTTTTCTTATCAATCTATCAGACTGAAGTGCTCATCAGTCTCGCTGTAACTTTACTTAACAAAAAGCAATCAAAAGTTTTCTATCTTAAGAACTATTTTCAGGCTTTGGAGCTTTTCATTTTTCAAAATCAAAATCATTTCTCCGCATTTCTCTTACTCAGGAGCTTACAACATTTGGCAGTGCGCCGCTCAAAAGTGCATTTCATAAGAAACAATTTCATATTTCTTTTCAAACTTACTTAAATTGGCTTTTCTTCTATGCAATTGTGAAAATCCGACCGCAATTGTATACTTGGAATTTCAATGTGGTTTTCACTTAATTTCAGAAAAGAGAAGTTATTCTTAAAACCTCAAGGAGAAAATTGCGACCAGTAGAAATACATGGAAAAGCAAACATTTATTCACTATTTTCATTCATTTCAGGCAATAAACAATTTTATTTCTGAGTGAACTTATCTTAAAAAATAATAATTAAATACAATAAGTATATAAGCCCAAAATACTCAGAGTTATAAAATAAGTTACTTCAGGTATTAAATAGATACAAAATTAATTAATTTAAAATTCTTTTGAGCAATTCTTTAGACAGACATAAATCGATAGCACTAAATGTCGGCATAGTACTACAGAACATAATTCGTTCGTTGGTGTCCAATATAAAAAAGCTCCATGTGCCTAAGCATTGAGAAGCTTGAGAAGCAATCTATCCGTGAACTTACAAAATCAGACAAGAAAAGAAGCGAGAGAACTCTTTTGGGTGACTGCAAGGTCTTTAATCCTATAAGCAAACAATATGAATGATTAGAAGGTGGATGAAGAGATGATCATCAAAATTATAGGCACGTCGAGCAAAGGGAGTAAAAGCTTTTTGCCAACTTTCAATACAATTCACATGCACCGTATAAAATGATTTGAAAACTCTAATGCCCTCATAGAGTGACAGGTTCTTGGCAGGGACAGGAGAGCAAAGTAGTTCTAGCTGCCATATGATCACATTTTGTAATGCCGAGCCAGCGATACCATTGCATCTCCATAGGCTTAGTTTGTCTTATTGTAATATGGAACTTTTGAAAAATTTTCCAAAAGAAAAAAACAAAAATATGAAAGCCCGACTTTGATATAGGTACCCAGCATTCCGACAATATTAACGCACTATAATTTGCCTCGGCCTACACAAAATTAATGTTTGAGGACTTTACAATGGGCGGAACACACCAACTTTTCTCCTACACCATTCTCGTGGTCCACCATACCTGTGTGAAACTTCGACGGGATTCGTCCACCCGTTTCGAAGGAAAACGGACAACAGAAAGACGGACGGATAGACGGCCATGTCTCAATCAATTCTGCTTGCGATCCTCATCAAGAATATATACATTTGTCCATACTTGCTAAGCTTAGTTCTAGCTGTTACAAGATCCGCACAAGGCTTAAATACCCTGCCTCCGCTGGGTATCAAAAAATACCAAGCAAAATTTATAATTTAAAATGTTCTCAGCTTTTTTCGCTGCTCTTCCCCGCGTTTCTTTTTTGAACAGAAACTTCTGATAACCAGGGCTCAGATTTTGTTGACTTTTATAAATTTAAAGCATACTTTATGGGGCCAAAAATTTTTCTTACCAACATTTTGCGAATAAGCTTAGCGAAGTTGAACTTCAAACCGCTTTTCTAAATTCAAAAAAATTCATATTGAAGTTAAAAATCAATTTGAATCTTAACTTTCCGTGAATTGAATAAAATTTTTACTCCATAAAGTATGCTTCAAATTTTTAAAAGTCAACAAAATCCGAGCCCTGCTGATGACATATGATGTCCAGTTACTAGAGACTTATCTGCATATTCAAGGTAGCAAGAAGAGTCATCATCATTCAGCCGTAATCCTTTTACTTCTTTTCTGTGAGCACATGTAGATGAGTACACAATGGAATGCAATAAGAAAAAGAGAACATTTGTTTTTTTTTTTCTGCACTAGAACAAACTTTTCCTCAAACAATTTTCATGCCGAAGGGTAGCTTGAATGAATGGCATGTGAGTTTTATTTTTTCTCTGAACAGTGGCTTTTGAGTGTTGTTTTTAGTCCTCAGAATTTACTTACTCAATGGTGGGCAATGAGGTGTATTTTCCTTTGGCTGCTACGATTCTGTGTACTTAAACCGCTTAACAAATAGGTTTTTAATGGTCTTACACAATCCATCTGTAAATTGGCTTAACTTTTTTTCCTGCCTCCATGTTTTAATTTTTTTCTATTGTTTTGCAGTTTCCAATTCGGGTTGAAAATTGTTGAAATAAGTTAAAACTTTCATGTGGCATGCTCAAATTGTTTGCCTGAAGCATGAAAAAACGAATTGAACATTTTGCGCTTAAATTCATTTGCTTTAAAACAGAAAAACGTGAAAATTTTTGCTTTTTAAAGAAAATTGTGTAGTCAAATGGGTTAAAATTTTTTTAAAATTAAAACTACACTCCAACTGCTCTCAGACTAATCACAAAAATATCAATACTATGTAATCCCTATTAATTTGCGAGACAATGCTATAAGCTGTCTATTTTAGCATTGAGCTGTCTTTGAAAAATAACTTACTGTGGTCAATTTGAGGTAAATTGTCCCACATGTACCAGTTGGTCTAAATTTTGACTACTCTTCTTCTAGACCGTTTGTTGAATCTCATGGTCTTCTCAATTCTCATACATAAAATTATCAACATTTTGACTAGTCATATTCCAAATATCCTCAGAGTACACCTTTTCGGTAAAAGGTACAGCGATTTTTGTGACATCCTCTAGTACAGACAAACAGACAGACAAACAGACAGACATGGCTAAATCGAATCTCCTGGTGACGCTGATCATTTCTAAATATATATGTTTGTTTGTTTCATCATAACCATTACCAAAACATATCTATCAAGGATATCTCAAGGATACTTCGAAGCAGGAAACTTGAAAATGCTTTCTATAGTGATTTTAGATAATACCAGTCGAAAAGTAAACGAAGCTTTTAAATCCCTTTTAAATCCCGCAGTCGGAAATATCCTTTTTATTTGGAATAGAATTTTCTGTGGAATTAGAGAAAATTTGGACTGTACGGTTTTTTTCTGTTGAATTAGGCAATTTTTTATTCTTCTTTGTTACTTGTTACACAAATTCACAATATATGGCTATACGGAAAAATCATATTGATGCATATCAATCACAGGTTTACCCGATAAGTATGCAACGTTTTTTTAAATTTGCTATTTTCAAGGATGTTGCACCCGGCTGAGCGTTTTGAAACTTTACACACTAAATCTTATCATAAAATTTTATTTTTTTGAATTTTATTTAAACTTTCAAAATATCTGGAACAACAAAAAAGTGGTCATGAAAAAATATCCTTCTACGGAAGCATGTATTGGTTTAAGCAAAATTGCTTGAAAAATATTTTTGTAATATTTTCTAAGCAATTTTCTATATAGTGGCCTTTGAATGAACATTCTATCTGTATAATTGTTTTAGATATGATTTTTTAAAATATTTTCTCAAGGATATTCAAGGAAAATAGGCTTCGGGGGCCAAATCACTATGCTTATAGCGCTATACCCTTTACCTCTTAATTACTTACAGGGAAGTAACTTCATGAATACAATGTGTTTTCAAGGTTTTGTTATTATTCTGGGCGTTAAAATTTCTTCAATTTTCAATTCGAGTGAAAAATGCTTCCAATATATGCCTAGTTTTTGGCACACATGAAGTTAACTTGCCATCGGAGAATTGCGTACATGTTTGGGGTAAAATTAAGGAACTCTTCGGTTCCAAGCTTCAGGCTACCAATGACCCATAAGAGGGTCAACATTTATAATCAGTTAAAACAATGAATGATTGATTCTTTCCTTGTGCGTTCTTGTGCGCATAATTCAGTAGAATATTGAATTTTCCTCCAATATCAGTTTGGCGTGTTCCTCAATTATTTCTTATAAAAAAAAATTTTAAAATTTCGTTACATTAATATTTTCAAAACATTGCTGATATCGTAAAGATTCAATGAAACACTCGCATAACTATCTAGATGAGGAGCAAAAATTCTAAAATAACTGCAACTTAGATGCTCATCAAACCTTGTACGCGTGCCAATTAAAAGATTAACTCAAATTATTTATGCTAGAGTTGAGCCACCAAACACTCGAGTAATTCCAAGAGCCATCGAAGCTTTAATTATAAATGATACAGCGCACGCTTTGCTTTTAATGAACACCGCTTATGATAATCTACCTAAGAACTGTCGAAGATATTTCATGAGAGCTTTTCTAAAGTCGAGAAAACCAAGGATCCTTTAAAGTTATTAAATGTTAATTAAACTAAGAAATTTAAATTAAGGTATTATAAAGCTATCATATAAAAAAATACTGAGTGATATTTAAGAATAACGCGAATATTCTTCCTCTTTTACTCTTTCATTTCCTCCTTTACCTTAAAAGTTAATAAATACCAGAGCGAATATCTCGACTGGCTTTGGGTGTTACACACGTACGCACAAATGCACACAGCGTGTGTCGGGTATAAAAAAACACAAAGAGATCGTAAAAATTATTTTGCAAAATGCGGAGCAGAATACCTTCACGTGGCACAGCTCCTTGCATCAGTCACATTCATTATTTTTGTTAATGCTCCAGCTATTATATTTCGTTAATAAAAAAATGTCCCTAATTAAAGGGTTGCCGTAGAGCAACAGCACCAACACCACATCCACACGAGGAATGCAAAAGAAAAGAAAATTTATAAATTCCATTTCAGAGAAAATCAATTTTTAAATCTCTTGAGCGCATTCAATCGTTTGCGCGGCGAAGAGTTTCCAGGGACCTATTAAAATTATAAAAATTTTTATGCACACCCACACACCAACACGAACATGCACACATGCATGGTGTTGGTAAATGTCACACGCACATTTCACATTCAACGATTATTATTAATTGTTGAGCTGTGCTTTCCCGCGTTCACAAGCTTCCGAAAAGTAATTCGGCTGGCATGAATTCACATGAACGATTTCAAACCGCAATGCTTGAGGTGCCAACCCGTGAAGTTACAAACAAAAATTTTTGGGGCTTACAATTTAATATGGTAATGACAACATAAATTGTACATAAATTAACCGTCATGCAATACCGTATAAAGGTCTTACAGTCTAAGCTTCATGAAATGTCTCGTGTTGAGTTGGCTTAACCCCAAGAGTACACCGACATTTTATTGTGTAAATGTATACATGTGGCTCGTATGTACATATTGTACATAGCAATCCGATCCCCATAACCTGGTCTCCCTCGCCCGTGCCGTCACAAGTATACACTTATGAATTCATGTGTCTACCATTGACGAGTTCAACATATGCTCGGCTGGATTCTCTTCGGGGTATAATTTCCAGAGCATACATTAGTTTACGGCTTAGCAAAATATTTTCTTGGCATTTAACGTTTAACTTAAGCTATTGCCCTAATGATTCCTTCTCCTGCTGACTGCGTCTGAGCATGCGAAATATAGTTTACCCGAAAGCGTAGCTCCATTTGGAAATGACTGGGCGAAAATTTACTTACTTTGACCATGAACATTGTTTTTTGTGCTCCGGAAATGATTATAGATAGTTTCGCCATGATTAGAGTTTTTAATAATTATTTTTTGCTTTCAAAACCAATGCCTCTATTATTTCTAAGGAATATTTTTCTTTCCCACTTCTAAAAATGTAAAAAAAAAATTGGTCAATTACTCTGCCTCTTATTTGGGTCGAATTCATACACATTTAGCCTGAAAGTATGCTACTCCAACTGCTTTCAGATTAGCGGTTAGGTTTGGTTTTTGCCTACTTCAAAATTGTTTATCCTTGATTAGATTTTCCTCGATGAAAACCAGCTGTGCAAGGAATTTATTTGATTTATTCCCCTAAGAAATTAATTATAAAAAAAAGCAAAATGTTCATATTATGGTTTACGAATATGTTAAATTTTATATTTACCGAAAATTACCTAATAATTGTGTATCAAAATTCTCGGTAATTTAACTTAGAGCAGTTTTGAACAACTGTCTGGTACCTAGTAAAGACAATTCTTCCTTATGTCCCGCGACTACTGCGATCAAAGTGAACAAACAGCACCGATGACATGTAAATCTCCTGCTAACTGTCATTTATAAATTAGTTATATCGACTAGAAAATTTTATGTTAACAACTAGCGTCACATCTAATAGCTTTCGTATAAGAAAGGCAAAATAAATCTTTCGTCGTATTTTGAAGTATTCTTGAAGTGATTATTTTGTAATTATTTGATTGTAATTTGAGTTCTGCTGATTTTTTAATAAGACTTAGTTTCATTACTATTGTTTTAATTCGGTCCTAATGTTATTAACTATTCTGGCGAATACCGCATACTGAAAAATGTACCGAATGTCGTCCATAGCACACGAACGATGGCGAATATTCATGCATATAGTTCACTAAATATTTGTATACAATAGTTATTCATAGCATTTTTTAAATTTAAAATTATTTCCTTGAATTAGATTTCTGATTGAAATATGAGCATGTCAAAAATTTTGTTGTTTAAATCTAAAATTATTATATGAATTCAAGTAAGGTATAAATGTTTAAATTTTATATTTAAAAATTTATAAAATTTTATCAAAATATCTCGAATAATTCAGACTTTAGAGCAGTTTTTGAAGCACACCCTAGTACTGGAGGTACCCTTAAAAAGGATCTAATTCTTACTCATGTCCCCGCGAACACGCATATCAAATTTCGTGAACAAACAGACATACGGATGGGCATGGCTAAATCTCCTGCTAACGCTGATCATTTCTATACATATTTTATATGGTCTATCTCGACTGGTTCTTTGTGTACACACAACCGCACAAACGATACATAGCATGTTGGGTATAAAGAAAGGCAAAATATCTTTCTGTGTCGTATTTGAAGTATATTTGCAAGTGATGTATTTTGTAATTATCTGCATTGAATTTGGTTCTTTTTTTATAAAAGACTTTGTATCCGGTCATTAAATGGCTATTGTTTTAATTCGGTCCTTAATTATATTACACCCAACTGGACGCATAGGGCATCGCTGACAATAAATTATCCGCAGTCCGTCGTCCATAGCACAACGAACGATGTGACAAGTTTATTCGTTCCCCGCAAAAAGGATTTAATTAAATTTTGTGATAAAAGATTCAAGCATTTTTCTGGAAATATTAATCAATTATTTCGCTTGAATGAATTTCGGGATTTGAATTTTGGAGCCCATGTCTTATTTTGTCTGTTTAAACTGCTCGCAAATTATTGGATGAGTTGAAGCCTTCAACGTGCGTATATGGTATCCATTCCTTCCATAACCTTGCCAAAAACGGTATGTTTTCCATCTTTTTCGCCGATACAGTTGTTATATAAAATTGGCAGCCATTAGTATTTGGACCGCGATTGGCCATGCCTACATAGCCAGGTCTATTGTGCTCGATATCTAAAGCTTCATCGTTGAAGAAATCACCATAAATGCTTATTGAACCAGTTCCATCTCCATTCACGAATGAGAAATCGATTGATGACGCGATGGAACTCAGAGCCCACATAAGTTGAACCGTTAACTCTTAGTCAAAAAGACAAGGAGATTTCCAACTGTTCTAACCTCACACAAAGCCCATAGTCAAAAAGACAAGGAGATTTCCAACTGTTCTAACCTCACACAAAGCCCATAGTCAAAAAGACAAGGAGATTTCCAACTGTTCTAACCTCACACAAAGCCCATAGTCAAAAAGACAAGGAGATTTCCAACTGTTCTAACCTCACACAAAGCCCATAGTCAAAAAGACAAGGAGATTTCCAACTGTTCTAACCTACGACACGAACCTCATACACTCCAACTGGTATCAATAGATGGCGCTGTATTTGTTAGTGTGTAGTATTATTGATTTAATTTCTGATGCTAGAATACCGTTAGTTCTAAGTCACTTATGCTATGCATTAAAAAATGTCAACAGCGATGACGAACAAAGCAGTATTATATTCCTCGGTCCAAACAGCTTCATTCCCATTCAATGTTACTGATGATTCTATCCAATGGCACAACTTTACGGCATTGGCAATGGCACGAAATGTAACACCGTGAGATATGGAAGCATAAAATTGAAAAATCTTTTGAAGACTCGGATGTGTGATTTAGAGCAACATATTTGCGACAGGCAGAACTTAAATGGATTATCTATTAGCTGTTTCAATGTCGGTGTGCACATGTAAAAATTGGGGCGTAAGGGGCATAAAGTACAATCTAATTCAAATTTTCCCCTTATGCGTTGAAGAGTAAAAACCCAGAAAACAAAACATTCGAAACTATATTGAAAGCCGATTATGAACTACTTTGCTTCTCTTTCCCGTACGTAACTGAAGAAAAAACAGTCTGTTTTGGCTTAGCTTAGACACTTTCATTTATGTCCAGGATAATCTTGAGGGCCTATATCTAAGGGTTTTACTAGAAGCTGTTACTACTTAAATCCGACAAGATCTTTTATATTGACGTATTCAGGAGAATTTAGGTACTTACCAGGCCGAACCAAACTGATCAGCTTTCAATCGATTTCATCAATGTGAGGAGGAAAAAGTGGATGAGTTAAGAATCCAAGGCGAATTTTTTCATTTAAAACGAAAACCAAAATCGTATTTCAATTCTAATGCAAGCATGGACATGGAAGGATTAAAATAAATAAGACAAAAAAGAAAGAAACAAATTTCGATAATTTATTTAAAGAATCTACGGCTAAGCAAAATATTATTACAGAGCAGCAAAGAATTCAATACTCATATTTAAAAATTTCCATTGAATTTTGAACGTAACTTTAAAGCATTCGCTCTTCATCCGATCATAATTCCTCTTATATCTGTGTAGGTAGGTACTTAAGCCTTGCACTTATACGGTCTGATGTAAAATCGATAAATTATGCTCCGAATCTCATTAAAACGAGCGCATTTGTTTCGATGAAATGAACACCTGCAACGGCTGCAACTAATGATGTTTGAAAAAATCGTTAATGAAGGGTAAAAGTTGGTTTGCTGAACATCCGCTCCGTTCGTCCTTACATACTCGTACTTCCGATTTCCACAAAAAAGACCGACGAAATCAACGCTTTAGAGCATTTCGGCTTCACAGCTTTTACAGCTCCAATTCTATTCGAATGTCCTTGAAATGTGTTGAAAACGAGCATTGAATCATTTATCAAAATTTATGCCAGCCCCGAGAATCACAATGCATAGGAAAGCAATGACAGTCCCATCAAGGCCATGCATATAAAAGCAATTAAAGCAAATTGAATCACGTGTAGTTCCACAAGCAAACAAACAAAAAAGCAATCTAACTATGCAAATGACATTGAACAATAAAATTTGAAAGCGTTGTTGCTAAGCTTCAGGCGACTCATTTCGAATCCTTCATATGCATACTTACATATCTATGTATGTATGTAAAAGAGTCCATAATCTGTCGGAATGGAATTGCGGTTGGAATTGTTCACATTCGGCTTTCAATATTTCATTGTGGTTTCGGATTTATTTCGTTAGGTTTCGCTTCAGCGATTTTTGGAATTTTCTCGAAAAAGTTTTCGCAGCAGCAAACCTTAAAGGCGGACTGCCTTCGCCGCACGTGTAGAAAAATGTTTATATCCCAAGAACTTTCTTATATTTTTTATCGTATTTTACGCACATTTGACGGCAAATTTCATCGAATTTATATTTATTTGATCCTTAAGGGCAAACGGTTTTGAGATTTCCTTAAAGGATATTTAGCTTCATCTGTGGACTTTAAAGGAAGCACCGTCATATCTTTATGTGATAAAAAGCTTTAAGAAAAATGTGTTTTAACTCCGAAGTGTGAAAATCCATTGAGCGTTCATTAAATCAACAGCCTTGGCTGTTTTATACACCTAAACAGATTACACCATTAATGCAAATCAACGGCTTAATTTTGAATTTTGTTGTGCATTTGACTGAAACCATCAAAGCCATCTATCCGATCTATCTATCTATAAAATAGATTTATGAAACTACATAGAAAACATTGTTAAGTTTTGCACCAAGTTAAGATTAAGATCATCCATCGATTCATCCTTGATCGCTCCTTTTATTGCTTTAATGGAACCTGATGTTTCCCCCAAGAAGGTATGAATAACAAAAATTGTTTCCCATATTTTCGTTCCCTTTGTCCAAACACTCATCCTAAAATAATCTATATTTTTGACTTTGATTAATTTAAATATCCAATTTCGTTGTAACTCAATACATACTTAACTTCTAATTAAAAGCACAATCCCCGTAAGCCATTTTAATTATTTGAAGCCTTCGACCCGAATGGATTGCTTTGAATATTGAATAACAATCGCATGGTTTTCATGTAAACACTCGGCGCTTTTATTGGGAATTTTCCGAAATAATTTAAATGGTATAATTATGCCCAAAATGATATCAATATTCTGTTAGCCCAGCTTCGACATTCAATATGCGAATCCATCCAACAACACACTCAGCTATGATGGCGTATAATCCTTTCTGCGAAGCTAAAAAAATATTCGCACTGAACTGATAACGAGCAGTCGGATTTTTGCAGCGAGCTTTTCTTAATGCGCTTAACAATCTGATGGCCAGAATTGAATTCTTCTGGAAAAATATTTAGTTACTTAAAAAAAAATACATAAATTGAAGTTTTTCTATAGAAAAGTCCTTACAAGGACTTAGTTTTTTGTTCGAATTCTTTGGCCAAATATGAAATGTTGATCTTTTTGAAAATTGAATTCCAAGGACGCAAGGTGGAAGGGGCAGAAAATAATATATATTCATAGCAGATATTTTCACAAGATGCAAAGAATGAAATATGGGCGTTTCAATATTGCTATTTTTGGTACTCCACGATGACAATGTCAGCTATGACGCCACAGAAAGTGTCTATCAAAATAGCATGCGTTCGGGATACAAAGTAACAACATACAACAAGAACATTTAAAGACGTATAAGTACACATATATACATAAATGCTTAGCAGCCAATCGTGGTTTTTGTGTTTTTCATAACAGACCCAAGTACTGGAGTCACCCCTAAAAATAGTCCGATCTGGTCCATTCTCGAACTTGATCTTACTCATGTCCCCGTCAATACAGCATAACAAACTACGTCAACTCCTTCGATAAGAAAACTGTATGTAGAAAGGCGGAAAGACAGACGACCAGACAGACGACCAGATAGACGACCAGATAGACGACCAGATAGACGACCAGATAGACGACCAGATAGACGACCAGATAGACGACCAAACGACCAGATAGACGACCAGATAGACGACCAGATAGACGACCAGATAGACGACCAGATAGACGACCAGATAGACGACAGATAGACGACAGATAGACGACCAGATAGACGACCAGATAGACGACCAGATAGACGACAGATAGACGACCAGATAGACGACCAGATAGACGACCAGATAGACGACCAGATAGACGACCAGATAGACGACCAGATAGACGACCAGATAGACGACCAGATAGACGACCAGATAGACGACCAGATAGACGACCAGATAGACGACCAGATAGACGACCAGATAGACAGACGGACATACAGACAAGCGGACAAACGGGCAGACAGGCGGACATGACTAAATCGTATCTCCTAGTGATGCTGATCATTTCTATATAGGTACATTTTGAATGCTCTATCTTGACTGGTTCTGGGTGTTACACACAACCGCACAAACGCAATGTACCTCGTCACGGAGTATATCGGGTATAAAAATAGAAATAATACCAAATTAAAACATAACTTCCAATCAAAAATTTACCGTCATCTTTCATTGCCTAAAATTAAAAAAAAAAAAAATTAAATTCTTTTTCTCTCTTTTTTGCATCCATGTAAATCATACTCAACCCGGTATTCGCGTTCGCAATTGAACTCGGCAGTGGCGTCCAATTATGATGCATCTGTATTAAGAAGCGGACAAAATTTCGTTGCTCAACCATGGATACCGCCAGTTGTTGCATACTTGGAACCTCTGCCGAGAGCAACCAAATCGCCAAGTAGGTTCTTCTATATATGTATGCGTTTGTTGTTTTTATGTGTAAGCTTTCCACTGTGTTTGACAAAAAATTTGTATGTATATGAAAACAACAAAAACGACACAGCTGCCTACATACACATATGAACCATTACATACCTACATATATACGAACAACACCAAACAAAAGACCATAAAAGCTTGATATTCTATTTTTTTTTTTTTTTGCGACACATGATAGTAATTAATACGAGTTTTTATAGTTTGCATTGCATTAAAATTTATCATATTAAAAACTTGAATTTCTCTTTCCGTAAAAACGTTATTCAAATTCTTCTTAATGTATCTATTTAACTTGAAGTTGTTTGTTGTGCTTTGATGAAATTTTTTTCTAATTTTTTTTTCAACAATTTCTCGTCCTTTTTATTTCAGAATGCGACCAGACATTCGTTTCGCGGATTGGCGGTCCTCAAAATGGCTCGTTCTCTGCACCTTTGCTGCACAATCATAAAAATCACTCACGTCAATGCCTGTACACTTTCCTAGCGGGGCCCGGACAGCGTGTCGAAGTAGTTTTTACATCATTTAATCTAAGAGGAAGTCCGCCAGAGTAAGTTTACTGCTCACGGAAATGTCTTTAAATCGTTGAAATTCATTTTCCGTATTTTTTATTATGCTCCATAAAGTGGCTCGGCTGTCGGTGAACTACCAGCGTAAGTTCATACCAATTTTTATTGTTAAATGATAAGAAAGTTTTTTATATATTAGAGTTGATATAAAAGCTTTAAGGTCGAACATTTAAGCTGCCATCAGCTTTAAGTGGACAGTTAAGTTCAGAGAAAAGAAAAATCACTAGACATTACAAATCATGAATGAACGCGTCGATACCAAAAGCATGGGACTTCCTATATGCAGGATAAAGCTTTTCGAATTCTTTATATCAAGCGGAACTTACCTACATTTCATATAGAGTGTACTCTCTCCTTGCGGACACTCCTCTTAACCCGGTGGCGCCTGAATTAAAAAAAAAAAAAAATATAAAAAATAAAATAAAATATGAACTGGTTCAGGTATGGGAATGACAGAATACGAACCCTTTCAGTGATGCCATATGGCATCGCTAGGCGCTACTGCGTTAAGCGGACACCTTTTGGGAGTGCTCAAGTACTCCAGCCTCTCAAATAGTTTCCTCTTAAGTGGACAGCTCTTTTAAGCGGACACATCTTTCGGTCCCGTAGGTGTCCGCTTAAGAGAGAGTACACTGCATCATAATTTGCTTGAGTTAAGTAAAAATTTTGTAATCCAGAGCCCAGCTCTTTTTTAAATTGAGGGCAGACTAATTTTAACTGAATTGAATACCATACTAAAGAAAAAGCATTCTGTGTGATATACTCAAAAGCATTTTTTTATTGTCTCTAGCTGTGTTCATGAATACATGGATATCTACTCCGAGGTTCAGTCATCGGATCCAGCGGAATTGATAAACTCGCCCTTTGGCGGACGCTTTTGCGGTGCGATACCACCACGTCAACGTATATCCATGTATCGAGCAGTTGCCATTTCATTCTTTTCGAATAAAAATGTAACAACACCAGATCTATTCGAAGGAACCTATAGATTTATAAACGCATGTAAGTACACCATGATTCCAAAAGAATTTTATTGAAATTCGAATTTAAATGGATTATATATTTTCATCTTTCCCAATAAAATCGCATTAAAGCGGAATATGAAATCGGTATACCAATTGCGGGCTCACCATGTTCCTATACGATAACGCCCAGTATGAGTATCAATAAAACTGGCGCACTAATATCGCCAACCTATCCCGGTGCCTATCCAAAAGATATGTCATGCACATATCAATTTCTCGGTGAATCGAATCAAAGAGTTAGATTAGAATTTCGTGATTTCGATTTGTTTTTTGGTGGACCACAGTGAGTACCTCTAATGCTGTTGAAAGGCTCTTCAAAAGCTCAAAACGATGTGAAAGCTTAAATTATGTTATGTCCGAGCATAAATTGAGCGTTTCATATCGAATGTTGTTAACAAAAAAAAAAATATGGGATCATATTTAAAGATTTAAAAAACTGCATTCAAAATTTTATTATTTAGCTGCCCATTTGACTATGTCAAAGTGTACGACGGTCCCGACAATTCGTCAGCATTAATCGGTACATATTGCGGACAGCAAAGAAACTTAGTTTTATACTCAAGCGAATCGAGCCTTTTTGTTCATTTTTATACACTACCGAGAACCGCAAATACACAAAATCGTGGCTTTAAAGGAATTTATGAATTTAGCGAAAGTTTTGTTAAACTAGATTTTATACGTAAGTACCTACCGGCCAATGTTTCATATCATTTTATTTATTTTTTAATATTATTAGCATTTTTTTTTATTGTACCTCAATTTTCTGACTCAAATATTTCGATTGATTAACCTGGATAGGATGGAAACTATGCTTGAACTATAACAATGTGATATCGCAGATTCATTCACTGTTGCCAGATTTTTGAGGAGAATATTCCCCTGACTGTCTCAAAACAAGGTCGAAATTCCCTAAAATTCAAATTTGCAATCTTTTAAAAACAAAATATTGGTTCCATACAATTTTTCTTGACAACTTTTCTGCCCTAAGGCTCCACTAAAGATCATAGATGTCTTTTAATTAATAGGAGATTCCCCTAAACTGGCACCAGTGGATTCGTTGTCTGTTGTATAAAGTCTGGCAGCATTTTCGATAATGATTGACTCACTGTATGCCTTTTTCTATATCTATTACATAATACAAGCGATCAAAAGGGTCTGGCGGGTTAAGCAAAAATTTAAATTTAAATTAAATTTTAAATAAATTTTCTATATTCCTTGTTTTATTAAAAATAAGTCACCGTTTGTTTCATCTTTGTATCTTAATTATTTCTGGAGATATTAAATTTTTTAAAAACATGCCGTATGAGTAATGTGTTTTGTATCATTTTCGTACATTTGTACTGGATATTAGTACTAGAGCATCTATGTACACTTGTAATTTTTTGAATATCTCACTGTTGCGCCATTTAATTTGAATGAAACTTTTTTTTAAATGAAAGCAAATACTTAGAGGTATATTTTTAAAATTTTAGAGCGTTGTCAACTGGGAATACACTGAAAAAAATTGTTAAAATTTCTTTTTAGTTTTGTGGAAAAATTTTCTCAGTGTAAAAATTAAAAAAAAATTTTTTTTGATTTCCTGTTATGTTAGCAATCGGCCAACATTTGTTTCATCTTCTTATCTTAATTAGTTTTTGAGATATAAAATTTTGAAAAAAGGCTTATTAAAAAAAGGATTTTCTAGGATATTTCAAGGACCGTTCAAAATAAAAATCTAAAAAGTAGTCGAAAAATCAACTAAATTTAAAAATTCCTTTCATGATGCCGCAACCCGCCAGACCCTTTGGCTATTTCATTTCGAAGCCGATTTTAGCACTTCTTCCCAGATAAAGTAACTTGATTCCTTTTGAACTAAGAGAACCACAAGACAAACGAATTCATTTGATAGTATGAGAGGAATGGACTAACCTTAATTTTCTAATGTTATTTACAATTTGACAGTACTGAGGCCACTTATGTATCATGAGTAGAACAGTAGAAATTTAACGACGGATTACATTTATAATTCTGAGATATTTTGGGATATTCTTCTTATACTTTTTGAATAATAGATTGAACTCAGGACTACTTTAAATAAGTCTTAAATAGGTAAATCGATTTAATCTTTTTATTAAATTAACAATTTTTTCCCTAGTACCAATTAAACTTAAAATACAGCTGTGATAACAATGCTCTACGATTGCGAACAAGTCGGAGCCTGATAAGAGGCTAGAAAGTGAGGCTAGACAGAACTCGAAGTTTTTGAGTCGGAGGACAGCAGTTTGAAGTACGAATCCATCATAAGAATGACAATTTATTGACTCCATTTTTGAAAATAACAATGTATTCAGATGTTTTATGTACTCACAGCCCTTGCAGTGGACAGTGCTGCCATTTATTTCTATACTTAAAAAAATTGTATATCAAAAATGATTTTTTTTTTAAATTTATCCTTTCATTTTTAAAATTTTTTAAAATATTTTTGGTAATATTGGCTCTAAATATCTCACACTATCTAACCGAAAATTCTCCTAATTTCACACAACTCTCTATCGACTTCCAACTCTCGATTGGACACCGTTGAAAAAACTTCTGCGTCAACGTGAAAACATTCTCGAAACGCAACGACAAATATCGCTATGAAAAATCATAAATTGATGAACATTTGAAACATATTAAAAAATTGATATAAAAACGCCAGGCGAAAACGATGGCATTCACATACGTGGCTCAGAATGTGATCAGAAGATTTTATCGAAGAAAGAATCAACAGGATTCGTACTTTCACCGAATTATCCTTACCCCTACATACCGAAGACCGTTTGCAGGTGAGTTACGTATTATTTGCGGGCAATCAAACATTACAATCGCATTCCATAGGTACTTCATCTACGGCATGCAGGACGCGCAGCATCTCGAACGTGTTCGCTTAGAGTTCAATGCCTTCAATATACCAAAAGTCGAACATAAAGACAAGAGCGAGTACGTTCAAGTCAAATCGAATTGTGGATATCTAAAAAAAAAAACACTATTTTCCCTTTCCCTATTCTCCAGGTCCAATTGTACTGATGGCTATTTAAAAATCTATCTGAAGGGTCAAGAAACATCCGATGCTTACGATAAATTCGACTACGAATTATGCGGAAATGAAACGCAACGCGTCATCAGCGATGGCCCACGGCTGGCTATGGTATTTAGTTCGGGTGAACTGCAGGGGCGTGGCTTCAAAGGGAAATACACGTTCGAGACGGAATACAAAATACCGGGAACTCCTGCACCCGATGGCACGTGCAGTTTTACGTACGTAAGCGCTTCGAAGAAACGCGGTGAGCTCAATAGTCCACGCTATCCATCGAACTACCCATCGGATACGAATTGTTCCTATTGGTTTCTCGCTGAGGCGAACGAACAGGTCACGATTGTCTTCGATCATTTTAAAATCAAGGCCGATGGCAATGCGAACGCTACAGCCGGTGCATATGGGTAGGTTACGATGGTCTTGGATGGAAGAGAAATGGATTTTTAATCATCATATCGAAAATGATTTTTGTAGGTCGAACGCCTGCTTTGAGGATTGGCTTGAAATGTACGTGGTCTATCGTGACAACAATGATCGTTTTCTTGGACGTTATTGTGGTTTGACAGCACCCGGTCCCGTTGAGAGCCCACGGGGTGCAGTTGGTCTGCGTATCACATTACATACGGATCAAGTGAATGTGGCAAGTGGATTTAAGGCTCGCTATTTCTTCGAAACGGCCAAATCGGATATCGGTGATTGTGGCGGTAATTTTTCGAATGAGGATTCCGGTATCATCACGTCACCCAATTACCCAGCTGGCTATAAGGCTCCAGGTCGTGGCTTAGCTTCGATGGCATGCAATTGGATAATGACAGCTAGACCTGGCTATAAACTCTCCATTAATTTTGAACAATTTTCACTCGAAGGCGACCCAGCGAGTACGTAAAACTCTCGAATCGAATCATTCTATCCAGTCATGTTCATCATGGACATCTATTTATAAATTTTTCCCTTTATATAAGTATTTTATTTTTCACTTATTCCCATTCTTTCTATTTTCTTTCCAACTTTAGATCGAGGCTGCCCAGCAGCAGTATTGCGTCTTTGGGTGAACGTCGACTCAGATCAGCCGCCACTGGAACTGTGCGGGGAGAAACCTCCAATCGAGCAGTGGCATTACATATCCACTGGACAAACAGCGCGTATAAGTTTCACAACCAGCGACAAAACTGTTGGTGCACCGGTAAGTTCACAAGCTCGTACACACACACACGCACACACACACAAATAAACGCACAGATCTGCATGCATAACTATGAGTAAATGTATTGGTGCCATTGCAAAGTGGCTGCTTCCTGCATAAACTTTTCATGAAACAACGGAAGTAGAGGAAGTAAAGAATTCAAATCGTAAGCGCATGAAAAGAAAAAAATATGCGAGCCTACTTTTTGGCTCTGTGCCAAGCCAAGTCCCTGAGGCGACAAAATATGAAATAAGTTATTCATGGTGTCTTCCCAAGTGCAGCATTATTCACATCAATAAAAAATCCATTGAACGCCGGTTGCTGAGAAAATGCAATTTCCATAATGGCCAATTTTCAATCAAGCTCAAGAGATTGGCTTTCAAAATTAGAAAATTTGCAAATTGGATTTTCAAGTCAACCAACAAGAGTAGATTGGAATATGAGAAGGACTTCGTTCATTCGTAAAGTTGACATTATTTGTAAAGAATCATTTGCAAAGATTCATTTTCTCTTGGGAGATTCAAAAAGGGATGATGAGGAGAAGACACACTCAGGAAAGAAAAAATTTTTTTGCAAAGAAAAGTTGGAATCAGATTCATCATTGGATGCATTTATCGGACTCAAATGCTGTGCAACTTTTGCCTAAATTCGGCTTAGGAATGCGCTACCAACGGAGCGGTCGCATCATGTCTGTGTTTGGAAATGGAAGGGTTGAGAAAGTCGATCATTACACAAGAATATATGTATGTGTGGCAATATGGAAGAGTAGCTTCCACAAAGCCATACAAGTTTTTATACTTTAAATACAAGAATTTCATTAAAATTATAACATAAAATTAAATAAGATTTCCAAAAAGCCTTGTGACATTTACTTCTTATTTATAAATGAATCCTTTTTAAACTCTCTTTTAGGGCTTCCGTATTGTTTGGACTGAAATGCAAGACTCTGGTCCAGGGCCGCCAGCTATGGGCTTACTTTGCGAGTCAACCTATCATTTTCAATGCGCGGTTGGCTATTGTATCTCCGATAAACTTCGTTGCGATGGTGTCAAGAACTGTGGTCCTGGCGATGATAGTGACGAATTGCATTGTGAGTCGTGAGTGAGTCGAACGGTTCAGTTCAATTTTTATACTTTTTTTATATATATTATTTCGAATTATTATTAATGTTATTTTATTTTGTTTTATTTTTTTCATTTAAGTTCTCTTTTAGCATTTATTTAATGTACCTGTTTATAGATACATATTTTCGAAGTTAAATTCCTTAAAAGATTTTAGAAACATTTCAAAAAATGGTGAAGTATGCGCAAGAGTTGAACAGAGTCCTCCTCCTTTTTTTTAATAATTTTTATCGCATTTTTTTTTTTATATGATTGCATAAAGACACCAAGGATCATTGATACATCTGTGAAGCCAAGAAATGAGATATTTTCAGAAAGGATGGGAATTTTTTCGATATTTCCTTCACATAAATGATATCCGATTTGACAGGTCCATTGATGCTCGATGCTGGCACATTTTGTATATTCAAAAGATAAGCAACGATGACTTTGGACAAATCTATGCAATCTATTATTTTTATTTCTTGAATTTTCTTTCTCTAATTTGGTATAAATTATTTTGTTAAACTTTAAAAAAAAAATTGAACCCGACGAAAACACTTTCAAACAATAACATAACTCCTTACTTAACTATTTCTAACCATAATAATTATACGAATTAAGTATTTATACCATCTTAAACCTATAAATCTTAACCTAATAAACATTGAATCTGGCTGAGTAGATTATCTTAAATAAATAAAAAAAAAACATTAACCTTTAACCACATTTAAGTATGTAAAAATTAGCCTTCAAATATTTTTCAAATCATATTGCACTCTTTTCATTCTTTCTACGTCACAAAACTTTCTCAATTAACATTCTTTCCATAGAGTATTCAATATCATTAAAATTAATTATAAATTTATAATTAAAGTGTTCCTTCATTTAAGGCTCAGTTAGTCTTGACTTAACGTAATTTGAAATTTCTCTACTTAATTATTTGTTCCCTAGATTCTTAATTTAAATTAACTCTTTCATATATGTACATTAGGGTGTCACAAAAAAAATTTTTGTTTTCGAATTTTATAGTTTTGCGTTAGGTTTTTGAAAAATAATGGTTAAAATATTTTGGAGAATTTTTCAGGTTTTTTGTAAAAGGTTTAGGGGCTGCGATGCGCGGATTTTCCCAAAAAGTCCTGTTTTTCGTGATATCTTGTTCTTGTCCAATGTTTTCCAAGATTTTTAGGCAACGAGCAGGGCTCGGATTTTGTTGCATTTATAAATTTAAAGTATACTTTAAGGGTGCAAAAAAATTTTCTTACCAACATATTGCGAATAATTTAAGAAAAGTTGAACTTTAAACCGCTTTTGTAGCTTCATAAAAATTCATATTGAAGTTAAAAATCGATTTGAATCTTTGCTTTATGTGAGTTGAACAAAATGTTTACTCCATAAAGTATGCTTTAAATTTATAAATGCAACAAAATCCGGGCCCTGGCAATGAGCATAGAAAATATCAATTTTAAGCCTGGAAGTATGCAACGTTTTTTTAAAATGTTTTTGAGAAACATAATGGGGGCACAGCTTTAGAGCTTCAACTGTAAAATGTGAATTTCATGTAAAAAAAATTTCAAAGGACTTTGATTTGGATCATTACTTTAAACAATTTTCATATAAAATTTAGAAATTGTGAAGCCTTTTCTTTTGACACCCAAATTTTTTTCAATAAATATACAATTAATGATACCTAATTTGGCCTATAAAATTAGTGCATTTTGTAGTAGATGTACATGAAAACAATGCTTGGATACTTTCCACCGACTAGTGTCTAAAATTTTGAAAAACGTTGGCTATGAACAAGATATCATGAAAAAGAGGACTTTTTGGGGAAATCCGCGTATCGCAACCAACCAACTTTTACAAAAAATCTGAAAAAATTCTCAAAAATACTTTAACCCATAAGCCTTAGAAAAAATCACTTAGAAACCATTTTTAATTTTTTTAGGCACCTTAATGTACATATGTATGAATCGAACAAAACATGTTGAACCGACTGATTATCTGCGGCTCAATCAAATTGCGTTAAGCCTAGACAACTTGAGCATTTTAAAATATAGCACTAATTTTTTTGAATTCAAAAATTCCCTAGACATGGATACATTGTTGTACGATTGGCCAAAATTCGTTAAGTTTTCCTGAACGGAAAAGATGTAATTATAATGAATTTTGGGTTGTAGAAATACTAGCGAAACATGGATGCAGTCGCTCTAGCCAGTCTTGGCACAAATGGATTTATATTTTGTGATCACTTGCAAGGTGCAACACCTCAAATGTACTGCAGTTCCAGAAAGTAACAATTTTGAATTGATCTCGAAAAGTGGGACCATTCTTTATATAAACTTTCAGTTGGCTGCAAGGAAAAGAAGCGGTGATATGACTTTTTTAATTCAGTTACTAGAATCCTTTAATAAATCGTTGTCAATATTGTTTCCAATATTTCACATTCATCTACTTCAAATTTAAATTTTTTGCAGAACTCAAAAGCCATTCTTTAGAGATTAAAATTATTTTAAAATCAAAGAAATCAAGTCTGAAAATTTCGATAAATAAATTCAATGTATGAAAAACATTGCGGGAACATTTTCTTCGGGTGGCAGAAAAAAATTCAATGGAACTTAGCGATATGACATGTTCTTTTTAGGTCATCTTTTGTTCTCAAATGAAGTCACCTTTTCTTGGAAATTTTTCCTAGCCCAAAATCTATATTTAATGGACAAAAATTCCTGTCCCTTTCAATGACTACCCATCCACAGTAGACGAAATTGCAAACCTGTCCTTTTAACAGTTTAATCTTATTTTGACAATAACTGAATGTTTGATGCTCAACAAAGCAAAAGTTAAGGTACTAAAAACTCTTTCTGATAAGTGTCTAATCTTTCTTCATGAAAAGATTTCATAACTTTTCTTGTGGACCTTAAAATTAGCTTCCATTATCCTTCAATTGAGGAAAATAAAGAAATTTGTGCGAACTTTGGTCATCATATTGTCTTAATCATGTTAAATCGTTATAATTCATGAACTGTGCTATCAATGAAATACTACCTACATATAAATTTATATTCCTTTATTTTTTTCAAATTGATAACAAGTCATAAGCTTTTATACTATAACCAAAACAAAAACTCACTATTAATTTTACTATTCTTTCATGTTTTCTTCTCTTTCACTATCTTAATCTGTTCTTTCTTTCTGCTCCCCTGTCTAAATCATAATATCCTTGACTACTACTTGGACACATATAAATATATTAATATTTAGGTGACGGCAATTCGTTCCATAGGCCTACAATAATACAAATTATTGGCTTAGCAATTATTTTACGATTTTATTTCTAAGAAAATGCTCAATTTTAAAATAAAAAATAAAAATATAACAATAATTTTAATTAAAAAAATTGCTAAGTCAATTAATGAAAAATATGCTGAATCGTAGCATTTTAGTAAACTTACAAAGCAAATAAAAAGCAGGAATAAATTAAATGTTAAACTCCTTAAACAAATCAAACACGTGAGTCTACATAATTTAACTATTTGTTAATAATAACAAAGAAACTCTCAAAACCAATTCACAAAAGCTCACAAGCCATACAACACGAACATAAATACCAAGCTTTTTCCATTCGCAACGCTTTTTTATTGCATAGACCAGTAGTTTGACCCTTATCACTTGCTATATGCGTGTAGAGTTGTATACATACATATGTATTCATTTCGTCCTTTCGCTGTTACGATATACAATAACTAACATGTTCTCAGTATGTACTCTCATCATCGTAGACACATTTATTGTAGAATCCATTTTAATCAATCAATTATCGCGCATGAATTCGATTAGATTTCGTTCGGTTCCCAAACGCGCTTTTATCTCTAATTTAACACGTAGCCTGGAAAGTGGCCCAATTGCTATTTTCCGAAGCGCTAACAATAGAGAAATAGTCCGAATACACTGGTCTACTTCATTAACAAAAAATTCTTCCAATTCTAATAACAATACTTAGCCCGTCACGTGAGCGAACATCTTTGTAAAAAAAAACCATTTAAAGTGGCATAGACAGAGTACGAGTAAATCGTTCTAGAATCTTAAAATATCACCGCATAAATATCTGTGTATTTGATTCAAATTTATCTTAATTACTTAACGATTCGGCAGGTGAGGATTCATAATACTTTTTGCTCTCCGAAGCTATGAAACTTCCTAGGCTCAAAAAATTTTTTGTAATTTTATTTTGCTCATATCTTTTAAGATACCGTTTTCGGCTTGACGCTTTCGGGATTCAGTGGCTTGTAGCAAGAATATTCCTGATAAGAGTCTAATCTTCCTTCATGAAAAGACTTTTTTACTTTTCGGATTTCCTGAGATTAAAGAAAAACGATCTGTTTGAAAAGACATAATTAGCCAGTGCAACAGGTTGTTTTCCTCTTCGTCTGGGGCAATACGTTGGACCAATTTTCTATATAACTTTTTTTTAAATAAAAGTTTTTATATATCGCACCCTGGCTAATAAATCGGCACAATTCAAAATTTTTTTAAATAAATTTCTTATGTTCGATTGATTTTTTCTGTATGAAACCCAAGACTTTGAGAATCGAGGCTTATATTGACTGATGCAGCAGTCGATTGAGAGTAATATAAGTTTAGAAAAAACATTATTTCTCCTTAGTTTCAAGAGAGATTGAATGATTTTCGAGGAATGCGAATTATTGAATTGTGCCGATTTAGTAGCAAAGGTGCGATATGTATTTGGGACTTAAAGAATTTGCTTGAGCTCCGAGGAGAATGTACCAGCAAAAATGATAAAGCTTAAGGGCTGTAAGCTCTAAAGCAGTAAGTGAACTTCCTATACCATCCAGAAAACTTTTCTATCATGAGTGCTCCGCAACCGTTGCTTCCTTATACATAGCGGAAGAGTGAAACTTGTTAGGTACTTGTCTGGCGACTTTTCTGGAAGAGCAGTTAGCAATATAAAAAAAATATGTCGGAATAGTCTCGCAGATGATATTTCAGCAATGAATACCTACATATATAATTACGTATACCAATGTATGTATGTATATTAGAAAAACATCGTGTAGATCTTTTCCAAAAGAGACTTTAGCAATGCTCGTCAGGAAGATGAATATGCGATATATTGCGGATTGCTCGCGTAATATTCGTCAAAGCAATATATATTTTCCTATATTATCTTTGTTGATAGAGTTGGGAAAACATCGCCAATTGCTCTTTCAGAAGTGTCGTATAAGCATCTTTTTGTCGAACGTTCGCTAAAATATCCTCTAAATGTTTGCTGGGAAAACACGTGTAGAAAAAGCAAAGAAAGTTACAGTGAAAATCGGTTATAACGATGTCGAAGGGACCCGCAAAAATCCATCGTTATAAACGATAATAGCTATATCCGGTAACAGAAATTAAGAAGAATTAGAATAGCGAAATAAACTTTACCTAAAATTTTCATCGCTATAACCGATAATCGTTATAAGCGGTATCGATATAACCAGGGCTATGATTTTGTTGACTTTAATAAATTTAAAGCATACTTTATGGGGCAAAAATTTTTCTTACCAACATTTTGCGAATGAGTTTAGCTAAGTTGAACTTCAAATCGCTTTTCTTACTTCAAAAAATTCATATTGAAGTTAAAAATCGTTTTGAAATTTCAGTTTATATGAGTTGAACAAAATTTGTACTCCATAAAGTATGCTTTAAATTTATAAAAATCAATAAAATCCGAGCTCTGGTTATGAACGATTTTGACTGTATTTTGAATTACTTTCGCTATTTGAAGGTACCTTTATGCTAATTACAAGTAATCAAACCCATAGCGTTGCATTTAAAGTAGGGACAAGAAGTCATTTTACTTCACGATATTAATGACCATGGTCCTTCTTTTGTCGGATGAAAATGATATATCATTTATTAAGTTTGAGGCGGCCGGGCATCAGAAACTCAACTCTGACTTCTTTTCTTCAAAAGAATGAGCTCTGTACTTTCTTTGCAGTGTAGAGCCCTTCACAATCGAAAACATTTTAAATAAGCAGAATTGAATGTCATTTTTAGGCAATTTTCAAAGTCTTCTGAAACCCCTTTTAAATTTATCTAAAATAATTATTATTTTTAGCTCTAAAATAAATTTTATGGAAGTTAGTTCGGTTCGCAATATTACTTCTCATTTTGCAGTGCATTTAAGGCTGATTGGTTTCACAGGAACAAACAAATATCCCTCATTATCCATGCAAAACTCATTTGACTGGTAGAAAAACTGAATGCTTTCAAAAAACAAAAATCCTTTCCTTTTTCCTCGTTTGGTTGTTTTGCACAGACTAATGTTTGCACATGTAAATTTACGTATTTACTGCACCACTTACTCCTTTTTGACACCTGTTCATATACATAGGTACCTGAAGGCTTATACACCTCTGATACAAGTAGCCTTAAAATTCCGAGATTCATATTAAAACAAAATTTTAAAAGAAAAATACCAAAACTTGACACTTGCCACAACAAAAAAAAAAAAAAAAAAAAAAAAACACGATAGTTTCCATCTTGCACACTACTTCACAACTCTCACTTCATACGTGCACACTTGTCCAAACATGTTCCAAACAACGTTAGAGAGCGCAAATTTTTTGCAAAATTTATTTAAGCAACATATTTTTTGCCATAGTAATTAAGTTTAAATTAAGATCAATTGAAAAGCGGACAAAACGTTGGCACAGAAAAACTAAATTTTACAAATTTTTCTGCTTTTTTCTGTTTCTTAACGTTGAAACTGCTGTGCGAAAAAAACTTGCGCCCACTCGATTGATATCAGGTATCACGGAAGCGCCGGAAGAGGATCACGGCGTTCTCATTATAATAGTACTAGTCGCCGTCTCGTTCCTAATTTGTCTCCTATGCACACTCTGTCACTCCAGAAGAAAACGTAGACTCCACGGCCGCCAGTTGGGCTTGCATCGAACTGCACGCTATGACTCGCAAACAAGCGCAACAGGTAAATCGCAATAATAATTTAGATTTGCTGCATGTAACAACATGCGTAATTACCCGGGACTCGGATATGTATGCATTTATAAATTTAAAGCATACTTTATGGAGTTAAAATTTCGTTCAACTCACATAAAGTTAAGATTCAAATAGATTTTTAGCTTCAATCAGAATTTTTTTAAGGTAGAAAAGCGATTTGAAGTTCAAAGTCACTAGACTTATTCGCAAAATTTTGGTAAGAAAAGTTTTTCCCCCATAAAGTATGCTTTAAATTTATAAATGCATATATATCCGAGCCCTGGTAATTACGCATCGTTTTGGTTTACACGCAAAGATAAAATTCAAAATTTTTTCTCTATGTTTCAGTTTTTGAAAAATTTTAGTTCGTTTTAAAGGATTGTTTTCGTATATTTTATATTTCCGTTATATGCTTTAAGGTAATTGCTTTCATTTATCTTTTACTTTTTATTTAAATTCGAACGTTAAATTAAGCAAAAAAATAATTATTTTTATCTCAATTTGTTTTTGAAAAGTAAATATTCGTGATTAATTTACACAATCAAAATTGTAATTGTTTTCATGCTTTGACATGAGATTTTTAACCCTGCTGGTGCCTTAGGACAATTTGGTCCAAAAATCAATTTTTTTGAGGCCAATATCTGGAGATTGATGAAAACTATTTTCCTTCAGCCATAACAATCTTCTTGTAATTAGCTCAAATTCTTTTTTTGACTATATATTTTGTATGAAAAATTACACCGTGGATCAAATGTTTTCTAAAGCATTTTGTGTAGCTTTCTTAAGGTAACAGCAGGGTTAATAGAATAATAGGAGCTCAGATCATGGGTGTATGCACAGCAGGGTAGAGTTAGGGGATAGGAGTTATACATAGATGTCCCTTCTCTAAATATTTCCTCCTCAATATACACTTCAAACGAGGTTTTGAAAAGCATCAAAAAAAGGTCGTCTTCCGTTTTTCAGAAGATAAAAGGAGACTTGTGCTAGCATGAGACACATAGGATCTTTAATAAATACATACGAGTACATACAGTCGAAGCTCTCCATAACGAAGTCCAAGGGACCGGGAAGAAAACACCTAATAAAAAAATTCATTATGAGGAGAAAAAAGGCACTAAAAATTAAGCGAAAAAGTCTTCAGAAGATTTGGTATAGAGAGAAATTCGTTTTAGAGGAGTTCGGTACAGAGATTGTCGCCTGCATTATAATACACATAGAATGACCCATTTATGTCCTGAACCATCATACTTAAATTCAAGCTATGCCTGTGACCCAGATCTCTCTGTAAACCCACATTAATGAGCCTGAAGGTACCTATGTATGTATTAAAGTTCAATATAATTTTGTATTCACTATTCGTTTTAACTCAAAAAACAGAAACCTTGTAGTGTCCTTTACCCAATTATAAGCGATAACGATAGAAAAAAGTGACCCCCTTTTGAAATAAGAGTCCTTGGTTCACAAGTGACAGCACAGCTGGAACTTTATTTGTTGCTGGATCCTATATTTTGCTCTGGTTTTCTATATTCAAATATGAAATTTATCAGAATTTTCGATACTTATCTCTTAAAACTGAGTGCTTGACTAGTTATATGATCAATTTCACGACCCCAGAAGGCGTATGCTTATAGTCCTAAATGTATAGAATCTAGGGGGTTTGTTTTGAGGCAACATCTTCAGTCACTATTTGAGCCTGCCTGCAGGAAAATTTAATCGTGACAATCGAATTCTCTTCAAATTTGATTGAATTAAGAATTTTTTTATGCAGTGATCAGGTTCTATTCAAGTATTGATTTTTTTAATTAAATAGAATAAATTAAATGGCAATATAATTCCAAATTTATTTTGTCATTTCAACCGCAACCATTTTCCCCTCTAGTTGGCTTGAGTTCCAGCCGTCGTCATTTACAAAGTGGTGGTGGTAGCATAGCGGGCAGTCTACATGCCCTTAACACTAATCAATTAATAATACCGCCTGCGCCTTTACCACCAACAAGCGTGCCGCCGCCACCGCACATTTGCATAGCTGGCGTCGACGGCATCATTCTGAATGGAGATGATCTAGACGACGACGAGGACGATGAAATACTGGACAACGATGACGACGATATGCAGCAGGAAATCTTTATCAATAATGTACACTTCGACGAAGAGGATAATATGGAAAATCTAACGCATTTAGAGAATGTCTAACGATGGTTGAAAATCGGCAAAACACTTCAAGCCCTCGCGAATCCTCTATTACGTTTTTGTTGAAAGATTGTAGATACATTTGATAGTGTTTGTAATAGTGGAACAAGCGGATGCGTGTCAAGTGGAGTATAAACGGGAGAAAATTTAAAAAAAAATTTTAATAATAAGGCAAACAGAATTGAATTTTGCACAAAGTAATTGATGAAAACGAAAATCGTTTTTAATTCAACATATTCACGTATATACACACATAAATATATGTACGTTTAAGCTGTATACAAAATGTTAGCCATTGTAAGCTTTTCTTATATAAATGAAACGCAAAAATGGCGAACAGTTGTCACCCAAAACGAAGATTTTAGTTTTTTACTCATCCATAAATTTTATTGAATTTTTAAAAACTCATTTTCATTTATTTTTCGTTTATTTTTTTTTCGTTTTTCGTTCAAATAAAAATTATGAATAAATTATTTTGGGCTTGCGAGGAAAATTTTCAAAAGTTTCATGAACTGAAAAACTTTTTTCGGCTCTAATTTTTCACTAAAATGATATCGAATGATTTCTGTTGGCAAAAAATGAATACAAAAAATATTTAACCCATTTTACACACAGGGTGTCCAGGGTAATTCTTGCGAAATTTTAAATTCCGATAGCTTATGTCAAGGGCTTTTTTTTTTTTTGATTCTGCACTACTTGTTTATGAGGTACCGTATTGAGTTGTAGCACTTTAAACTAAGATGGATTTTTTTAGGCATTTTTAATTTAAATATTCTACAAAATACTTATATATTTTCAAATTATGTAGGGTTCAGATTTTGTTGCTTTTATAAATTTAAAGCATACCTTACGGAGTAAAAATTGGTTTCAACTCGCATGAAGTTAACATTCAAATCGGTTTTTTACTTCAATATGAATTTTGTTTGAAGTTAGAAAAGCGATTTGAAGTTCAATTTCGCTAAACTTATTCGCAAAATGTTGGTAAGAAAAATTTTTGCCCCATAAAGTATGCTTTAAATTTATAAAAACAACAAAACCCCAGCCCATAGATATATGTATATCCCTTTATATTCTGCAATAGAAGCTTTCAAAATTTCAATTTTCAATTCAAGATATAATTTAGAAATTGTTAAGTATTTTGCAGAATATTCGAAAACTCATTCAAAAATAAAACTTAGTTTATAGTGCTACTTATAACTAGAGCGTGTATTTTTAAGCATTTATAAATTTGAAGCATACTTTGTGGGGGGATATTTTTTTTCTTATCACTATTTTGGAAATAAGTAGCGAATTTGAAATTTAAGGGGATTTCCTAGCTTTGAAAAAGTCTTAAATAGGCTAAAAATCGATTTGAATCTTAACTTTATGTAAATTGAACAAATTTTTTGCCCCATAAAGTACGCTTCAATTTTATAAATGCTTAAAAATACACGCTCTACTTATAACTGAATAACGTGCAATATCGCGACACCCGCCGTATGCTTAATCCAAATTACTCATACGCCATAGGTGCAATCTAATGCGTCGAACCCGATAAAAACGAGCAAACTTGAAATGCAGATATCTCGAAAGCCAGAGCGAATTTGAATAAACCAATGATACCATCGTACCAAGCGTACCCATATTAGGCTTAGTGACTTTGTCCCTTGCTTGCTACATTTTTTTTAGTACCTATCAATTTCAAGCACAGTGTAATTAATTCTCTTTTAAAATGTTTATAAATGTAGAATGACAATGGAGTGGACTCTTTCACAATGGGTAAAAATACATTGACCACCAGAAACAATATTCACTAATGAAAAACGATTTTCATCCACCTTCGGCAAAGTTCATTTAAGCTTTCTTCTGACCATCAAATCCTTATGCTTGTTGCTGCTGCGTTTGGCAAAGGAAACTTTCGTTCCTTCACGATGCTCTGTTGTAAAATCTGAGAAACTTACTCTTAACCAGCAGTACTGCATTTTCAATTGGTTGTTTCTTTTGCTCCGATTCATAACATGGGCGTATTTACAGTAGGGTGGGGTGGAGCAGCTTCCCCCCTCTATATATTTTCTGCCCAGCATACACCACAAAAGAGTTTTCCAGGAGTATCAAATAATGAGAAAAGCCGCCAAAAGCATTTTCCAGAAGATAAAAGGAAACCTATCCGTACATTGAACACCTATGAACATACGAAAAAGAGTTACCATACATATAGAACAAACTAGTTTTATCTTGCCCCTCCATAACTAAAATTCTGGATACGCCCATGGCAGTCAATCCCACTTCAACTCTAGTTTCTTTGTATATCTTTCTTGTGTTCTTCAGTTGTCTATTAATCGATTTTATTATTAATAATATAATGTGCACAAATAATTGCATGCAACTTACATACATACATACCGTACACCTAACACATCTACATATATTTAGAGTACATCTTAAGATGAGAACTAAAAGCAAAGTTAACAAAGCCAAGTAGAATTTGGGTATTTATAGATATTGAAGAGGAGAATGAAGAAAAAAGAAAAGCGATGTGAATGAAAAGTAGAAGAGAAATTAACATTTTTTCTAACAATTATGCTGGCGTAATAAAAAATGAACTTCCAATTCTAAATCGTTACCAACTATCTAACAATAGCAGCAAAGCAGAAAAAAACTCAAAATAAAAACTTAGTGAATTACCAAATTTATGAATATACGAATACGTACATCAAATGAAAATTATGACGTATATTTCCAATATACGAAACAAAAATAACTTTTAGAAAACGTAGAAAATTAATGTAAAAAAAAAACACATTTCAGAAATAAAACGTTGTTGATTTTTATATTTGATACGAATAAATAAAAAATATTAAAAATAGTACACATTTTTTAAAATAGATACAAAATTTCAGTACTCCAACGACAATGAACAGAAAACTCTGCATAAATAAAAATATTATATAAATAAAACCGATCTAAAAAGTTTTTATTAATCTTTATAAAAAGCAAATTCAAATGTGACCGGTAAAGAAGATTAACTAAAAATATATATATAAATATTGCGTACAATTTAAACATTTTTCATTTACACATATTTTTACAATTACATACATACGTGCATACATAAGCAATATAAAATTTTAATAAAGAATTTTTTGTAATAAATTTTGTGAAGCACATTCAACTGGCAAAAAACAAAAAAAAAAAACCGTAAATAGACATAAATAAATAAAAGAGTTTTTCAAAATTTCTGATCCCTAGCAGCATATGCAGGTGAAACAATTCTAAATATAATATATTTACATATACATATATACATGCTCAATAATAGTTAAGCATAAAATGAAGATTCTAAATATTTTAAAATATATAAAATCAATTTAATTACAAGCAAAGAACATACATAATTCCAAAGCAATTGAAAAGTGAAAACGTTAAAAAAAAAAAATCTCAATGAGTGCAATAAAAATATTTTATAAAGATTAATGACTATCAAAAAAGTATCTTCCATCAAAAACTAAATACATAAAATAAATATTTAGAGTAAAATGAAAAAGTTGGATAATAAATTTAAATCAAAAATACTAAAATAATCATTAACAAGGCTCGGATTTTGTTGCATTTATAAATTTTTTAGCATACTTTATGGAGTAAAAATTTTGTTCAACTCACATAAAGCTAAGATTCAAATCGATTTTTAACTTCAATATGAATTTTTAAGAAGCTACAAAAGCGGTTTAAATTTCAACTTTGCTAAAATTATTCGCAATATGTTGGTAAGAAAAATTTTTTGCACCCTTAAAGTATGCTTTAAATTTATAAATGCAACAAAAGCCGAGCCCTGACCATTAATTTAATATCAATATATTTTCATTTGGGAAGAAATTTTTCAAAATCATCACACAGCGCAAATTTTACTCAACACATCAGATCGAATAATTTTGTTCATTTCGAAAAATTTTTTGTAATGTTAAGAAGAGTAATGCAATGCTAACGGCAATTACCAAAGCCTCATTCGGACTAGATATTTATTTCAAAATGAAAGTTATTAATATATTTATAATTTATTTGCATGCTAGGCGCACTGGCAATGGAGACCTTCGGCCTAGAACTGATATGAAACTCAGATGATTCGTGAGTTTCTCCGATTAAGGGGTTATTCTGATGTAAACGCATAAGTTTAACTTCTTCTTTTTATTTATTTATTTATTAATTTTTTTTCATAAGACCAAAAAGTTCATTCATTTTAATTTCTTATAGGTTTTTATTTGAAACTTAAACTGCGAAAAAAATTTTTTTTTTACATTTTTAATAGGTATATATTTTTTTTAGTCAAAGTATGCACTAAGAAAAAGTAGATCGTTGGGCTGTTCAAGATGTCTGACATTTACAAATCTAATGCATTATGGCCGTACCAGAATTATTAAATTTTATTTAAAAAAAAGCAAAATGCCGGACTGCAAAAAAAACTTCAAAATTCGTGGTTTGCTTTTATGTTAAATCGTTAAAAAAAGTATTAATAAATTTTGAAAAAATACAATTGTCGTACCTGCGAGAACTACTAACAAGTGAAATAATATATTAAAGTTTCAAAGCAATCGGTTGAATAGTTTGGTCTTCAGGACGTTGTCCATGCCAGAAAAGGCGTTTCGAGAAAAGCGCATTTAAAGCTTCAAGATCAGAAAAAGTCGCTTGGGCGCTTCGGCGATTGTGAGCTGTAACTTTTTTAATACTTGGAATTTCGGTCTGATTTTTTCACAGCATATTCTCAATAAGTCTTACAATCGAAATATGCAAGACAGAAAAATTGATTTTTGAAAGTGGTTACATCAGAATAACCCCTTAAACCGCATATCACCTAATAAAATGGCACAAGTCAAAATTTGAATTTTTCGGAAAACCCAAAAAATGCTCTCACAAATTACAATGCAATCGAAACATAAAGAAATCCGAACCGTTTTCATCAACAATCAATAAGGCTAGTAGAGAAGTGCACTGCGATTCCTTTACATGTCCTTACCCAGAATGGGTGAAGTTCATCTCAAAGAAATTTGATGGCTTCAAGTAAGTAATATGGGCATGAATCAAAAGAAGCGTCAACAGAAAGTTGTCTAATAAAAGATTCTCATCACATTCTGTTTTTTTTTTTTTTTTTTTTGTTTTTGTTTTATAGAAGTAAAATGGATCAACATTGATGTTTGGCCCTCATTTTTGCACTGTGGCCGTTCTTGCTCTCAAGGCCTCACTTAAAATTTGTGGTTCGATGCTTACTTCATTTTTAAACCCATTCAATCACAATAAAGAAAACTGTGCCGTTGTGGGATTGAAAAATAGAAATTTAAATAAATTAGAATCTCGGAAAAGCTTACTCTTACAAAATTTCATCTATTTGAACTTAAAAAGCCTATTAACAAGTTTCGAGCCGTTGTTTTAAAATTGTCCGAAAAGTGCAGGCCCGCCATTGACGATTGCAAAAACCGAATTGGATTTCCCGGGACTCCCGTTAAAGCACAAAAAACATATATTAATTGATGAAATGAACTTCAAAACATACGCATTAAAATCAAAATTCAAGATCACTTGTTTCGATTGATATTTAAGGTTACTTTTTATTGTTTCTCGTACATTTTGAAGATTTTTATAACGAAATACAACTTATTGGTTTCATAGCGCACGTACGTTTTGCAAAAAAAAAAGGAAAAGCATCGTAAATATATACAAAAAAAAATATATATATATATAAAGTAACAATAAATGTATGGAAGAGTATGCTTATAGTAGACGTTTATAGATAAATTATAAATAAAAACCAAGAAAATGAAAAATTGTTGTTATAAAAGTGTATTGATTAAAAAGAAAAAATTAAATAAAGCAAAAAAAAAAAAAATAATTAAATCAAAAAAATTAAAATTGATATATTAAAATTAAGCTGAAATAAAATGTAATTGTGTTTAGTACGTCAAATGTTACGTTGTTGTTTTTCGTGAATTTGTGTTATTAGTAATGTGTTTTCAAGAATAAAATTTTTATCGTAAATCTGGAAGCGGATTTCGAAAAAAGCCAAGCAAAAGAGGCGCCAAACTCAAGAAAATTTATGTATTGAAAGAAATACATTTTAAACTAAGAATTAAAGACACATTTTAAAGCTCAAAAATGTATTAAAATAAACAAACAAAAAAAAATTAAAAGAAATATTTAATAAAATATTGAGAAGGAAATTAATGCAAAAATTTAAATATTTGGCAAGATAGAATCACCAAAGGGTTAATAAAAATATAACTATTTAAAGGAATTACAAAAAACAAAATATCAAAACAGAAAAAAACCCTAATAAAACCAATTTCATGTTAACATTGTATATTAAAATAACATATTAAAGTAAAAATTTATGAAAAAACATGAAGAATATTAACTAAAAACCTTATTGAGTCCATGGCTTACGAAGTGGACTGCAGGAGTCATCATCAGGTAATCTAGTCATAAGGCCAATTACAAAAAATCTGTTCATCGCTGGCGTGTCTCTTTCACTGAAAATGGAAATGGTAGTAGTAGCAAATGGGCCTAAGACTTTTATTCTGACCGATCATGTCTTTCGGCATCCACCTTCTGCATCGGCATCCATCTTTGCACTGAATAAATTTTAAATATTTCCACGGGTAAGGAAAATGCAAAAAGTGCTTCAAATAGGGGGAAAGCGTGGAATTTTCCAGGAATTTTCTCCATGGGAATTTTCTTTAGGACCTAAGGAACCATTTAAGAAAAAAAAATTCTCAAAAACCCTGCAGGAAATGTCATTTTGAGACAGTTTAACCCGAAAAACAAAAGTTTATTCAAAAACATATAACGGCTTTATTTTCCCGCCAAAATGAAAATTCCAAAAAAACTTCAAAAAATAACAAAAAAACCAAAATTTTCAAACCCCGAAAATTCCCAGTAGTTTCCGAGATATAAGCATTTGAAATTTTGGCATCCACCTTCTGTTTTTCCTGTTCGCCTGGTGAACCAGACGAATTTTTGCACTAAAAACCAAATTTCTCGGGCATCATTGTTTCTCGAAGGCTAGAATTTTTTTTCGAGAACTTCGTCGGTAAGTATGCTTTCTTTTGAGCGTCCAGCACACTTTGCAATGAATAAAATTTTAATATTTCCACGGGTAAGGAAAATTCAAAAAGTGCTTCAAATAGAGGGAAAGCGTGGAATTTTCCAGGATTTTTCTCCACAGGAATTTTCTTTAGGACCTAAGGAACCATTTAAGAAAAAAAAATTCTCAAAAACCCTGCAGGAATTGTCATTTTGAGACAGTTTAACCCGAAAAACAAAAGTTTTATTCAAAAACATATAACGGCTTTATTTTCCCGCCAAAATGAAAATTCCAAAAAAACTTCAAAAAATAACAAAAAAACCAAAATTTTCAAACCCCGATAATTCCCAGTAGTTTCCGAGATATAAGCATTTGAAATTTTGGCATCCATCTTCTGTTTTTCCTGTTCGCCTGGTGAACCAGACGAATTTTTGCACTAAAAACCAAATTTCTCGGGCATCATTGTTTCTCGAAGGCTAGAATTTTTTTTCGAGAACTTCGTCGGTAAGTATGCTTTCTTTTGAGCGTCCAGCACACTTTGCAATGAATAAAATTTTAATATTTCCACGGGTAAGGAAAATTCAAAAAGTGCTTCAAATAGAGGGAAAGCGTGGAATTTTCCAGGATTTTTCTCCACAGGAATTTTCTTTAGGACCTAAGGAACCATTTAAGAAAAAAAAATTCTCAAAAACCCTGCAGGAATTGTCATTTTGAGACAGTTTAAACCCGAAAAACAAAAGTTTATTCAAAAACATATAACGGCTTTATTTTCCCGCCAAAATGAAAATTCCAAAAAAACTTCAAAAAAATAACAAAAAAACCAAAATTTTCAAACCCCGATAATTCCCAGTAGTTTCCGAGATATAAGCATTTGAAATTTTGGCATCCACCTTCTGTTTTTCCTGTTCGCCTGGTGAACCAGACGAATTTTTGCACTAAAAACCAAATTTCTCGGGCATCATTGTTTCTCGAAGGCTAGAATTTTTTTTCGAGAACTTCGTCGGTAAGTATGCTTTCTTTTGAGCGTCCAGCACACTTTGCAATGAATAAAATTTTAATATTTCCACGGGTAAGGAAAATTCAAAAAGTGCTTCAAATAGAGGGAAAGCGTGGAATTTTCCAGGATTTTTCTCCACAGGAATTTTCTTTAGGACCTAAGGAACCATTTAAGAAAAAAAAATTCTCAAAAACCCTGCAGGAATTGTCATTTTGAGACAGTTTAACCCGAAAAACAAAAGTTTATTCAAAAACATATAACGGCTTTATTTTCCCGCCAAAATGAAAATTCCAAAAAAACTTCAAAAAATAACAAAAAAACCAAAATTTTCAAACCCCGATAATTCCCAGTAGTTTCCGAGATATAAGCATTTGAAATTTTGGCATCCACCTTCTGTTTTTCCTGTTCGCCTGGTGAACCAGACGAATTTTTGCACTAAAAACCAAATTTTCTCGGGCATCATTGTTTCTCGAAGGCTAGAATTTTTTTTCGAGAACTTCGTCGGTAAGTATGCTTTCTTTTGAGCGTCCAGCACACTTTGCAATGAATAAAATTTTAATATTTCCACGGGTAAGGAAAATTCAAAAAGTGCTTCAAATAGAGGGAAAGCGTGGAATTTTCCAGGATTTTTCTCCACAGGAATTTTCTTTAGGACCTAAGGAACCATTTAAGAAAAAAAAATTCTCAAAAACCCTGCAGGAATTGTCATTTTGAGACAGTTTAACCCGAAAAACAAAAGTTTATTCAAAAACATATAACGGCTTTATTTTCCCGCCAAAATGAAAATTCCAAAAAAACTTCAAAAAATAACAAAAAAACCAAAATTTTCAAAACCTCAAAATTCCCAGTAGTTTCCGAGATATAAGCATTTGAAATTTTGGCATCCACCTTCTGTTTTTCCTGTTCGCCTGGTGAACCAGACGAATTTTTGCACTAAAAACCAAATTTCTCGGGCATCATTGTTTCTCGAAGGCTAGAATTTTTTTCGAGAACTTCGTCGGTAAGTATGCTTTCTTTTGAGCGTCCAGCACACTTTGCAATGAATAAAATTTTAATATTTCCACGGGTAAGGAAAATTCAAAAAGTGCTTCAAATAGAGGGAAAGCGTGGAATTTTCCAGGATTTTTCTCCACAGGAATTTTCTTTAGGACCTAAGGAACCATTTAAGAAAAAAAAATTCTCAAAAACCCTGCAGGAAATGTCATTTTGAGACAGTTTAACCCGAAAAACAAAAGTTTATTCAAAAACATATAACGGCTTTATTTTCCCGCCAAAATGAAAATTCCAAAAAAACTTCAAAAAATAACAAAAAAACCAAAATTTTCAAACCCCGAAAATTCCCAGTAGTTTCCGAGATATAAGCATTTGAAATTTTGGCATCCACCTTCTGTTTTTCCTGTTCGCCTGGTGAACCAGACGAATTTTTGCACTAAAAACCAAATTTCTCGGGCATCATTGTTTCTCGAAGGCTAGAATTTTTTTTCGAGAACTTCGTCGGTAAGTATGCTTTCTTTTGAGCGTCCAGCACACTTTGCAATGAATAAAATTTTAATATTTCCACGGGTAAGGAAAATTCAAAAAGTGCTTCAAATAGAGGGAAAGCGTGGAATTTTCCAGGATTTTTCTCCACAGGAATTTTCTTTAGGACCTAAGGAACCATTTAAGAAAAAAAAATTCTCAAAAACCCTGCAGGAAATGTCATTTTGAGACAGTTTAACCCGAAAAACAAAAGCTTATTCAAAAACATATAACGGCTTTATTTTCCCGCCAAAATGAAAATTCCAAAAAAACTTCAAAAAATAACAAAAAAACCAAAATTTTCATAACCTCAAAATTCCCAGTAGTTTCCGAGATATAAGCATTTGAAATTTTGGCATCCACCTTCTGTTTTTCCTGTTCGCCTGGTGAACCAGACGAATTTTTGCACTAAAAACCAAATTTCTCGGGCATCATTGTTTCTCGAAGGCTAGAATTTTTTTTCGAGAACTTCGTCGGTAAGTATGCTTTCTTTTGAGCGTCCAGCACACTTTGCAATGAATAAAATTTTAATATTTCCTGGGTAAGGAAAATTCAAAAAGTGCTTCAAATAGGGGAAAGCGTGGAATTTTCCAGGATTTTTCTACAGGAATTTTCTTTAGGACCTAAGGAACCATTTAAGAAAAAAAAATTTCAAAAACCCTGCAGGAAATGTCATTTTGAGACATTTAAACCCGAAAAACAAAAGCTTATTCAAAAACATATAACGGCTTTATTTTCCCGCCAAAATGAAAATTCCAAAAAAACTTCAAAAAATAACAAAAAAAACCAAAATTTTCAAAACCCCAAAATTCCCAGTAGTTTCCGAGATATAAGCATTTGAAATTCTGGCATCCACCTTCTGTTTTTCCTGTTCCGCCTGGTGAACCAGGCGAATTTTTGCACTAAAAACCAAATTTCTCGGGCATCATTGTTTCTCGAAGGCTAGAATTTTTTTTCGAGAACTTCGTCGGTAAGTATGCTTTCTTTTGAGCGTCCAGCACACTTTGCAATGAATAAAATTTTAATATTTCCTTGGGTAAGGAAAAATGCAAAAAGTGCTTCAAATAGGGGAAAGCGTGGAATTTTCCAGGATTTTTCTCCACAGGAATTTTCTTTAGGACCTAAGGAACCATTTAAGAAAAAAAAATTTCAAAAACCCTGCAGGAAATGTCATTTTGAGACAGTTTAACCCGAAAAACAAAAGTTTATTAAAAAACATATAACGGCTTTATTTTCCCGCCAAAATGAAAATTCCAAAAAAACTTCAAAAAATAACAAAAAAAAAACCAAAATTTTCAAACCCCGATAATTCCCAGTAGTTTCCGAGATATAAGCATTTGAAATTTTGGCATCCACCTTCTGTTTTTCCTGTTCGCCTGGTGAACCAGACGAATTTTTGCACTAAAAACCAAATTCTCGGGCATCATTGTTTCTCGAAGGCTAGAATTTTTTTTCGAGAACTTCGTCGGTAAGTATGCTTTCTTTTGAGCGTCCAGCACACTTGCAATGAATAAAATTTTAATATTTCCACGGGTAAGGAAAATTCAAAAAGTGCTTCAAATAGAGGGAAAGCGTGGAATTTTCCAGGATTTTTCTCCACAGGAATTTTCTTTAGGACCTAAGGAACCATTTAAGAAAAAAAAATTCTCAAAAACCCTGCAGGAATTGTCATTTTGAGACAGTTTAACCCGAAAAACAAAAGTTTATTCAAAAACATATAACGGCTTTATTTTCCCGCCAAAATGAAAATTCCAAAAAAACTTCAAAAAATAACAAAAAAACCAAAATTTTCAAAACCTCAAAATTCCCAGTAGTTTCCGAGATATAAGCATTTGAAATTTTGGCATCCACCTTCTGTTTTTCCTGTTCGCCTGGTGAACCAGACGAATTTTTGCACTAAAAACCAAATTTCTCGGGCATCATTGTTTCTCGAAGGCTAGAATTTTTTTTCGAGAACTTCGTCGGTAAGTATGCTTTCTTTTGAGCGTCCAGCACACTTTGCAATGAATAAAATTTTAATATTTCCACGGGTAAGGAAAATTCAAAAAGTGCTTCAAATAGAGGGAAAGCGTGGAATTTTCCAGGATTTTTCTCCACAGGAATTTTCTTTAGGACCTAAGGAACCATTTAAGAAAAAAAAATTCTCAAAAACCCTGCAGGAAATGTCATTTTGAGACAGTTTAACCCGAAAAACAAAAGTTTATTCAAAAACATATAACGGCTTTATTTTCCCGCCAAAATGAAAATTCCAAAAAAACTTCAAAAAATAACAAAAAAACCAAAATTTTCAAACCCCAAATTCCCAGTAGTTTCCGAGATATAAGCATTTGAAATTTTGGCATCCACCTTCTGTTTTTCCTGTTCGCCTGGTGAACCAGACGAATTTTTGCAAAAAACCAAATTTCTCGGGCATCATTGTTTCTCGAAGGCTAGAATTTTTTTTCGAGAACTTCGTCGGTAAGTATGCTTTCTTTTGAGCGTCCAGCACACTTTGCAATGAATAAAATTTTAATATTTCCACGGGTAAGGAAAATTCAAAAAGTGCTTCAAATAGAGGGAAAGCGTGGAATTTTCCAGGATTTTTCTCCACAGGAATTTTCTTTAGGACCTAAGGAACCATTTAAGAAAAAAAAATTCTCAAAAACCCTGCAGGAAATGTCATTTTGAGACAGTTTAACCCGAAAAACAAAAGTTATTCAAAAACATATAACGGCTTTATTTTCCCGCCAAAATGAAAATTCCAAAAAAACTTCAAAAAATAACAAAAAAAACCAAAATTTTCAAAACCCAAAATTCCCAGTAGTTTCCGAGATATAAGCATTTGAAAATTTTGGCATCCACCTTCTGTTTTTCCTGTTCGCCTGGTGAACCAGACGAATTTTTGCACTAAAAACCAAATTTCTCGGGCATCATTGTTTCTCGAAGGCTAGAATTTTTTTTCGAGAACTTCGTCGGTAAGTATGCTTTCTTTTGAGCGTCCAGCACACTTTGCAATGAATAAAATTTTAATATTTCCGGGTAAGGAAAATCAAAAAGTGCTTCAAATAGAGGGAAAGCGTGGAATTTTCCAGGAATTTTCTACAGGAATTTTCTTTAGGACCTAGGAAATTTAGAAAAAAAAATTTTCAAAAACCCTGAGGAAATGTCATTTTGAGACATTTAAACCCGAAAAACAAAAGTTTATTCAAAAACATATAACGGCTTTATTTTCCCGCCAAAATGAAAATTCCAAAAAAACTTCAAAAAATAACAAAAAAAAACCAAAATTTTCAAACCCCAAATTCCCAGTAGTTTCCGAGATATAAGCATTTGAAATTTGGCATCCACCTTCTGTTTTTCCTGTTCGCCTGGTGAACCAGGCGAATTTTTGCACTAAAAACCAAATTTCTCGGGCATCATTGTTTCTCGAAGGCTAGAATTTTTTTTCGAGAACTTCGTCGGTAAGTATGCTTTCTTTTGAGCGTCCAGCACACTTTGCAATGAATAAAATTTTAAATTTCCGGGTAAGGAAAATGCAAAAAGTGCTTCAAATAGGGGAAAGCGTGGAATTTTCCAGGATTTTTCTCCACAGGAATTTTCTTTAGGACCTAAGGAACCATTTAAGAAAAAAAAAATTTCAAAAACCCTGCAGGAAATGTCATTTTGAGACAGTTTAACCCGAAAAACAAAAATTTATTCAAAAACATATAACGGCTTTATTTTCCCCCAAAATGAAAATTCCAAAAAACTTCAAAAAATAACAAAAAAAACCAAAAATTTTCAAACCCCGATAATTCCCAGTAGTTTCCGAGATATAAGCATTTGAAATTTTGGCATCCACCTTTCTGTTTTTCCTGTTCGCCTGGTGAACCAGACGAATTTTTGCACTAAAAACCAAATTTCTCGGGCATCATTGTTTCTCGAAGGCTAGAATTTTTTTTCGAGAACTTCGTCGGTAAGTATGCTTTCTTTTGAGCGTCCAGCACACTTTGCAATGAATAAAATTTTAATATTTCCACGGGTAAGGAAAATTCAAAAAGTGCTTCAAATAGAGGGAAAGCGTGGAATTTTCCAGGATTTTTTCTCCACAGGAATTTTCTTTAGAACCTAAGGAACCATTTAAGAAAAAAAAATTCTCAAAAACCCTGCAGGAATTGTCATTTTGAGACAGTTTAACCCGAAAAACAAAAGTTTATTCAAAAACATATAACGGCTTTATTTTCCCGCCAAAATGAAAATTCCAAAAAAACTTCAAAAAATAACAAAAAAACCAAAATTTTCAAAACCTCAAAATTCCCAGTAGTTTCCGAGATATAAGCATTTGAAATTTTGGCATCCACCTTCTGTTTTTCCTTTCGCCTGGTGAACCAGACGAATTTTTGCACTAAAAACCAAATTTCTCGGGCATCATTGTTTCTCGAAGGCTAGAATTTTTTTTTCGAGAACTTCGTCGGTAAGTATGCTTTCTTTTGAGCGTCCAGCACACTTTCAATGAATAAAATTTTAATATTTCCACGGGTAAGGAAAATTCAAAAAGTGCTTCAAATAGAGGGAAAGCGTGGAATTTTCCAGGATTTTTCTCCACAGGAATTTTCTTTAGGACCTAAGGAACCATTTAAGAAAAAAAAATTCTAAAAAAACCCTGCAGGAAATGTCATTTTGAGACAGTTTAAACCCGAAAAACAAAAGTTATTCAAAAACATATAACGGCTTTATTTTCCCGCCAAAATGAAAATTCCAAAAAAACTTCAAAAAATAACAAAAAAACCAAAATTTTCATAACCTCAAAATTCCCAGTAGTTTCCGAGATATAAGCATTTGAAATTCTGGCATCCACCTTCTGTTTTTCCTGTTCGCCTGGTGAACCAGACGAATTTTTGCACTAAAAACCAAATTTCTCGGGCATCATTGTTTCTCGAAGGCTAGAATTTTTTTTCGAGAACTTCGTCGGTAAGTATGCTTTCTTTTGAGCGTCCAGCACACTTTGCAATGAATAAAATTTTAATATTTCCTTGGGTAAGGAAAATGCAAAAAGTGCTTCAAATAGGGGGAAAGCGTGGAATTTTCCAGGAATTTTCTACATGGGAATTTTCTTTAGGACCTGAGGAAGTATTTAGAAAAGAAAAATTTTCAAAAACCCTGTAGGAAATGTCATTTTGAGACATTTAAACCCGAAAACAAAACTTTATTCAAAAAAATATAAAGGCTTTATTTTCCCGCCAAAACAAAAATTCCAAAAAATCTTCAAAAAATAACAAAAAAACCAAAATTTTCAAACCCCGAAAATTCCCAGTAGTTTCCGAGATATAACCACTTGAAATTTTGGGATCCACCTCATGAATTTGAGTCATTAATGGCTTTGAGTTTTCGTCAACCATGAATTTGAGTCATTAATGAGTCAAATTCTCAACAAAGGTTGACCAAGGCGAATGAAAGGAGTAGGGAAAACACTGCCACGCCCACAAATGGAGAGGCAAAACTTTTTGGTAGAGATATCTAGTCCAGACGCAAATTTTATGGTATAGAGATCTAGTCCGGACGCAAACTTTTGGTATAGAGTCCGGACGCAAATTTTCGGTATATGTAATATTTTGCGAATTTTAACGTCCGAAAGATATATAAATCCTATGGATGTATATTTTTCTTTTATGTAGATTGATTTGATATATGTATTGATTTGTAGATTTCAAAACAATATTTAAAATGCTTTGAGAACAAATCGAAAGAACGGATTTCCGAACCCTGGTATAAATAGCGTGACAATACGTGAGCTCGATCAGTGCGTTGCCGGCCGTCGGACCGGAAAGAGCTCTGCAATGAACGTGTTTGTTCATGTTCGCCTACGACCTCTAGTTCAAAAACATATAAATAGCGTGACAATATGTGAGCTCCATCAGTGCGTTGCCAGCCGTTGGACCGGAAAGAGCTCCGATATGAACGTGTTTGTTCATAATCGCCTACGACCTCTAGTTCAAAAACATATAAATGGAGTACTATACGAAGGCTAAACGAAGGCTAAACGAAGGCTAAACGAAGGCTGAACGAAGGCTACATGAAGCCTACACGAAGGCTACACGAGGGCTAAACGAAGGCTACAAGAAGCCTACACGAAGGCTACAAAAAAAATTTTTTTTGCCAATTTTAAATGCAATAGCATCTATTTGCCTTAGAATTAATAAAAATTTGCAAAATTGATGCGTTTTAAGACATTTTGGGGTATTGGGTTTTTTATCGAAAAAATTGGACGTATAATACCCTTGTTAAAAAAATTCCAAAAATTTTTTTTTTGCCAATTTTAAATGCAATTGCATCTATTTGCCTTATAATTAATAAAAATTTGCAAAATTGATGCGTTTTAAGACATTTTGGGGTATTGGGTTTTTTATCGAAAAAATTGGACGTACAATACCCTTGTTAAAAAAATTCCAAAAAATTTTTTTTTTCCAATTTTAAATGCAATAGCATCTATTTGTCTTAGAATTAATAAAAATTTGCCAAATTGATGCGTTTTAAGACATTTTGGGGTATTGGGTTTTTTATCGAAAAAATTGGACGTATAATACCCTTGTTAAAAAAAATTCCAAAAATTTTTTTTTTGCCAATTTTAAATGCAATTGCATCTATTTGCCTTAGAATTAATAAAAATTTGCAAAATTGATGCGTTTTAAGACATTTTGGGGTATTGGGTTTTTTTATCGAAAAAATTGGACGTATAATACCCTTGTTAAAAAAATTCCAAAAATTTTTTTTTTGCCAATTTTAAATGCAATTGCATCTATTTGCCTTATAATTAATAAAAATTTGCAAAATTGATGCGTTTTAAGACATTTTGGGGTATTGGGTTTTTTATCGAAAAAATTGGACGTATAATACCCTTGTTAAAAAAATTCCAAAAAATTTTTTTTTGCCAATTTTAAATGCAGTAGCATCTATTTGCCTTAGAATTAATAAAAATTTGCAAAATTGATGCGTTTTAAGACATTTTGGGGTATTGGGTTTTTTATCGAAAAAATTGGACGTATAATACCCTTGTTAAAAAAATTCCAAAAATTTTTTTTTTGCCAATTTTAAATGCAATAGCATCTATTTGCCTTAGAATTAATAAAAATTTGCAAAATTGATGCGTTTTAAGACATTTTGGGGTATTGGGTTTTTTATCGAAAAAATTGGACGTATAATACCCTTGTTAAAAAAATTCCAAAAATTTTTTTTTTGCCAATTTTAAATGCAATTGCATCTATTTGCCTTAGAATTAATAAAAATTTGCAAAATTGATGCGTTTTAAGACATTTTGGGGTATTGGGTTTTTTATCGAAAAAATTGGACGTATAATACCCTTGTTAAAAAAATTCCAAAAATTTTTTTTTGCCAATTTTAAATGCAATTGGATCTATTTGCCTTAGAATTAATAAAAATTTGCAAAATTGATGCGTTTTAAGACATTTTGGGGTATTGGGTTTTTTATCGAAAAAAATTGGACGTATAATACCCTTGTTAAAAAAATTCCAAAATTTTTTTTTTTCCCAATTTTAAATGCAATAGATCTATTTGCCTTAAATTAATAAAAATTTGCAAAATTGATGCGTTTTAATACATTTTGGGGTATTGGGTTTTTTATCGAAAAAATTGGACGTATAATACCCTTGTTAAAAAAAATTCCAAAAATTTTTTTTTTGCCAATTTTAAATGCAATAGGATCTATTTGCCTTAGAATTAATAAAAATTTGCAAAATTGATGCGTTTTTAAGACATTTTGGGGTATTGGGTTTTTTATCGAAAAAATTGGACGTATAATACCCTTGTTAAAAAAATTCCAAAAATTTTTTTTTGCCAATTTTAAATGCAATAGCATCTATTTGCCTTAGAATTAATAAAAATTTGCAAAATTGATGCGTTTTAAGACATTTTGGGGTATTGGGTTTTTTATCGAAAAAATTGGACGTATAATACCCTTGTTAAAAAAATTCCAAAAATTTTTTTTTGCCAATTTTAAATGCAATAGGATCTATTTGCCTTAGAATTAATAAAAATTTGCAAAATTGATGCGTTTTAAACATTTTGGGGTATTGGGTTTTTTATCGAAAAAATTGGACGTATAATACCCTTGTTAAAAAAATTCCAAAATATTTTTTTTTGCCAATTTTAAATGCAATAGGATCTATTTGCCTTAGAATTAATAAAAATTTGCAAAATTGATGCGTTTTAAGACATTTTGGGGTATTGGGTTTTTTATCGAAAAAATTGGACGTATAATACCCTTGTTAAAAAAATTCCAAATATTTTTTTTTGCCAATTTTAAATGCAATAGGATCTATTTGCCTTAGAATTAATAAAAATTTGCAAAATTGATGCGTTTTAAGACATTTTGGGGTATTGGGTTTTTTATCGAAAAAATTGGACGTATAATACCCTTGTTAAAAAAATTCCAAAAATTTTTTTTTGCCAATTTTAAATGCAATAGGATCTATTTGCCTTAAATTAATAAAAATTTGCAAAATTGATGCGTTTTTAAGACATTTTGGGGTATTGGGTTTTTTATCGAAAAAATTGGACGTATAATACCCTTGTTAAAAAAAATTCCAAAATTTTTTTTTGCCAATTTTAAATGCAATAGGATCTATTTGCCTTAGAATTAATAAAAATTTGCAAAATTGATGCGTTTTAAACATTTTGGGGTATTGGGTTTTTTATCGAAAAAATTGGACGTATAATACCCTTGTTAAAAAAATTCCAAAAATTTTTTTTTGCCAATTTTAAATGCAATAGATCTATTTGCCTTAGAATTAATAAAAATTTGCAAAATTGATGCGTTTTAAGACATTTTGGGGTATTTGGTTTTTTATCGAAAAAATTGGACGTATAATACCCTTGTTAAAAAAATTCCAAAATTTTTTTTTTGCCAATTTTAAATGCAATAGATCTATTTGCCTTAAATTAATAAAATTGCAAAATTGATGCGTTTTAAAGACATTTTGGGGTATTGGTTTTTTTATCGAAAAAATTGGACGTATAATACCCTTGTTAAAAAAATTCCAAAAATTTTTTTTTTGCCAATTTTAAATGCAATAGGATCTATTTGCCTTAAATTAAAAAAATTTGCAAAATTGATGCGTTTTAAACATTTTGGGGTATTGGGTTTTTTATCGAAAAAATTGGACGTATAATACCCTTGTTAAAAAAATTCCAAAATTTTTTTTTGCAATTTTAAATGCAATAGGATCTATTTGCCTTAAATTAATAAAAATTTGCAAAATTGATGCGTTTTAAGACATTTTGGGGTATTGGGTTTTTTATCGAAAAAATTGGACGTATAATACCCTTGTTAAAAAAATTCCAAAATTTTTTTTTGCCAATTTTAAATGCAATAGGATCTATTTGCCTTAAATTAATAAAAATTTGCAAAATTGATGCGTTTTAAACATTTTGGGGTATTGGGTTTTTTATCGAAAAAATTGGACGTATAATACCCTTGTTAAAAAAATTCCAAAATTTTTTTTTTGCCAATTTTAAATGCAATAGGATCTATTTGCCTTAGAATTAATAAAAAATTTGCAAAATTGATGCGTTTTAAGACATTTTGGGGTATTGGGTTTTTTATCGAAAAAATTGGACGTATAATACCCTTGTTAAAAAAATTCCAAAAATTTTTTTTTTGCCAATTTTAAATGCAATAGGATCTATTTGCCTTAAAATTAATAAAAATTTGCAAATTGATGCGTTTTAAGACATTTTGGGGTATTGGGTTTTTTATCGAAAAAATTGGACGTATAATACCTTGTTAAAAAAATTCCAAAATATTTTTTTTTTGCCAATTTTAAATGCAATTGCATCTATTTGCCTTAGAATTAATAAAAAATTTGCAAAATTGATGCGTTTTAAGACATTTTGGGGTATTGGGTTTTTTTATCGAAAAAATTGGACGTATAATACCCTTGTTAAAAAAATTCCAAAAATTTTTTTTTTGCCAATTTTAAATGCAATAGGATCTATTTGCCTTATAATTAATAAAAATTTGCAAAATTGATGCGTTTTAATACATTTTGGGGTATTGGGTTTTTTATCGAAAAAATTGGACGTATAATACCCTTGTTAAAAAAATTCCAAAAATTTTTTTTTGCCAATTTTAAATGCAATTGGATCTATTTGCCTTAGAATTAATAAAAATTTGCAAAATTGATGCGTTTTAAGACATTTTGGGGTATTGGGTTTTTTATCGAAAAAATTGGACGTATAATACCCTTGTTAAAAAAATTCCAAAAATTTTTTTTTTTGCCAATTTTAAATGCAATAGGATCTATTTGCCTTAAATTAATAAAAATTTGCAAAATTGATGCGTTTTAAACATTTTGGGGTATTGGGTTTTTTATCGAAAAAATTGGACGTATAATACCCTTGTTAAAAAAATTCCAAAATATTTTTTTTTGCCAATTTTAAATGCAATAGGATCTATTTGCCTTAGAATTAATAAAAATTTGCAAAATTGATGCGTTTTAAGACATTTTGGGGTATTGGGTTTTTTATCGAAAAAATTGGACGTATAATACCCTTGTTAAAAAAATTCCAAAAAATTTTTTTTTTTTGCCAATTTTAAATGCAATAGATCTATTTGCCTTAAATTAAAAAAAATTTGCAAAATTGATGCGTTTTAAGACATTTTGGGGTATTGGGTTTTTTATCGAAAAAATTGGACGTATAATACCCTTGTTAAAAAAATTCCAAAAATTTTTTTTTTTGCCAATTTTAAATGCAATAGGATCTATTTGCCTTAGAATTAATAAAAATTTGCAAAATTGATGCGTTTTAAGACATTTTGGGGTATTTGGTTTTTTTCGAAAAAATTGGACGTATAATACCCTTGTTAAAAAAATTCCAAATATTTTTTTTTGCCAATTTTAAATGCAATAGGATCTATTTGCCTTAGAATTAATAAAATTTGCAAATTGATGCGTTTTAAGACATTTTGGGGTATTGGGTTTTTTATCGAAAAAATTGGACGTATAATACCCTTGTTAAAAAAATTCCAAAAATTTTTTTTTTTGCCAATTTTAAATGCAATAGATCTATTTGCCTTAAATTAATAAAAATTTGCAAAATTGATGCGTTTTAAACATTTTGGGGTATTGGGTTTTTTATCGAAAAAATTGGACGTATAATACCCTTGTTAAAAAAAATTCCAAATTTTTTTTTTTGCCTTTTTAAATGCAATAGGATCTATTTGCCTTAGAATTAATAAAAATTTGCAAAATTGATGCGTTTTAAGACATTTTGGGGTATTGGGTTTTTTATCGAAAAAAAAATTG